>CM050166.1:228431715-228846715 GCA_027410445.1 Discoglossus pictus
TGATGTATGTAACAAAATAACAACATGATCAGGTATGGAATACAGGAACAAAAAAACATTTTAGAGGAAATCTTAGATGACTCCTTAGACGACTCTGAAATTGTTGTGGGTAAAGCCATCTTAGAGCCCGATTCAATTTGAAGTCCGCATCTGGCGGTTTGCAGGCAGTATAGTATGTCTGCGGGCTTGAACTCTGCTACAATTCCGGTGCTATTCAATTGAACAAGCCCGCAAGTTACGGGCCGAATGCAGAAACTGTAAATCATGTACGTAGCATTTTAGGGCGTGAACATGATCAATTAAGCAAGGCCGTAACTACCCATTTAGAAACAGCCAATAGAAAAAGAGACCGTCATCATTAGGTCAGTAAAGCATGGAAGTTACATGTCAATCAATTAGATTTGGGGGTTCGATATGCTATCGGAATTGCAAAACCGCAAAATACAAAAAAATAAAAATGAATTCCAATACTGTTCTAGTCCATGTGGGTGGCCTGATATGTATTAACTCATTGATTCCTAAGATTGATATAACCCCAAAATGAAACATACAAAAAATATTTTTTATTGACGATTTGCAAGTTTGAGACTCTTGTGCAATTAATTATATTGTCTTTCATCGCTTTGCCCCTATGTTAAAGTCCAGTATTGTTTTTTATTTGCATTTACAGTGCTACGGACACGGGTTAAACCCCCTTGCGAGATGTATCTGGTACTCGCAGGATTTTCTTCTACATTTGCGGTTTACAGGTTTGAAAACATTTGCAGGCTTGGGGAATTGTAGCAATTGGATAGCGATTTGCGATTTTAGCGCTCGTAACTCTTGAGGACGTGAGGCTTTGATGGGCTGTAAGTTCCTGTTTTAACAGTCGCAAGGATTTCAAGGCCGTAACCCGTAACCCGTTCATAGCCCCCACAAAGACGCCAATTGAATAGCAAATTAACTTACGGCCTCCATTACGGGCTACTGTAAGTTACAATTGCTCACTTAATTCAGGCTCTTAGACGGTAAGCCTGTCTGTAACTTGAGGGGGTGGGTTATCTTATGGAGCTTTAATCTGCCATTGACTACTCCTGTCAAGAGACTTTTTGAAGAAGACTTTCTGTATCAGAAGTCATTACAGAATCTTATCTGCATCCACTATTCCTCCAACTCCTTCCTGGGTGCTAAGCCTTTTATTAAGACAAAATGTTTATCATTATTAAAGCAAAACTATATACCAAGTCATATTCTTCAAAAAAGCAAACTATAAATATTACACTGCAGTGATCATTTAACCCTATGGAAGTAAGTGAGTCTACCACTGCAAGTGTATTTCGCCTTCGAAATGTCAATGTTAGCTAAAGAAAACTTGTTAAGTTTGTGAGCTTTATTCTAATAGGGCCATGAGAAATAGTAATGAGAATGCATCCCTTATTAGCATAATGTATACTGCGATACAATAAATATGTAAACTTGATTCAGGTACAAAATTTAAATTTACCTAGTGGATAGTTCATTTATTTGAACTTGAACTTGAATTAATCAATAAAAATGGTTCATATTGTACATATTGTATCTAGAGCATTTGTACATTTTTTGGGGTAATTCAACTTGTGGGGGAAAATGGGATGCAATGCTAACCCAATAGATGAAGATAGATGTTGGAATGAGAGGATGATGCATACATAATGTAATTATACATTTTTTATCTTGCACACTCTTTATAAATATAAATCCTTATAAAAAAATAAATGATATGGTCCAGAAATCAGGGTTGAAACAGAAATATTGTACCACCAGTTATGTACAGTCCTGGGGTGCAAGCGGGCAAATTGTTCTTTATTCCAAAGAAGCTCCATATTATTTACATTGCGTACTAGCATGTATTCACATGTTTTATTTTCATTACAATGGCAACTGAGAGAAATATATCTTAACAATTAATTTCTACAGAAAACTTCATATTTGGGAATTATGCAACAAATTAAAATTATTAGCAGCTTTGTAAAGCTTGGCAAATAAGCAACATCTTAATTTTAGCATATTCTGCTAGTGCACAGAAGCTGCCATGGCACTAACCCTTCTTGTTTAAAGTAAGAGAGGTACATAATAGGTCAAGCAGGGCTTGCTAGTTTACTTTTGATAGCATTCTATTGAGCATGTGTGCTGAAGGAGAACATGTCACATGCTTCAAAGATCATTGCTCAATGTAAAATATATATATTTGAAAACTTTGAGTATGACAGAGCAAAATTAAGCAGAAAAAGTTATACAGCTAGTTTTTATTTACTGAAGAGCTTTGATTTAACTCTTTGAGTCAACATACTACTTTTGGCCAGTGAGGTGGCAGGGGTGTAGTATCAGTTTTAATCTTATCCAGTAACCAAACAAAAGCTCTAGGCTTCTGTCTGTTCTCTCCTCCCTTTAGCATAATTAGGAGCAGAGAAGCTGTATAATCTGGTGTCTGACTGGTGTAGATTTCCCTCCCCTAATCATGAAAAAGAGGCGGAGCTACACAGCACAGCACGCCGGGCAGAAAGCTATAAAAGTACAAGCTTTAAAGTAGTAGCATTACAAAGTTTAGACATTATTAATCAGGCAAACTTATGCATGTACTTTCATTTTAACAGCCTTTATTTTTACGGTTCAGTGGTCCTTTAAAATCTCCAATTGCAGTGCATCCCATTTCATGGTTTTACAAGTGTTAGAATAGATGCAGTTCTTTTCTCAAGAGTGGGATTCTTCTAGCTAAGTCATTCTCAGTGTTATTAAGTAATTATTAAGCACACTATTTACGCTTGCTGATCTTTGTTGGTTGTTTACATGCTGCTGTTTGTTAAATGGCAAAGTTTATTGATTTGGCAAATCCAGTACCACAATGTATATTTCCATTCTGTCTTTGTTCGTACTTGTGGTTCAGCATTTTTAAATGTCAACAGCAAACTGTTATTGATCAGTAATTAAAAGTGAAGAGAAAATTAGCATAGTAAAAGTTTATAGTCATTAGCACAAGTACAGCTAGGCAATTATTTACCTTGTTGTAACATTTATTGTCCATTCAGATATTGACATACACTATGATACTCACTAGAACATTTTAATTATTTGAAGGAACAGATTATAGAACATTGTGAGACTCGCTGCCATTTTAAAAATATGCTTATTAGTGCTATTATCTTATCATAGTAATTTTAAATGTATTACATTTTCTGGGCATTTAATGGAAAATAAATATTAAGGTCCTAATCATTGAAATGCAGCAGTAGAAATCTATTAATATTGTTTTTTTCATTCTCTCTATAAAAGCAAATAAAATTCAGCTGACAAGCAAGCACATTGTTATATGTCAAAAAACAAGTTGGCTTCATTTATGGATCAAAATGTATTTGTAACATGACTCCAGCGTGATCCATTTGACTTTGTTAAATAAACAGACGGACTAACGTAACTTTTTGGGAGAAATACGGGCCACAGCTTTATTAAAGCAACCAATTTTATGTAACCATAAATTAACATAATTAACGTTATTACACAATTTCTCACTTAACATCCCGGAAGAGGAGCCCGGCCAGGTCAGTAACCTCACACTCTGGGCCTGCGCCCAGAGCCCCCAAATGCATTTTCAAAGCACGCCCATGAGGCTGAGCAACGCCCACTTAAGCCAGTGGGCTGAGCAACTCACCTCCCGCCATACCATGAGCACACATTTAAATTACATTTTACCTACGCTATTAACCCATAAACTCCTATAAGGTAACCTTAACCCCTGAATTCCCAAACATATATATATATATATATATATATATATGTGACGAAGTGCCCTTCGCCACTTTGTCTTGGAGAGGACTGTTTGCCAGCCTCCTGCCCTGCGACTATGGCCCGGGGACATATTGCCCTTTAAACACAGTATTCGGCCATACCAGAGTGTATGTCACTCATTCTGGCCCTTTACATACAGGGGGGTCATTCGGTACTTGCCCTGTGTGAACCATGATACCACAGATAGATATGCCATGGAGCCCATTCATATAATGAAAGACTATGGGAAAGACTTTAGCTCCATGGCAATTGAACTGTGTGAAGAGGATCTGAGCGCTATTCCGTAGTTTTATGCGCTCAGACCCCAGCTGTAACGGAACCCATCACTGTTTTACCCTGTTTTATGATTATTTAATTCTTGGTTAAAATATGATCACATTGCTGTACTGTAGATATGTTGTTTTATGTTCTACAGAATATATTGGCTCAGAATATCACAGCTACTAGGCTAATAGATAATCCTGTTACAGATAAGAAAGTCGATTGTATAAACTGTTTTCATTCTCAGATAAGAACAAAGAAGGCTGATTTAATCATTGTCTGATTATATAAAAGTTGCCAGGGAGCCTCAGGGAGGGGTGACCACACCTATTGTCCCTCTATGTGAAATGTCTGTGTGTTATGTGAAAAAGATACTTTTACTAACTTTTGAACCCCTGGTCTGATTCATGCCATTTTTTAATATGTTGTTCCCCTGGGTAAGAGCTTTTGAACGGTGCTGGACTTAAAGGTGTACCCCCTGTTTTTGGGGTACATCCAGAATGTGGTTAAAATTGTGTCTGTTTTAATTGTGTTACCTGTTATCTGAGGGGAGGAGACGTGGGGGTTGAACCATGTATATAATTGGCTGTGATAATTATGTGGGTGTAGCCCTTCAGAGGGCACCATTGCATAAAAGGAGATCCCCTGTCATTAAAGTTCTAATTCTACTTGACCCTTCAAAACGTAGTCTCATCTCGTTCTTAGAGGGGATCGCTATATCCTACTGGGGATTGCTATGCTTTTGCATACTCCCTTGAGCTGTAACTACTGAACGCTTGTTCCTGATGTGTCCTCCTTGGAGGAGAGGTCTTCCCCACACGGTCCTGGATGCTGGAGATTCAAACTACGGCGGTTGTGGAGTCTGTGGTGGTTGAGGTGTCCTGTGCGGTGCTTGTAGGCCTCGGCGCAAACTAGGACGCGTCTATCAACGGAGGTACCCGGTCGGGGTGCCAGGAGATCCGTTACAATATATATATAATATATAATTATATTAATTATATATATATATATATATATATATATATATATATATAATATATATATATATTTTTTTTTTTAACTAACTACAAAATAAGGTTGGGAGGGTGGGGATCTGAGCAATGGCTCGGCACAGAGTGTAGAGGAAGCCTGCGAAAAGGGTGGAAGTCCCTCCTCCAAACCTCTACCAATCAGGAGCACCCAGGCACCCCTGGATGCATAATGGCTCCAAAGTTGGTCATAAAACATGCTTCTAAAATGTAATCTTGTTTTGTTATTCTTCTGAAAGTAATAATGTTTGATATTGTATCATTAAATCTATATAGAAAATGTCCCCTTAATGTTTTAAGTTCAAAATATAGATCAAAACAAGACTTTATATATTTCCTGGCAAAAAAATCAAAAGCAAAATAGGATTTTATGTGCAGGTAAAAAAGATACTAAAAACTCAATTGCTTCTATAGCATTTATAAACATTTTAGTGAAATAGATGAGTTATTTTTGGTTCATTTTCTTTATATTTCCCATCATATTGATCAGTATATAAACAGCCTCACATTCTCCCTCGCTGAGATCAGCCTCCCTCTTTTAGCTGCAAAGATGATGTCACTGCTGGGGGTCAAGCCATCCACACAGCTGGGCAGATTCTATTTACAGCTGTTAGAATAAGCCATCCCCCTTGTAGGAGAACTTTTTTTAATAAATAAAGTGTAATACATAATATTGTAAAGCACACAAACCTCTTCCATTAATAAAATCTGATAAAACTAGCTATAGAAAGGCTAGTCTTTTTATGTTATGAGTGGACCCTGCCCAGCTGTGTGCATGATTGCACTCTCAACAGTGACATTACCTTTGCATATTCTATTCCATTCTGTCTCAGCTAAAAAAAAATGGAAGAGGATCTCAGTGAGGGAGAATATGAGGGGCAAAATATGAGTGGCTAAATAAGTAATCGCAGAATATTTCACATATTTTACCAGAATGTTTATTAAAAGTATAGAAGAGATTCAATTTGAAACCACCGAATCCTAACCACTGGACCAAAATGGAATCCTCCTCATCATTGTACCAACTATTAATTGCACACTAGAAGCTGGTCAGTACAATCAACAAGGAAGCTGTTATACTATGGAGGATCTGAGCATGTGTGAAGGAAAAGGCAGGGAAGTAAGAAGCAGGGAAATGTTCTGTGAAAATATTTACAGCACATACAATTCTGCATTGTATTTTAGTCTTATGCAAGTACATTTATTTAGGATGGTTTTAAGCAATTTAATTAGTAAATAGTGGGACCAATTATTTGCCTCTTCAAGCACCAACATTTTCCATCCAGCTATATGTTTTCTTTACAGTATTAAGATATAATTTTAAACATTAACTTACAAGGAATTTAGGACCATTCTTATGATACAAAGGTTCTGTGAGACAAAAGGGAGTTATTGGTAGAGATTGATTAGACACCATACGTTGTAACACAGTAAAGATATCCGGATTAAGGAAATTCAGGATCTGTACATGTGATAGCATTAAAGATCAGCACAGAGATCTGTTGGTATGTAAATGTTTTATGGTTCTGTTGCAGGCCTCAAATTTTCACAACTACATTGAAATATATGGCATTTGCTGTATTTAATTTGTTATGAATTTTATATTTTTTTTCAAAATGAAAATTAAGTGGCATAAAACCCAATGAGGCATACAATTACATTTACTACTTTATGATTATATTCTAGTTACCACACGAACTGTCTGTTATCTGTAATCTGTTCTCAAATATCAGTTTATATTAGACCATAACAGAATTTTGAAACTTAGTATATAAAGTAGACGTAATTATTTTTTGTTGTGAAGGGTCACAGAATTTTGCATTAAAGCAAGACTGCAGATGTATTCACTGAGATTGTTTTAGAGAAGAACTACAGATTGAGAAAAAAAATGTGTTTGCAAGTTAGCGGGATAGGGGTTTGTTGATTCATTGGTGGATTCAGATAATATTTCAGCAAATAACATGTTCTGCCTTCCTACCATAGACTCATAGGAGGAAGCTTGCAACTATACTTGCAAACCTTTCTTTCCCAGCTCTGATACCACATTCTTGTGGGTTGAAAAGGAAGTGTGACTATCATGGCAGCATTCATGCACTAGCATAATCTACTAGAATTACAATTTTCTGTCAAAATGCTTTTATGCCAATGACTTACATAGTTGCTAATGTTGTTACTAACTTCACAAATCTATGATGTTTTTTGCTCATCTACAGTGGTCCTTTACTAACAATAGAACCCCACAGTCTTCTCTAACTCCCCACTTTTTTACTTTACTGTTTTTCATGTTCCAATAATACATTTCATTAATTAAAGTATTCATGCATATTCACTACATTTTAAAAAACAAATCTTTAACAGGTACATAGTACTTTTTATACGCATCGTTCTACATGTTTTTTTTAATTACAGTAGAAACTGGGAGAGAAAATATTTTACCTATCCACTTTTATTTTAAAAGGTTGTAGCAAATGGAATAAATAATTTTGTTTTTGCTGACGATTTGTATTATAATCCTATGACTATATCTAAATAAAATAGCATGATTATGAATGGCTAGATTAGATACATTTGCTATGAATTTAAAGAAAGAAAAATACTTAGTAAATACAGTGTAGATGAACTCAGCTTGTGCTTTATTTACAACATACCTCCAACAAACCTCACCAGTCAAAAAGGCTTGAGAAAGCAACCACTGGAGGATACAATGGGCAGAAAGGGACATGGCCTAAGCTGGGAGGGAGGAAGGGGGAGCTGAGTGGTTATTACGGACTGGCTTCAGCAGCTCCTACCCTCAACAGGAAAGAAGACATCAGCTATGGAATCGCATCCTGGATGGTAGCATTCATTTGAGGCGGGTACTTTGCTGCCAGGAGCCTAAGTTGGGGAGAGACCAGGGCCCCCGGTGAGGAGTTGGCTTAAGTGATGCCCCTTAGGGGTTAAGGTGAGTAGATGAAAAGATACGTCTCACTGGTCAATACATGGGGGTTTACTTGGAGGCAAAAGCAGGCGCCTGAACCTTGTGATTCGTCATGTGACCAGTTATGTGTCTTTCATGTTGACAGTTATTTAATGAAAGTGTATTTGGTCTGATTTTTCCCAAAGGAGGTGTGGTTTATTGAGTAAAGGAGAAAAGGAGGGGCCTGACTTCAGTGACCTTCTCTACCATGCTTAGTCAGGTAGTGAGCAAATATTGAGAAGGTTGCAATGCTGCCGAGTTATTATATCCAATTGTACACGCTGCAAAGTGAGCCTGACCCCTAGAATTTCAACTAAACTCTCAGATAACAGATGTAAACGGTCAGATTAGCTAGTCTATTTACCCATTCTCTTTTTTTAGTCATTGTCAGGCTGGAGAAGATATTGCAGATTACTTGGTGCTAGGGAAGGGTAATACAGGTACAGCACAGATTATCTAGCAACCCCCATTCCAACGTCTTGCTGGATTAACCGATTTGCTGAACTAACGGTGGCTGGTGGTGTGGGGCCATGTTTCACGGTTACAGGAAAAACCACCTAATTGCAAAGATACAGATGCCATCCAGAAGTCCCTCCCCAAACAGACCCAGGCCGGAGAGGAGTAACCAGCAAAGGAGTGCACCACCTAACCAATCAGCCAAAGAATCACAAGTGCTCAGACAGAAGATGACCTGGAACAAGAAATGATCGCTACACTCCTGCTTGTAACTTTGTCTGAATTAAAGGAGTTGCCGGATAATTGGTGTTGCAGCTGTACATTAATCTGCCTATATGCGGTCGACCATGGGTGCTTATACCCACACTTTTTTGCTAGCCAACCTTACATTAACAGAATGTACCATAACCCTGGCAAAATAACGTAATAACGTGAGGACAAACGTGAGGACAGGTTCACTTGGTATAATGCTGATAGCTCTTCCTATGTCCCTACTTCCTTGGATGAAAGGAATGACAAGTTTTGCCAAATATGACATTGTTATTATTATTATTCTTTATTTGGAAAGTGCCAAGATATTCTGTAGCAGTTTACAGGGTTTAGGTACAAAACAAAATACAATATAAACATAAAGACTGGAAAGCTCTGTCTTTGAGCTCACAAGGGAATACAAAAAGTGCCAGATGCCTTTCATGTAATGTAGTTCATTTTTAAAGCACAGCATGTGTTCAGGTATTTGTTATGAGTCAAGCTTTATTTGCCATCAGTGAAAACAATGGAAATGAGTTTATTTCCAAAAGGTTTGGAATGCCTTCTCATAAAAAATAAGCAAAGGTTTGGATGCTATATATCAAGCATCTCTAGTTATTAATCTTTTTTATTTTGATGATTGAATCCTTCTATAGAAAATATATAAAAATATTAAATCTCAGACAAAAAGTAGACAAATGCATACTATTGTATATGATATTCATAACATTAATTCTAGGAAAATAACCATGCTCATGTGACAGTTATCAGCAATTCTTAGCCAATACTACACTTAGGTTTAAAATGTGCTGTGAAAACAAGTAAATGTAGCATATCCATTGCCCAATTGTGCCATCAAGGGCAGCTTTGCACAGGATTTGAGTAAAAATCCATAAAGACCTTCAGGGAGTACAGAGGGATTTTTCTCTTGCTACAATATTCTTCTTGCTGTAGATGTCAGTATTAAGAGCAACAATAATATGACCTTTCCATTTTATACTTTAGCACTGAGAAAAAAAATGTGCATCGTTTTGTACAAGCTGTAAATTCATTTGACTCGCATTCTGGTACCTGAACTAAGAAAAAACAGAAATACACAACATACCATCCTAAGAACATCTAGTGTAGTGCTAAGCTTTCCCTAGACTTAACAAGTTGTCTGGTCTTCCATGAAGGTCAATTGGGTTTTCAACTCTGTTATCTGGTGTTTGATGGAGTAGTCCAGATAACAGAGGGGAGAGTAAAGGAAAGGGATTTTTTTGAAGATCAAAAGTGTCTGTTCATTTTGTTATCTGACCCTAAGTGTTGTCATAGTAACAGGTTTCTGTTAACCTCTGCCATCCGATGATTTGTCTCTCTCTGTCTGTTATGGGTTCTACTTGGCTGAATAGCCGCTTGTCTTGTTTGAGGTAAATATTGTGATTTTTGTTCATGGGTTCACGGTATAGAAATTAAACAACTACAATTGAGTGAAGAAAAAGAGCTATTCATACTTTTATTTTTCTCATTTTTGTGTCAGGAGATCACAATTTAACAGAACAAGCAAATGCTATATCATGCTATCATGGCTGGTTGAGGCTTACCCAATAAACTAATTTATATGCTCATAGTTTTTTTTTTTAAGTACCACTGGGATCATATTTGATTACTATTTATTTGCAATTTGCTGTAGTGAGATGTACAATTTTCAACTTCCTGAGGATAGAGGAGATATTTCTATCTCGGTAGTTATAGACGACAAGTAAAAAATGGACACAGAAAATAGATAAGAATACAATAACATAATACATACAATAACGTAACAACCTAAATAAGGAAGAGAGAGCAAATACTTTCTTAAATTACCCCACTATTCCTCTTCTTCACCCCAAATTGTTTTTCTTTTTATTTATAATTGTTATTATTGTGAAAAATTATAAAAAAGAACAAAGAAATGTCTATCTTTATGTATATCTACAAAATAATTGTTAATCATTTGTATTTCGTTTAATTACACTAAAAATATTGGGTTTTATCCTTGCGCATGGTGTGTGCGCACGTTTGGAGTAAGGGATGCTGTATACCTCTCCCACTGGCCTCTGTTGTGTTAAGGTGGATTACTGCAGTTAGCAGCATATATATCAACAATGATATAGAAAAAGAGTTATACAGACGGGGGGGACCTGGGGGGGTGTTGGGGGTAGGAGATCTGAGTGGGGCACCTGTGGGTGGTGGGGGGTGGGAGATCAAATTGGAGGATCTCCTACCCCCCACCACCCACAGGTGCCCCATTCATATCTTCTACCCCTCAACACTCCCCCAGGTGCCCCATTCAGATCTCCTACCTTTCTCATGATATGGCCAAAATATTTTAGCTTCAGTTTCATACCCATACTTTCCAGTGAACAGTTTGTCTTGATTTTCTGTAATACTAATTTATTGGATCTTCTTGCAGTCCAAGGGACTCTAAGCAGTCTTAATCATAATTTAAAAGTATCAATTCTAGAGCGGTCAGCCTTCTTTATGGTCCGTCTCCCATATGCGTAGGTTACTACTGGGAATACCATACTTTTTACTATGTATCTTTGATGATAATGTAATATCTTTACTTTCTAATAGCGCTTCCATCCTTGCCAAAGCTTTCCTCCCTTGAAGCAAATATCTTTTAATTTCATGGCTACAGTCACCATCTGAACAGGTCTTGGATCCCAGGAAAATAAAATCTGTCACTGCCTCCACTTCTTCTCCATCTATTTGCCAGGAACTGAGATTGTCGTTTGCCATGATATTCTTCTTTTGCACACTCTTCTTTCCCCCTCATCAATAGGTCCTTTAGTTCCTCCTTACTTTCAGCCATCAATGTGGTTTTATCGGCGTATCTGAGGTCGTTGATATTTCTCCAGCAATATTGATTCACACTTTGGATTGATCCAGTACGGCCTTACGCATGAAGTACTATGCGTATAAGTAAAATAAATAAGGTGACAATATACAACCTTGTTGCACACCTTTTCCGATCGTAAACCATTCTGTTGTCCCATGTTTGGTTCTGACCGTGGGTTCTTGGCCCACATACAGATTCTTAAGGAGGCGGGTGAGATGATCTGGTACTCCCGTCTCTTTAAGAACATGCCACATTTTGTTATTATTCCACACAGTCAAAGGCTTCAGAATAGTCTATGAAGCAGAAGTAAATATTTCTCGGGAACTTTCTTGCTTTCTCTATTATCCATCAGCCATAGGCAATTTGATCTCTTGTGGAACCCGGCTTGCAAATCTGATAGTCCCAGGTCTATATATTGTTGGAGCCAAGCTTGTAGGATCTTCAGCATTAACTTGCTGGCATGTGAAATGAATCCAATTGTTCAATAATTGGAGCACTCTTTTTTGGGATTGTGATGTAGACTGACATTTTTTACTCTATTGACCATTGTTGAGTTTTACAAGTTTGTTGCCATAAGGCAAGCAGCACTTTCACAGCATCATCATGTTGGCTACAGGGTGGTACAACCTCTTGTTTCTCTGACTGGAATCAAACCCAGGTCACAGTTGTGAAAGCACTAAATCTTAACCACTGGAGCACCAGGGTAACCGGGTGGGTAAATACTTTTCTGATCCAATACATATGTTATCGTGATTAGTTTGGGTAGTACAGGGCCTCCTGAAATTTACTTGAATGCCTTAGGTTGGACAACATTACTTTAGACACTGATGGCACTACTCAGCAAATTGTAATGTCATATCACATTTTCATTAAAAGTGTCTTTAGCACCAAGTTTCATGCATAAACTGTGTTTGCTAGCCTTTAATAAACACTTTTTTCCATCTGCCCATCAAAGTCAGAGTTATCAATTGGCGTCAAAGTAAGCAGCCACTTCTTTCCCAAGTATTGTGTGCTCAAATATTGTTGATACAGATACACAAAAATTGTGAGTTTAATGTGAACATGTTATATTCATATTACACTTAGAAGTGTTACTTGTTTTTCTCTTTGTGCTCTCTTATGTCCGTTCTTGGCTCTCCCGCTTAGCTACCCATCCTCTCCTGAGTCTTTTTTTCTCCTTTTCCCAGATGAGTTGCTCCCTCCTCCTTGAATTTCTTGTTGAACTGCTCTCCCCTCCCATGGCTCTTCATACCTCTACTCTATTTATTTGGGTTCCCAGCTACTCATTTCCGCCTTGCATCCTTCTCTCTCCTTCACTCTGTCCAGCTTCTCTTTTATCTCTTTTCTGCTGCCCTTTGCACCCACTCATTGTTTTTCGAAGCCATGTCTTCTTGATGTCTTCCTTTTCGCTTCCGTCTCTGTCTTCTGGTGTTTTGGGTTGCTCCAGTTATGATGATAAATCCCCCTAGAACCCCACAATGGAGTTGTTTGCAACAGCAATGCTGGGACTCTTCCTAGCCATCCAAATTTTCGCATCTTGCTTCAAGTATTCTGCCTTTAAGGAGGATAGATGTGCCACAATCGCTCACAAGTCTGATGTTCTTTTACAAGTAGTGCAACCTGCTAAAACACTTCTACATCAAGTAAAAGTTGTTGTTAAAGCCCCACACACTGCAATCTTAGGGCCCTATTAAATTCTCCCTCGTAGTTCTCTCGGTGCTCGCAAAAGGCAGTTTTCCTGCTGTTTGCGAGAACCGAATCTCTCGCAGCCTGCTTTACGATATGACTGCGAGAAAATGGCCGAGAATAGGCTCCGAGAGAGCTACGTAGCCTTAAATCTATGCACGAGTCTCGCATATCGTAAGAATCCCTACGTGGACAAAAAGTCCACGCAAGGGATCCGAAAGCCTATACGTGCTGCCTCGGAACAGCCCGAGACAGCAGTGTGAGGCTCCCCCCTGCACCCTATACACATCCCCATGCTGCAGGGGTCTCTATCGGGACCCCTGCAGCACCCCCACATTAACCCCTTGCAGCGGGGGTCCCCGATCTGCATAGATCAGGCCCCCCGCTGCATTTAAAACTTTTAAATTCCCCGCCGCGGCTCCTTAAAGGGACCGCGGCACACTATTACCCAATCCCGGCCGCGGCACTTAAAATTAACCCCCCTCTATGCTGGGGGTCCCCATCGGGACCCCCGAAGTGTCCCCACATAAACCCATTGCAGGGGGGGGCCCCGATCTGCATAGATCAGGCCCCCCGCTGCATTTAAAACTTTTAAATTCCCCGCCGCGGCTCCTTAAAGGGACCGCGGCACACTATTACCCAATCCCGGCCGCGGCACTTAACATTAACCCCCCTCTATGCTGGGGGTCCCCATCGGGACCCCCGAAGTGTCCCCACATAAACCCCCTGCAGCGGGGGGCCCCGATCGGCACCGATCGTGACCCTGCTGCAATTCAATTTTAAATTTCCCGCCTCGCGGGTCCTCAAAGGACCGTAAAGGTCCTGAAAGGACTCGCACTAAAAATATTAACCCCAGGCAACTATAATTACCCCATTAACTCATGGTGGTCAATCCAGACCACCATAAGGCTCTAATTAACCCATTAACTCATGGTGGTCTATACAGACCACCATAAGGCCTAAATTAACCCATTAACTCATGATGGTCAATCCAGACCACCATAAGGCTCTATTTAACCCATTAACTCATGGTGGTCAATCCAGACCACCATAAGGCTCTAATTAACCCATTAACTCATGATGGTCAATACAGACCACCATAAGGCTCTATTTAACCCATTAACTCATGGTGGTCAATACAGACCACCATAAGGCCTAAATTAACCCATTAACTCATGATGGTCAATCCAGACCACCATAAGGCTCTATTTAACCCATTAACTCATGGTGGTCAATACAGACCACCATAAGGCCTAAATTAACCCATTAACTCATGATGGTCAATCCAGACCACCATAAGGCTCTATTTAACCCCATCAGTCCCATAAGGGTATATTATTACCATTATGGGCCTGTTACAACCCAACATTAACCACATAAGTGCCATGATGGTCCTCAAGGACCATCATGACACTAACTACAAACACTACACTATAACCCCCAATAAACCATTTAATCTAAACTAACCCCCCTCTACACTAATCTATTAACACTTACACTACCTACCTACACTACCTACCCCCTAATAAACCTTCCCACCACTCTAATTACAAAAAATAAAAAACCTACAGCACAGAAAACAAAAAACCTACAGTACAAAAAACAAAAAAACCTACAGTACAGAAAACAAAAAACAATTACAACCCCACCCCCCACTACAGAAAACAAAAAAATACATTACAACCCCACCCCCCACTACAGAAAATAAAAAAATTACACACCTGAAAAGGAAAGACAGATAAACACAATACAATACATACATATAATACATTACATACATTACATACAATACATGACATTACATATAATATATTAAATATAATATATTACATATAATATATTACATATAATACATTACATACATTACATACAATACATGACATTACATACATTACATATAATATATTAAATATAATATATTACATATAATATATTACATATAATATATTACATATAGTCCTAATCAAATACCCCCTATCTATCTAACATACAATCTATTTAATTTAAAATAAATCCTAACTATATCAAATACATCCCCCTATCTATCTAATATACAAAAAATCCTAACTACATACACAGACCATTATTCTAAAGTAAAATAAAATAATTACAGTCCTAACTACATACACAGACCCTAATTCTAAGCTAAAATCAATAAATTAAGACCACTTACCTTTAAGATGTTGCTTCAGATCACTAACCTATGGGTCAAACAAAAAATAAAAATTAGTACAAAACATTAACATCAAATAAATAAACATTCTATACATTCTAAATATTCAACTCACCTTTACAGCATGTCCAGTCACTGTTTAGCTCTTCCGGCGCGGCCCTGTTAAAAAAAAAACACAATACATGAATACATGAATACAATATATAAACAATAAATAAAATACACAAATAAACATCTAAATATACATTTCACTTACCTACCCGCGATGTCCCCGGCCTTCTCTCCTTCAGCCCCGGCTGGGCCGCGGAACCATTCGCGCTCTAAAAAAAAAAAAGAAAAAAAACTAACGGAGGTCTGCACTGGCAGACCTCCCCGACGCTACTGAACCTCCCGGAGTCGTTTCCGGGAGGAAATTGGCATTGGCGGCTTGTGATTGGCTGAAAAAGCTGTCTATCAATTTCAGCCAATCAAAAGTCGTCAATGTGTGAGCCAATCAGGATGGGATACACCCCAATATCCCACCCTGATTGGCTTAAACACTTGTCTATCTTTCTGGCAACCAATCACAACGCTCAGATGCCTTCAGCCAATCACTATGGGATACACCCCCACGGAGTGATTGGTAGAAGACATCTGCGCATCCTGATTGGCTCCTACATTGACGACTTTTGATTGGCTGACAGCTTTTTCAGCCAATCACAAGCCGACAATGCCAATTTCCTCCCGGAAACGACTCCGGGAGGTTCAGTAGCGTCGGGGAGGTCTGCCAGTGCAGACCTCCGTTAGTTTTTTTTTTTTTTTTTTTTAGAGCGCGGATGGTTCCGCGGCCCAGCCGGGGCTGAAGGAGAGAAGGCCGGGGACATCGCGGGGAGGTAAGTGAAATGTATATTTAGATGTTTATTTGTGTATTTTATTTATTGTTTATATATTGTATTCATGTATTCATGTATTGTGTTTTTTTTTTTAACAGGGCCGCGCCGGAAGAGCTAAACAGTGACTGGACATGCTGTAAAGGTGAGTTGAATATTTAGAATGTATAGAATGTTTATTTATTTGATGTTAATGTTTTGTACTAATTTTTATTTTTTGTTTGACCCATAGGTTAGTGATCTGAAGCAACATCTTAAAGGTAAGTGGTCTTAATTTATTGATTTTAGCTTAGAATTAGGGTCTGTGTAGTTAGGACTGTAATTATTTTATTTTATTTTAGAATAAGGGTCTGTGTATTTAGTTAGGACTGTAATTATTTTATTTTATTTTAAAATTAGGGTCTGTGTATGTAGTTAGGATTTGTTGTATATTAGATAGATAGGGAGATGTATTTGATATAGTTAGGATTTTTTTTAAATTAAATAGATTGTATGTTAGATAGATAGGGGGTATTTGATTAGGACTATATGTAATATATTATATGTAATATATTATATGTAATATATTATATTTAATGTATGTAATGTCATGTATTGTATGTAATGTATGTAATGTATTATATGTAATATATTATATTTAATATATTATATGTAATGTCATGTATTGTATGTAATGTATGTAATGTATTATATGTATGTATTGTATTGTGTTTATCTGTCTTTCCTTTTCAGGTGTGTAATTTTTTTATTTTCTGTAGTGGGGGGTGGGGTTGTAATGTATTTTTTTGTTTTCTGTAGTGGGGGGGTGGGGTTGTAATTGTTTTTTGTTTTCTGTACTGTAGGTTTTTTTGTTTTTTGTACTGTAGGTTTTTTGTTTTCTGTGCTGTAGGTTTTTTATTTTTTGTAATTAGAGTGGTGGGAAGGTTTATTAGGGGGTAGGTAGTGTAGGTAGGTAGTGTAAGTGTTAATAGATTAGTGTAGAGGGGGGTTAGTTTAGATTAAATGGTTTATTGGGGGTTATAGTGTAGTGTTTGTAGTTAGTGTCATGATGGTCCTTGAGGACCATCATGGCACTTATGTGGTTAATGTTGGGTTGTAACAGGCCCATAATGGTAATAATATACCCTTATGGGACTGATGGGGTTAATTAGAGCCTTATGGTGGTCTGTATTGACCACCATGAGTTAATGGGTTAATTAGAGCCTTATGGTGGTCTGTATTGACCACCATGAGTTAATGGGTTAATTTAGGCCTTATGGTGGTCTGTATTGACCACCATGAGTTAATGGGTTAATTAGAGCCTTATGGTGGTCTGTATTGACCACCATGAGTTAATGGGTTAATTTAGGCCTTATGGTGGTCTGGATTGACCACCATGAGTTAATGGGTTAATTAGAGCCTTATGGTGGTCTGTATTGACCACCATGAGTTAATGGGTTAATTTAGGCCTTATGGTGGTCTGGATTGACCATCATGAGTTAATGGGGTAATTAGAGCCTTATGGTGGTCTGGATTGACCACCATGAGTTAATGGGTTAATTAGAGCCTTATGGTGGTCTGTATTGACCACCATGAGTTAATGGGTTAATTTAGGCCTTATGGTGGTCTGGATTGACCATCATGAGTTAATGGGGTAATTAGAGCCTTATGGTGGTCTGGATTGACCACCATGAGTTAATGGGTTAATTAGAGCCTTATGGTGGTCTGTATTGACCACCATGAGTTAATGGGTTAATTTAGGCCTTATGGTGGTCTGGATTGACCATCATGAGTTAATGGGGTAATTATAGTTGCCTGGGGTTAATATTTTTAGTGCGAGTCCTTTCAGGACCTTTACGGTCCTTTGAGGACCCGTGAGGCGGGAAATTTAAAATTGAATTGCAGCAGGGTCACGATCGGTGCCGATCGGGGCCCCCCGCAGCAGGGGGTTTATATGGGAACACTTCGGGGGTCCCGATGGGGACCCCCAGCATAGAGGGGGGTTAATTTTAAGTGCCGCGGCCGGGATTGGGTAATAGTGTGCCGCGGTCCCTTTAAGGAGCCGCGGCGGGGAATTTAAAAGTTTTAAATGCAGCGGGGGCCTGATCGGTGCCGATCGGGGACCCCCGCTGCAAGGGGTTAATGTGTGGGGGCTGCGGGGGTTCCTATGGACCCCTGCAGCAAGGTGTTCATGTGAGGACACTTCGGGGGTCCCGACAGGGACCCCCGCATTGAGGGGGGGTTCATTTTAGGTGCCTAGGGGGGGGTTTGGAGTACCCCCCACGGCAGGGCTTATGTGGGGGACTGCCGCGGAGGTCCCTTTTAGGACCCCCGCAGCACTTGATGAGGAGTGGGAGCCTGCGATATCATCTCGCAGGCTGTCACTCCTCATGTACATTTACGCAGTGTAGATACGTACGGGCCTGCTGCGTAGCTCATACGTTGCTCGCAGCAGGGCTAATTTAATAGCATTGTAAGTTAGAGAAACTTTGCAGTACGTAGGGCTTAAGTAGAAGCCTCTTATTTACGAGGCTGGAATTTAATGAGGCCCTTAGTTTATTAACGGTCATTAACTGTTTACAAACCCATACCAAAAATAGTTTATATGTTACACCTACTTTACATAAATCTACCGTTATCATTCAATTCACCCAATTATTATTTTACCATGCCTACTTATATTAGTAAGCTCTATCTCCTTACCCATAAGATTATAGACTTCAGTGAATCACTGAAGCAGTTTTATATGTTATTATTCTGTATCCAGCCTACCCACTTTATCTCGCAAACTTCTTTAGCTATGTAATACAGATAGCCTGTACGTAACTCAATGGACTCTACTACGATTACTACAGAAGTCGCAATACAACTTCTTATCATAACAACACACCGTACTTCAATTGACGCTATAATTTGGATGAGCAGAAACGCAGTTAACATTATTATACATTATTTGTGATGCACCACCATATTCTGAATCGCTATATAGGGATTAAGTACAAAGCTAACAATACTTATGGAATGTAGGGCCCTCTTTTTAAATCAAACATACATAATGCTTGTTTCCAAAGAACTTTACAAAATTGAAACTCTCAGTTAATCATTTGCATAGTTTCTCTAGCCTACTGATTATGGTAATATCCTACAACCTAACAATCCAAATTTTAGCAGTTTCCTTGTACTACACGATGCCCAGATTCTAACCTAGATCATATGTCTCACAAAGGGCTCTTTTGTATTGCCCAATCCATAAATGTATACACACTTAAAACTGCTCTTAATATTGCCACACATTCTATTAACTCCTTGCAATACGATTACGAGTTCCCCGCTTACAATAACTATGGGCCAGCCAAACCTGCAAAACCAGCCTTAGAATTCCATTGGTTTTAGCAAAACTTGAATATTACGAGATCTAACTAATTAAAGTTACACAAAATCTATATTATTAAAGCTGTAACAGCAATTAAACACATAATACTGTACTTTAAAAGTATGGGAAGGCATAGAAAGATATTAGAATTAATTGCACAACAGTCTTAAACCCACAAATATGCAAAACATCTTTTTAAATTTTTAAATGTTATTTCTAAATAATATCGATCCCAGGAGTCAAGGGGTTAATACATGAAACCCACATGGACTAAAACAGATCATCTGATGCATTTTATAGATTGCTTGATTTCGATCCTGATCAGCAAATGTTACTTATTGGCACTAATTAATTTGTAGCCTCCGATGTCATGATGACAGACTCATTTTATACTGGTTGTGTAGAAGAAGTAAATTACTTGCCTGCTTTAATATTGCCAGATCATATGATCACGACCCTTAAATCAGACTTAAATAGGCAGGGTTTACGAGTTCAGCCTTAAGGTTGGAATTTGCGAGTCAATGGAATACATCTAAACATTTATAAAAAAAACACCAGCAGCCAAATTTATGAGTTTGAGGCATTTGCAAGCAACTAATAGAATATGTCCGAAAGTCGATTCAGCTAATATCAAACTATAGAACCTTGCCAATTCAATCAGTCACGCACATACTAAACTTAATGTTTCTTTTCAGACACTAATCATCATCGTTGCTATGGCAGATCTAAACTTGCCTGACACAGAAAGGTTGCCTTTCCAAGCTGCCTCTTCTCCCGCATGGGCACCTTCCATCAAAGGCAATTTCTCCTTATGCCTCTGGACAGTGCCAATAAACATTTAACACTTAAAAGCCTCAGAAACCATTATTTTTTATCCAATGGGATAATTTTTCAGTTTTTAATGCATCTTCTTTACTGCAGGCATTTATTTTGTGTTCTTGCCTGCTTCTGTCTGCTACTTCCTGAAGTGGGTATGTCCTTGTAGTGAGTTTCCCTATAGTCCTGCTGAGATGAAGGAGCTTACTGATCGAGAGATTCCATACCCAGCCTCCACAAGAAAGATGGAGCTATATAGGCTCCTCTAATGCCGGAAGATATAATCATTCTCCCACTCCGGAACAACCAAGTGAGCAGTGGAACCCGAATTCAAGGGATGTTGGCTGACATTGCTTCATTCATCAACACATTAGAGAGAGCCGCATGCTTCGGTTGGAAAATCCTACCACTTCATCTGTAGCATTTACTCAGCCTAATCCTCTCCTCGGTCAAGGTGAGCAACCATCATCTCTTCCAAAAATAATACCCGTTCATTTTATACCAGCTCAACTAATCCTTGAAGGGAAGGATGTCAACCTTGTATCCCTCCTCATCTCTTCACATGAGGTAAAAATACATATGTGACAGACTGTAAATTATATTTTTATTAATTTAACTTTTTTATAATATCATTATATGATTACCAGACTGACATTATATACAAAAGTGATTAATATATGGTGCTGACATCATCATTTTGCTGGACTTACTACTTTTATTCATCAATAATGAAGTCATGTCCATTGCATCTGCGCCGGCTACTATTGCACTGTTGGTGGCACAAGTACAGAATATAAACACATCTGAATATAAGCATTTTTACATGCAATTGCACCAGCGCTGAAGGAAAGAGCTGTTAAACTAAGCAAGCTTGACCCCTATAACATGCATTTATTTAATTATAAAACCTACGTTTTAGTCAATCACATGCAGACCTGAGTAGCGCATATGCACAATTTGCTGAGGTAGATTGCTACTTAACGAGCGTTCTTTTAGTAAATCTCTCCAAATTGTATCACCAAAAAATATTTTAATTGGTGTGGATGAGTAAATACTCGCAATCCCCCCTTGAGTTCTATATAACAAAAAAGACTAGCAGATCTGTTTTGATTTAAATGACATAAAGAAGGCACCAATCAAATTTCAAATTATATTTTGAACACCAAACTGTGCAAGATCCTATACATTTCCATGCCGATGCAGCAGCAGAATTGGGCAAAATCAATTGGGGAATGTTTCCTTGATTGTATCTTAGGAGTTTCTGAATATTTCATATTTTAGTCAACAGGATAGTCAACAAGACCTAAAGAGTTTGATATGTAGACATTTTACACATTTCGTTCAAAATGATACTTTTATATAGAGCTGCTCCAATAGCACAATCAGAGAAAATTATCACAAAAGCAGAAAATATCCCAGTACTCAACATACATTAGTGAATCTGGCACTTTGAGCGCTAAAACAGTGACAACCAACATATTGTTGTCAGTGTGAACATCACCAATGCAACTTGGATAAGTGCATTTCCTGTCAGTGCAAAGCTTTTCTTTAGGTATTTTCCCTATGGGCCCTGTCTGAGTACCTTAGTTAAATCAAAATAGACACCATGGCCCCACTTGTAGATAGTACTAGTCAAATATAGTAACAGGACCAAACATCCCACTTGGATTGAAGACAGAGACATTTTTGTTATCTTAGCTTTGGTTTTTCTGACTTAAGAGTTGCATTAAAGTAATACCTTTTCATGTGTAATGATATAAAGCATTTAACAACCCTGAGACATGCCTTTAATCCCTGCTACAAAAATAAGAGGCCAGCTTTACACTGGATCCACTAATGTCCAGTGACATTATAGAAGTAATTACACTAACACTTTGAAACATTATATATTTAAACTTTAACAAATATATTTGAGAAATTCTACCCAAATGTGTTCAATAGAGACTATGTCTGAATAACAAAGTATTCCTTTGAAAAATAAGGTAATGTATATACATAATTGGTCAAAAGTCCTATTAAATACCCCTACTAGTTGACACTACTATAATAAGAAAAAGGCACCTATGAACTAGTGGGGTAGTCACATTCAACAGAGAGAACATTTTAAATTGTACACTACAAGGCCAAGATTTATAAAATATAACTTTTAACTAGCAACTTGCCCGTCAAAAATGACGGCAATAAAATGTGAATCCTAGCAATGCTGTTTGCCACACAATGGGATGCTCTCCCCCTCTACTTTACTGGCCTTGCGATGAGCTCCTTCGGTGCTCATTGCAAGTCTTTCCCTCTGTTTCTCCAACCCTTGTATCTCTTTTTCCTTCCCTGTGTCTCTTTCCCCATGTCTCTTCCCCCCTCCCTCATGTCTGTTCCCTCCATTTCCCTCCCCTGTGTCTCTTCCCCCTCCTCTGCTCCCTGTGTCTCTCCCCCTCCTCTCCCTCCCCTGTGTGTCTACCCCCTCCTCTCCCACCCCTGTGTGTCTCCCCCCTCCGCTTTGTCTCTTCCCCCCTCCTCTGCCTCCCCTGTGTGTCTCCCCCTCCTCCTCTGTGTCTCTTCCCCCTCCTCTCACTCCTTTTTGTTTCTCCCCTCTCACTCCCCTGTGTCTCTCCCCCCTCCTCTCACTCCCCTGTGTCTCCCCCTCCTCTGTGTCTCTCCCCCCCTCTCATTCCCCTGTGTCTCTCCCCCTCCTCTCCCTCCCCTATGTGT
The DNA here is from genome assembly GCA_027410445.1 of Discoglossus pictus. Classification (NCBI taxonomy): domain Eukaryota; kingdom Metazoa; phylum Chordata; class Amphibia; order Anura; family Alytidae; genus Discoglossus; species Discoglossus pictus. The sequence continues at coordinate 228,454,932 of CM050166.1, forward strand.
CTACCTCCCCTCCTCTCCTACCCCTGTGTCTCCCCCTCCCCTGTGTCTCTTTCCCCCTCCTCTCCCTCCCCTGTGTCTCTCCCACCCTCCTTTCACTCCTTTGTGTCTCTCCCCTCCTCCTCTCACTCCTTTATGTCTCTCCCCTCTCACTCCCCTGTGTATCTTTCCCCCTCCTCTCACTCCCCTGTGTCTCTCCCCCCTCTCATTCCCCTGTGTCTATCCCGCCCCTCCTCTCACTACCCTGTGTCTCTTCCCCCCTCCTCTCACTCTCCTGTGCTATGCGTATGCGCGGATCGTTGCACAATGCACATGAGCGGCTTACGCCAAGCTATGCGCATGCGCAGTTGTCAAACTGCAATTTGTTGCAAGCGTGATGACAAATCGCAGTTTGACAATTATTATATGTGATAATATACTTTAAAAAATATTATATAACCCTCCCCCACAAAACAATGTTGAATAAAACATAAAAATACAAAAATAGTCGCTCTTTATGTAAGTGATAGTAAAAAATAATTGGTACTAACTATCTGGAGGAGATAATCTCCCAAAGTACATTATATATTTACCCATTTGTTGTATATTTGAACAGACAGACCATTGTTTCACAGATCATACGATACTGACGGAGCAACATTTTATAATGGTTTATGTTTACAGGTTATTTTATCACTAAGTACAATAATAATCTGTAGAGTGCATTGTTGTTTAAAACTATTTTTAGACTTAAAGTGACATGCACCAAAGATTCTATTTATTGCAGACTTGAAAAGCACACAAAAAACTAACAGTGTAATTGGTTATTACCAGTTTTCAATGGGAGTGTTGGATAACTAAGATTAAAAGTTACATATTTTATTCTTTAATCAAATGAAAAAAAATTCCCTATATACTAACGGATTTATCTCACATAATTATCTCTTACAGTGTGGCTGATAAGTATGAAGAGTATGCCAGCTTGGTGTAAAAAAGCTGGACTAATGATAAACATTTAACGCTTAAAAGTCTCAGTAACCATTATTTGTTATCCAATGTTCTTCCATTTCACACATTGTGAGAGATAATTTATCATTTGAGATAATGTGATTAGGAGGAGGATCTTATCATGCAATCTATTCTTAAAGTTCACAACTTTCAAGCTCAATTGTCTAACACATTCACTGAAAATGTTTAATAGCTACTAGTTGTAATATTATTTGTTATTATTAATTTTTATTTGTAACTCAACAACATATTCCATATCGCTGTACAGGGGAAAAGGACAAGGAAAAATACAATATTCACAAACTGCAGAAAATGGAGAGCCCTGTTTTGAGTTTAGAATCTTTGTAAAAAGAGCTTTTTTCCAAAGCACCCTACAGAATTGGAAACTCGCTACTTACAATCTAAAGGGAATGGAAGAAGCAGAGACCTGGGGAAGAATAACAGATAAGGAATAGATAGAGTCAGGAAGGAAGTGAAGGCTTGCTGAGGTAGGAAGGTATGTAAAGTTAGAAAGGTTTTTCATTTAGTAGGAGAGGGAAAGGATCTGATAAAAAGTAACTTGAAAGACTCTAGTATGTAATATGTTGTCTGCCCCTAGTAGTGAGATAATATAATCTGCAAATAGGAACGTCAGATGATTTCCATGCCTCTATTAATCGAATCTGAATAAGGGTTGGTGGGTGAGGGTCAGGGAGGGAGGGAAGTGCACTCAGAATCTCAGAGTTATCCTAGAGAAGAGGAGGCCTGTATACTTGTTTTAATTGGCACTAAAAGGAAAACGGAACATGGTGTGAGGGACAGAGTTAGATGGAGGGAGAGATAGAACAGGGAGAGTGAGGAATAAGAGAGAGAGAGAGAGAGAGAGAGAGAGAGAGAGAGAGCAAATGCTTAGGACATGTGAGCCAATAATCATACAACTGTAATTAAGGTTGTACTATGTTTTTACATTCTAAATATATGTTGCACATTTTCAAGTTGAAATCTTTTTCTAGTTTAAAATATGAGCCCAGTGGTCCTATAATCATTCACATGTATTAATGTTAGAGAATACACTGAAGGCAGCTGCTGGGATAAATTGTCATAGACTGAGATATCTGCCAGATCTCCACAGCCCTCCTACCTCATTTTGCAAGTATTTCATTTTTAGTAACTATTTTACTACTAATGTGGCACTTAAATGAGCATTGTAATGCTCATACAATATGGTATCATCAAGTTTAGTGTTTTAGACTTAAACAGATGTGCTTCTCTCCACCCCTTATGATGTGTCCATGAGGTGGAGAAGATCTGTGCAGAGGGACTGACCTAACATTAGTCTTTATCTGTTTTTGTGATAACATTTTTTATCTGCCTCCTTCCCTATAGTGGCTAAACCTACACCGTTCAGAAAAATGATTTAATGGTCTTCTGGGCAGATTCTTTTTCACAGCTGGGCACCTATTGGGGCTGAAGAGAGTTACATGTGCTGGAATAAACAACACTGAATTCAAATGTATCTTTTAAAAGCTACATTTTTCAATCTTCAATTACTGATAAAAAAAATGTATTTGTTAAAAATGTTGAGTTTGACAGAGCATAATTAAGCAGGAACAAAATCATACATCTAGGTCTTAATTAGAAAAAAAGATAAATACATTTTGATGTCTCTGCAGGACCCTGGAGAGATCCATGATAAAAGTGGAAGTTGTGTGTGAGAGAGGGAGTTTACATTTCAGGAGAGATATGGCTGCAGTGAATGATACAAAGGATCTAATTCTGGGCCAGTGAGAGTGAAAGGAAGCAGTGTGTACCAATCTTATCCAATTATCGTTACAATGACTTCACCAAAAATATACCCTCATGATTCAGCTCTGAGAAAGTGATGTGACAAACACAAAATGGATTCCTGTACTCATAAAGAGGGTCTTCAAAAGACAAATTTTCCCTAAGAATGCTTTATGACCATGGTTACCCAGCTGCTAAAATTGTATAGTACATACCTGACAGACTAGTGCCTTTTTTCTTGAACTGCAGTGGTCCTTTAATCAGTACTTGTTGTTGTTTAGTCCTTCAGTCATGTCTGACTCTCAGTGACCATATGGACGCAGCACGCCAGGCACAACTGTCTGTGTTTCTGGTTGTGCTTATCCATAAGGTTTTCATGGCAAAGATAGTGGAGTAGGTTGCCAGTTAGTTCTCCAGTGGACCACAATTTATCTGACCTCTATGCTATCACCTGCCCATCTTCATTCTGACAAGGTAGCAATCCAGAAGTTAAAGCACTAATTAGCCTGTATAAACATGATATAATAATGGTATTAGTAACTGTAACAGAAGGTCCAGCAGCATACTGCTAAGCTTGTGATTTTATAAAGGGTAGAGCAAACCAGAAGAGACAATAGGGAGAATGTATTGGGGGAAATGAGCAGAACTGAAATGAGGTGAGAAGAGCATTTTTTTCACATAGAAAATAGTACATGGTAAATCAGGAGATAACATGAGATACAGTGGAAATACTTAACAAACCCCCTCAAAGAGAAAAAAAGAGATAAATGGAGGCACAGAAAGAAAAGAGAGTGCAAGAAAAAAAAGGAGAAAGATTGTTTATGGGACTGAGATGAGAAATATCTGATCCAATCACATATATAGTTGTGAGCATACGAGTTGTTGCTAATACTTGCGGGCTCGGGCAGCGAGGGTCGCAGTTGCTGGCAAGGAGCGCCAAAGGAGCTCCTTGCCAGCAACTGAGACCCTCGCAAAATTTACGTCGTAACGCAAACAAAATACAAGACACGTTACAACCCATTACGACCTCGCAAAAAACGGCCGCAACACGGGCACATCAAAACATGAAAAATACAACAAATACACACAACAAATACATAAAAAGCTTAATTACAGGAAGAGGGAGCATCCAGGACCTCAAAAACTAAAGTTACACCTCAATTTAACTCAAACTAAAAGAGTTTAGACACTAAAAAATTCTCTAAGCGAGAGAAAAAATGGCCGCCGAAAAAAACGAAAACGAGGCTACAGCAGTCTAAACACCACCAAACACCTACGTATTTGCTGAAAAACACCTACGAGATTAGAAAACAAGGACGCAACCTGCGCAACCCCAAAAACATTACAAACACAACAAATACAAACAACAAACACATAAAAAGGTTACTCACAGCAAGAGGAAGCACCGAGGACCTCTATAAGTGAAGTTACACCTCCAGTTAACCACAAATTTCGGAGTTTAGAGACCCGAAAATCACCTAAGCAAGAGAAAAAATGGCTGCCGAACAAAACGAAAACGAGGCTAAAGGTCCCTAAACACGCAAAACACTACCATAAACACGCAAAACAACACCAAACAGCAACGGATATTCCGAAAAAGCCCACCAAACAGCTACGGATATTCCGAAAAACTCGCACAACATAGAAAACGAATATTCCGAAAAACTCGCACGACATAAAAAACAAATATTCCGAAAAACTCGCACGACATAGAAAACGAACGACCACACCAGCCACATTACATACACCAAACACCCTTAGCTCACTTACAATTTCATTGCCGTCGTTTTTTGACGGGCAATTCGCTAGTTATATATATAACAATGCATTTATTTCTCATTGAAATGTCAGACATTATTTTTAAGCTTTACTTATATGAAACAAATCCATTTAATGTAGGTAACTTCATAAACTATACAGAGGCAGCCAGTATCTTAGCACAACAATAAAAAAACTGCAAATATTTTAAAATAAATTAAAATATAGACACTTAAAAAGCCTTCTGAAAAATATTTGTCCGTATCACATCTCCCAAAGCAAGTGTAACTTTTATGATTGACACAACAATGCCGGAGCAGACACCGTACATTTCTGGATAACATTTCTGCAGAAGCCTTTTCATGGAGATGACTTGTCACTGGATCCTTTCACCAAAGACTTATATCCACAAACAAGCTTTTCTTGAACATCAAGAAGCCTCATATCTCTGCCTTTTCCCATATTTTTTTGAGCAAACATAATTACTGAAGCACTTCAAAGAAAATCCCACTCTCCACTTGACTTTAAAATAATCCCATGTTTCCCTTGGAGCATTCTGGCTATGTGACAAAGAGCAGGAACTTGCCCCGTTGTCTGTCTTTTTTTTTTTTAAATTGTATTTGTTAGTTTTTTTAAACAATGGCATTTTCTAACACATCTGTCAGGTTATGGAACACACTGGCTGACTTGTACTTGCCTACACATTAGCACAAAATGATGTACCAACATAATGCTTAATTTTTAATAATTTGTCTGATAGGTAATTGTCAGCTTCATTAAGATGAAAGACTGCAAACATCTTCTCACAATGTTTACTCAGAAATAATGAACGTACAGAGGACTTAATAGAAAAAAATGAAAACTAGTGAAGCTTCCAGCTCTTCTGCAGCTTTGCTATTTGACGGTTATTTTATTCCAAAGCTTATAATTTAATTTACATTTTTCAATACTTTTTTTTTAATTTAATTAACTAAATATACTGAATTAATTGTTAGGGTCTTCAGACATAAGTAGAGATAAATTAAAACTAGTTTAAGTCGACAATTAGGACAAAGCAGTTATTTAAAATATGCTTTAAGCAGGTTTGTACTAGATTTACTGAACTCTAAATGCCCAATGTTACTAATTTGAAGTAATTCATTATGTCACTTGTAAACTATAAGTTATCAATGCAAATTCGTTTACACAGGACAGGCAAGTATTATAATTTTATATTTGCAAAAATAAATATGTAATTTCAGTATCATTTGCAGTTTTTCTTCTGAATTACAGAGGTAAAGAAAAAGAGAAAATTCTTTATATTTTAAATTCTCTATTCCTGCATAAGCTTGACACATTTATTTTTGTTTAGAGGTAACAATAGGGGTTTTTAGGTATGAAAGTATTGTTGAAAATACATAGAATTTTGTTCCAAAGATGGTTGTATAAACTTACTTTGATGAGGTGTTACACCTTCCATATACGTTTGTTATTCGCTGTGCTCAACTCGTTTGTTACCTAAGCTAATAAAGTCTGGTCTCGGTATTAGCGCTCATTGGCTGACAGAAACAAGCCCCCATGTTATGCACAAAAATATTTCCATATGTTTCACATTTAAACAATTGCTTCAACTATACTATTCAACTACACTGTGCCACTAATTTGCACACTATCCAATAATTAGGGAAACAACAGAAAAGAGAGCATATCAAAATATATTTTGTTTAGAAAAAAAAAAAAATTGCTAGAGCAGTGGGCATATTTACTAAGGTGTTCCATATTTTACTACCCCATAAAAAACCTTAAATGTGCCTAGATTGTGGGTGGGTGCGATATGTCACATTGTGCAGTATTTTAAAGCACAAAAAGGCTTTAGTAAATTCTATGATGACCTGGATTGGAAATCATCATGGCTCATTCCAACCCTTTGCAACCACCTGTGATGCATTAACAAATACCCCCCAATGCCATACCCTTTAAAAGTACCAATAATCAAATAAAAGAAGTCCACAATAATGTTTTAATGTTTATTTTATTGTATGCCTGCCTGGCATAAAAATTGGAACTTCCTTGTGGAACTTATTAGGGTGCCATAAATACATGATGCAAATTGCTCTGTAAAGTCCCTATTTAGACATTCATTTGCAGGATCATCAAATCATCATGGAGATGAATATAAAAAAATAAAAATAAATAAATAATTTAACATTTTATGATTTTCATGCACATGTTCACCACTGAGAAGTAAATATAACTTGCATTTCAATGTTTTGGCAGGAAATAGACTGATTCCACAAGCTTCCCATTTTTTATGTTCTATTATATGTAATAATGCTTTACAAAGTTTTTTATTATTATTTTTTACTTCTTTTTCAGTATGTAACTGTTTCTGTAATTTGATATTGATCAAATAGGAAATGTGAATAGTTTGTAAACACAAAAGACTTGTACAAGGAATGTTGTGAGCAGACGGAGAACAATACTTCTTGCAAGAGACCAATTTCAGGATCACAGGTAAATCCCACAGCTCAACGAAATGTAAAGATCCAGACAGAAGACTTGACAAAAATAAACAAATGGTGGAGCAAAAAGATTTAGTCTACAGTCTAAAAGCAATATTTATAGAAAGGCAAAGCTATATGATCAAGGGTGAACACCATTGTGGTCAGTAATGTATTTGTGCCTGACTATACTCTGACAAGGTTTAGGGAAATAGATTTTAATGGAGCTCTAGGTAGTTGGACTATTTTCGTGTGTTCGGTGCCCAAGGTAAAAGTAAAATTGTACCTTAAAAGCGGAGACAAGAAGCCTTGCCCTATCTCCCAGACGCTTACCTCATATGTGGTTGAATACCCTCAAAAAGAAAACCCACAAACTTTTTTTTTTTAAACATAAAAAAATATCAGTATAGGCATTGCCAGTGCCTTCTGCAGGTGGCCCTATGTTTCACTGATACAGGGGTAGCAATCTTTCCCATAAAAGATATCAAATGCAGCTTTCAAAGTGATGCCATTCCTAGCACCTGCAAAGCTTAATTAATATAGAGGTCTGTTTATTTGCCCTTCTGCATCGTTACCTTGTCGTGGTGAAGGGGCTTGTGTTCCTCAATAAAGCTGTGAGCTATATCATGTAGTCACCCAGGATGGGCAGGTCATAGCAAAGAGATCAGACAAATTGCAGTCCACTGGAGCAGGAACTGGCAACTTACTCAAGTATCTTTGCCAAGAAAACCTTATGGATAAGAACAACTAGAGACATGTGCCTGGCGTGCTGAGATCCATAGGGTCATGGGAAGTAGGACATGACTGAGTAACTGAACAACAAAATGTTTATTTGCAGTGACTTACTGTATATATATACATATACATAAACTTTTACACATATTAGTTGTAATCCAAGATGCCAATGTAAGAGGTGTAATAAGATGGATTCAGGATGTGCACTGATCTGAATGTCAGTAAAAACAAAGTACTAACTATGGGATCTATTCTATTGGCCAATTCGTAAATTTATACACACTCAAAATCTCTCTTAATATTGTCACATATTCTATTAGCTGCTCACAATCCAAATACAAGTTCCCTTCCCACAATCAATACTCCTTTGGTTTTAGCACAATCAGAACTCCATTGGTTTTAGCACAATCAGAACTCCATTGGTTTTAGCACAGCTCAAATATTACGAGCTCTAAATAATTAAAGTTATACAAAATTGATATTCTATTAGACCCGGAGTGTGATATCACAAATAAAGTCTAACCCAGAAATTAAAAAAGTATCAAGTTTCTGTCAAAAATATAGTACTAAATAGGACTAGCAATGGAATTTTTCAAACACTTATAGATTCATAGCAGCAATTAAACACACAATACTGTACTTTAAAAGCACAGAAAGGAATGGATAAGCATTAGAATTAATTGCACAACAGTCTCAAACCCACAAATATACAATTAAAAAAATACAATTTTTCACTGTTATTTCTGAGTAATATTGGTCTTGGGATTCAAGGGTTTAATAAATATCATGAAACCCACATGGACCAAATCAGATGATCTAATTCCTTTTTTAGAGTGCTAGATTGCTTGATTGTGAGCCAGATCTGCAAATATTAATTATTACTTATTACTGCCTCAGATTGCAGATTATGTCTAACTTCCATGTTTTACTGACATCATTTACTATTGGCTGTGTCTAAGCAGTAAATTACGGGCTTGATAAATATTGTCAGATCATATGATCACGCCCAGTGGCGTAGCTAGAGTAAACGTCACCCGGGGCGGTCCGTTCAAATGTCCCCCCAGTGACCTGCGACTGCGATGTGCGCCGCAGGCGCTCATCGCAAGGCTTATGGGAGAGGCTTCAATGCCTCCCATGTCTGTCCCCTTCCTCCTCCTTTCAGAGGCCCACACTGCTCCCCCTGCCCCACTGATGATCCCCCTGCCCCACTGATGATCCCCCTGCTCTGCCCCGCTGATGCTCCCCCTGCTCTGCCCTGCTGATGCTCCCCCTGCTCTGCCCCGCTGATGCTACCCCTGCTCTGCCCCGCTGATGCTACCCCTGCTCTGCCCCGCTGATCTGCCCCGCTGATGCTCCCCCTGATCTGCCCCGCTGATGCTCCCCCTGCTCTGCCCCGCTGATCTGCCCCGCTGATGCTCCCCCTGATCTTCCCCGCTGATGCTTCCCCTGCTCTGCTCCGCTGATGCTCCCCCTGCTCTGCCCCGCTGATCTGCCCCGCTGATGCTCCCCCTGCTCTGCCCCGCTGATGATCCCCCTGCTCTGCCCCGCTGATGCTCCCCCTGCTCTGCCCCGCTGATGATCCCCCTGCTCTGCCCCGCTGATGCTCCCCCTGCTCTGCCCCGCTGATCTGCCCCGCTGATGCTCCCCCTGCTCTGCCCCGCTGATGATCCCCCTGCTCTGCCCCGCTGATGATCCCCCTGCTCTGCCCCGCTGATGCTCCCCCTGCTCTGCCCCGCTGATGATCCCCCTGCTCTGCCCCGCTGATGCTCCCCCTGCTCTGCCCCGCTGATCTGCCCCGCTGATGCTCCCCCTGCTCTGCCCCGCTGATGCTCCCCCTGATCTGTCCCGCTGATGCTCCCCCTGCTCTGCCCCGCTGATGCTCCCCCTGCTCTGCCCCGCTGATCTGCCCCGCTAATGCTCCCCCTGATCTGCCCCGCTGATGCTCCCCGTGCTCTGCCCCGCTGATGATCCCCCTGCTCTGCCCCGCTGATGCTCCCCCTGCTCTGCCCCGCTGATGATTCCCCTGCTCTGCCCCGCTGATGCTCCCCCTGATCTGCCCCGCTGATCTGCCCCGCTGATGCTCCCCCTGCTCTGCCCCGCTGATGCTCCCCCTGCTCTGCCCCGCTGATGCTCCCCCTGCTCTGCCCCACTGATGCTCCCCCTGCTCTGCCCCGCTGATGCTCGTACCTGGTTCCAATCCTGCCAGCATCGCCGCACTCACCGTTTTCTCCTCTGCGCCGACCGTCCTCCAGCCAGAACTACTTCTTGGATCAAGCCGCGAATCGCGCAGGCGGGATGCGCATGCGCAATGCAAGGCTTGATCCAGAAAGTAGTTCCGGCCGGAGGATGGGAGCCACAGAGAGGGCTGAAATTTTTTGTTGGAGATGACATAGTGTCACCGGGTGACACTATGTCACCTCCAACAAAAAATGTCAGCCCTCTCTGTCACCCCTCCAGACGCTGTCACCCGGGGCGGTCCGCCCCCCTCGCTTAGCTACGCCACTGATCACGCCCCCTGAAATCCTACAGAAAGAGGCATAGTTTATGAATTCAGCCTTGAGGTCGGAATATGCGAGCTGGAGTAGAATACATCTAAACATTTATATAAAAAACACCTAGAGTCAAATTTGTGAGTTATAGGCATTTGTGAGTGGCTAATAGAATAGGGCCCTATGTCTTGCATTGTAGCAATATAAAATGTGTAAAGTAGAGACACATGACCCATGCATGATCCATTTAGGCTAGGTAATGAAATAACGGACACGACAACTGGAGTTGGGAGAAACAACGGGCCACAGCTTCATTTTGAACAATGTAAACAACAACCATAACTTATTTAAATGACTAATTTAGTCCTTTCTTTCCGGGGGAGGAGCCCGGCCACGAACAGTGACCTCACGCTTTGAGCCCTGCCCAAAGCCCCAATGCTTATCTTTAAGCACGCCCTGTGAGGTGGGGCCATCGCCCCCTTAGGCCAGTGGGCCGGGCAACTCACCTCCCGCCGACAAGTCATAAATTAACAATACACAACATACAATAGCCACTTCTCCGAATTCTTTAACCAAAATATATATTTATTTATATATTATATATATATATATTTTTTTTTTTTAAAAAGAATACACCATATACATTTTTTAACAACAAAATACAGGGTGGGTGGGTGTTATTCCAGTCGGAAGACCGCGCTGCTGTGACCAACGGCGCGAAACGGGCTTCCGACACGCCCCCCGACGCACCTGATTGGCTGTTAGCCTCACAGGCTCCGCTGGGTCACGCGACGCTACGGGCTGACCCAGGGAGCCTGTGCAGCCTCCGCGTCATACATGACCCATGCATGATCCATTTAGGCTAGGTAATGAAATAACGGACACGACAACTGGAGTTGGGAGAAACAACGGGCCACAGCTTTATTTTGAACAATGTAAACAACAACCATAACTTATTTAAATGACTAATTTAGTCCTTAGGAGCCCGGCCACGAACAGTGACCTCACGCTTTGAGCCCTGCCCAAAGCCCCAATGCTTATCTTTAAGCACGCCCTGTGAGGTGGGGCCATCGCCCTCTTAGGCCAGTGGGCCGGGCAACTCACCTCCCGCCACGGAGCATGCGAGGGACGCCTCCCGAGGCTGCAATCCCCCCCTGCTGGACATTAAAGCCAAAGCCCGCAAAACACTCTCCCTAAACTCCAACATCATCAACTCGTACCCTATTTCCGTAAGGTGAACCTTATCTTTCGCGAAAAAATCATCAGCACCGACCGGTTCGAACTCCTTATACCGGATGGCAAGAAAACCTTGTTTCCTCACAAAACTCGCGATCTGCTGGTTGATCTTTTGTCTAGCCTTGTCCAAACATACTGGGTCGCGCGCGTTACGCCACGATCTTCTCTTAATCATCTCAGACCAGATAAGGAACGTGCCAGGGAACTTCTTTACCCACTTCTCAACGTCTCGTCTCATTATTTTCAGCATCCGTCTCATAGGAACTGTACCCAAATCATTCCCGCCGGCACAAATTATTATCACACTGGGCTGACCGTAACGCTGCGCGTAAGTATCCAGGAGACCGTCGAGCTTCGCCCATCGCAGACCCCGAATGCCACACCACCGTACGCGCAAGTCCGTAACAGGAAAACCCAGTTGTGCCTTTTCTTCGGTAACTGCGGCTAACCTGTGGGCCCAGTACACGTATGAATGGCCCACAATCCATAGTTGCTTCTGTTCCCCTGAAAGTAGAAAGCAACACCATTATACCACTGCATTTGGCCTTACATAGGACCGAAAACGTTCTGAATCCCACCTCCCGATGCGCTTTACTGCCGCGTCGGGCAACTCCAGCCTAGCTGCTTCTGTGGCAGCTCCAATCCGAAAAGAGTGTGTTCCGAAGTCCGACTGCTTAAAACCGAGGCGATGCAGTGCGCTTTTTAAAACTTTTTTAAATTGATACTGTGACAGTGCCGTTCCATCGGCGTGTACCAGCAGCGAACACCGTCCCGCCGGTCGCTGCTTAAGGTACTCCTTTACACATGCATATGGGCAACACTCCGTGCCAACCTGATGCAGAACAACCTCTCTTCCTTTGGCCACTTGGTCGGTTTTTGACCTCCGCAACCACAATACCACCGTGCCTTCCCTGAGGCAGGTATCCCCGAACCGTGTCTACTGTTCGCGACTAACTCCCCTATCCTAAACGCTCCGAAGAACGCCAGGGAAAAAGCCGTTCGGAAAAGTAGGGATTCAAAGGGGTTTCTGCAAACCACCACCAACTCCTGAGCCAATCTCAGTAACAAGGCAAATGTTATTGGCCGCCTACTATCTGGCCTCTGCAACCCGTTGAACATTCCGCGCACCACCTTGCGCACTAGAAACTCCTTTGTAAGGTCCCTCTGCCCGGCAAGCTTAAACATAAAAGCAAGCGCCGTGACCTGTCTCCCTACTACGGCTCTTGATTCGCCTTGCTCGGCGCACCGCAGCAGGTACCAAAGCAGGATCCCTATGCTCTTCTCTTCCGTCTTGGCACCACCTGCCAGTGCCACTAGACTATGCCATTTTGCCCACACGCGTCTATAAGTGGTCCATGTCGCTGGGGCAACAGACTGTCTCACGAGTCTCGTTACCTGGCAGCTCCAATCTCCCAAAGCTCCTCGGGAATGTGCTCCCCCAGGGCGTTCGCATAAGGAGCCAGAGCCCTGAAGCGGTCCTCCTGAAACCGAGAGAGGGCGTAAGCAATTCCGTTATCTACCACTGTCACGTGTCTTGCCTGAAACCATATGTTCAGGCGAAGACAACATAGCACAAGATGCCGGAGCAATCTTATCACCGGTACGGATGTTGCCGTGATGTTGTTCACGGCCTCCACCAATCCCTTATTAACCGAGTGGAATATGACTCGCCGGTCCCTGAAACTGGCACCCCATAAGTGAACCGCTACCACCATAGGGAACAGCTCGAGGAATGTGGGGTTCTGCATTAAACCCGCCTCTTCCCATTCCTCTGGCCACGTCGCAGCGCACCATCTCCCTTGGAGATAGGCCCCACAGCCAATCGGTCCGGACCCGTCGGTGTGGAGATCTAGCTCTGCGCTGGTGGCGCCCTCCTTTTGAACGAGCACCCGCCCATTAAAATCGGCAAGGAACACCGCCCACACCCTCGCATCATCACGCATAACCCTGGAGACTGTTAAGAAATGATGCGGCCTCGCAATCCCTATAGTAGCCAGTGACATCCTTCTACAGAATATCCGCCCCATGGGGATAATTCTGCATGCGAAGTTCAACTTCCCCAATATTGATTGCAACCGCCGCAAAGTTACCCTTCGCGCGCCTTGTAGCGCCTTAATCTCCGCTTGCATGTCCGCCACCTTCTCGAAGGGAAGACTGCACTCCATTATGCAGGAGTCAATCCGAATCCCTAGAAAAGTCAACTGTTCCGTAGGGCCCTCCGTTTTGTCATGGGCCAGCGGTACACCGAATTCTGTACAGACTTCGGTGAAAACCTCCAGCATGAAACGGCAAGCGTCGTTCTCTGCTGGGCCAACGAAAAGGAAATCATCCAGGTAGTGGGTAATACTCCTGTACCCGGCTTCGATGCTCACGACCCATTGCAAAAATTTGCTAAAAGCCTCAAAGTAAGCACAGGATATTGAGCATCCCATTGGTAAACATAAATCAACGAAGTAACTCCCATCTACGAAGCACCCTAGAAGAGGCTTGACGGGTGCACGGGGAGCAATCTGAATGCTGCCTTGATGTCCACTTTTGCCATAAGGGCCCCTTGGCCCTCCTTCCTCACCAGGTCGACCGCCCGGTCAAATGACTCGTAATACACAGTAGCCTGGTCTTTTGAGATGCCATCGTTTACCGAACGACCTCTGGGGTAGGAAAGATGTTGTATCAGCCTAAATTTACCCTTCTCCTTCTTGGGGACCACCCCAAGGGGAGACACGACTAAACCCGGAATGGGCGGGGCCGCAAATGGCCCTGCCATCCTCCCCAATTTTACCTCGTTGAAAACCTTAGCTTGAGCTACCCCTGGGAAATCCCTGGCCGACTTCAGGTTTGGAACAAGAAAACCCTGAATGTCAACCCCGCATGGAATACGGAATCCTTCTCGGAAACCGTCCTCCAGCAGACGCGCGGCTACGGCGGTGCCTGCCAATTTACCGTAGCGTTTTAGCCACGGCAGCATGGGGGGGGGGGGCGTATGGGCGTCCTGCCCCTTTGCAGTAGGTTCGCCCCTGCCTTCCTCTTTTGATCTACCGCATCTAGACAGGGGGTGCTCCCCTCCACAATTTAAACATGCGTGCTTAAACCTGCAGTTGGGGGCCCATCTACAGACCCCCTCGTTATACACAAAACAGGTCTTGAGGCCTGCACCTGAGGCGTGGGTGGGGCCCTTAGCTCCACCGGCCCCGCTCCGAAAGGGCGTCGTGACTCTCATGGGCGTCATAATGTTTAGCCAGTACGCCACCGCCTTGTCACTCCACGCCATGCTTGGCCTTGAGGCCAAGTATTGCTGGAATTCCTCATCGTACCGCCACCAGGCTGTACCCCAATAGACCTTGTGAGCATTGGGAATTTCGTCTATGTAAACGAATAATCCCGAACTCTGTTCGGGGTGTCGCTCACACAGTACGCAAGCCCATATTGAAAAAGCTTGCAGCCATGTATCAAACGTCCTAGGTAGCCTTGCAAAAGATTTCTGCCGCTCGTCCCCCTCTCTGGGGCCCCTCTCGGCCAAATCTGTTTGCCTAGACATAGGGAGAAGGGAGAACAACTCTATAAACTCCCTCCTCCAGATCTTTTCCTTAACCTCCTGGGTAAGGTGTGCCCCTAAGTTATCCAACGAGCATAAGACTATAGGCCTCATGGCTACGTCGGTAACCCCTGCATTGGTACTACCTGTTGCTGCAATCAAATTGCATACCGGCTCGGGCGCGCGCATGCTAGGGACCGCCTCGCTTGCGCTCGCTGGCGCCACTGTAGCTGCTGGCTGGGACCACGCACCCTTCGCTAGCCCCCCTATCCAAGCTCCCATTTCGTGCTCGCTAACCGCAATGTTGTGCGCAGCTAGTAGAGTCTTCAATGACCCGAGAAACCCTCCCCTGTCTGCTGCGCGGCTCAAATCTGAGCGCTCACCTGCTTCTGGAAGCCTTGGAGTGGATACAGCCAACTGAGTATCCCTGCGTCTCTCCTGACGCTCCGGGGACTCTGACCGTCTGGCCCTCCGCGGGCTCCTCCTCTCAGATCCCGTGCATGCACAGCTGCACCGACAAGATCTCCTGCTTCTCGACCTGGATCTCCTTCTGGATCTGTGGGTACAAGAAGAACAGTCACTAGCTCTCCGCAACCTGCATGCCCGTGCCCATACCGCCCTTTTCTCATCTGAGGAATGGTCCTGGTCACCTAAGCCTGACCGGCTGGAGTAGGCTAGCACTGCCTCCGCCGCCCCCTGTAGGGGTTTCCCTGAGACTTCCTCGGGCATTGGAACGTCCAGTTGTTGGTCGGTCTTAGACCCTTTCTGCTGTGGCCTAACCGTCTCGCCCTCAGTCTCTACTCTGCTACGTCTTAGCGGTGTGTGCGTAAATAGCAGCGGACTGTACCTGCTCGTAGCCTTCTTAGCTCGAGTGGGGCGTCCTAGCCTCGCCACTGCCGCTGTCACTGGCATGTCATCAATCATGACCATGCTGTCCTGGCTATTCATTTCTCTGATCACTCCGTCTCTTCTTTCTCTCGTAGTCGCCATGTTCCTCTCACCGCCAATTGGGCGTCCCTGTAAAGTACCAGAAGCACTGTTATGAGGGAAACCCCAGGGACCGTCTGTTTGGCACTGTGAGGGTCTGTAGAAGCCTTTTTAGGACTCCCAACTTTTTTCTTACCCCCTGCACCCCCCCTACGAGGTGTTAGAGGGGTGTTTCTTGACCTTTGCCGCGGCCTGGTACCTTTAGGCAAGTTGGCTGGTGGTGGCCGGAGTGCTAGGCCCTCACCCCCACCGCCCGTGGTCCTGGCGCTCTCCTGCGTGGGGGGTATGGGGTCCCGGCCGCCCTGACCTGTAACCCCCCCCATCTCTTGTGTCTCTGCTGCCTGATGGACGGGGGTCTGGTAGCCCTACAGTGGTGGGATGGGAAAAAAATTCCCTGGAACCATCAGAATTGCCTAGGACACCAGCCACCGCAGGCTGATCCTGTTCAATGTGCTGAGGTCCAAGCGCAGAAGGCATGGGAGGTCCCAGCCTGTCCTGCACCCACCTGACCCCTTGGCTTAGGGCACGGGTCCTAACTTCAGCCAGTAAAGCCTCTAAGCCTTCTGGATCCATAATAAGTTAAGAAGGGGGACACACAGGGGGAAAACACCCAGTCACTGACACCAGGCACCCACAGCAACAAACAAACACACAGACACAGACAAGACACACACACAAAAAACGGAGGAAGAAATTACAACAATAAGAGTAGCCTCAACATATACAGCCTCTTATGTGCTGGTAAGCGGGGGTACAAGTCTCAGTATTAATTCTTCCTACTGTGTTTAATGCTGCAGGACCTCAGACCTCCGTCCGTTCCAGTCGGGAGACCGCGCTGCTGTGACCAACGGCGCGAAACGGGCTTCCGACACCCCCCCCCCCGACGCACCTGATTGGCTGTTAGCCTCACAGGCTTCGCTGGGTCACGCAACGCTACGGGCTGACCCAGGGAGCCTGTGCAGCCTCCGCGTCATACAGTACACAATAACCGAAAAGTATTCTATAAATTATGCTGTTTTTTGCATCACACTCAATTTTTGCAGTATTTAAAGGGATACCATCACACCAACTAGTTGGTTTCATCTTGGGAAGATTAAAAACTTGATAAACATTGTACTAGCTGTTTGAACACTACATTAAATCATCCCTGAGGTATGCAGCATTATTTGTGCAGCTACTCTATGCTACTGTGTGGCAAAGAGTGGTGATGTGATCTAAGTATATGATAACATTGGGAGACACTGCTTTGGCTACCTTGGAGACAGATAAGAAGACTGTGATACCAATTAACACATGATAGCAATTAACTATTTTTCAGAAGCCACTTATTTGCATGCTAATAGAGTACAAACAATGCTGAACATCTCACATTCACTTTAGAAATAGCTTGTACAATATATTGCCAATTTTTAATGTTCTTTAAGAATAACTTTAAAAAAACAAGCTTAATTTGGGGTGACAGAGTCCCTTTAAGCATTGAATTCTACGCCCTTCTCACATATTAACAATTAGGTTTTTTGTGTTGATTTAAAAAAAAAAAAAAAAAAATATATATATATATATATATATATATATATATATATATATATATATATATGTTTTCTTGGGCTTTTGGATTATAAGAATTTCTTGAAGCTGCCAAAAAGTTGTTTGTTTTTGCACATTTAAATCAAAGCTCTTAGTTTTCTCAAATGTTGGCTGTTTTGCTAATTTATTTTGAAAGCCAGAGGGATTTTTACAGTTTACTTTAGACTATTTATAACAGCTAGTTTCTGTCAGTTTGCATTTATTTTACTTTTCAAACAACACTAGACTTGCACAAAACTATATTTATTTAGTTGTGCTTTTTTTTAACAATTTTGTATTTAATGTATAATGTGTGGATCCAAAAATCTTTAACACAGCTACATGTATTTAATTTTAATGGGTCACGTCAATGCATTTCATAAATTTGTACTTGCAGGAATAATGATTTTCTTTACTATTGAACATTCAGCCTAATGTTAAGTTTCTGCAACACCGGTTGATAAAATGATTTGTGTTATTGACATAGAATTACATTGTGCAATTAACATAGTGTCTTACATATTTTTAAAACATAGGTTTCTACATCACTGTCTCACTGGGGTGAATTTTCTAAGCACTTCTCACTTGAAATGTGGTAAGGAGAGATGAGACAACATGAGAAGGGCTGCTTTTCCCATAGGAAACAGTACATAGTAAATCAAGAGGTAACGTGAAATTAACGCACTTGCGATGCTTAGTAAATTTCCACCATTTCCTGTAATGTAATAAGCATTGTTCCCTTCTGGATCGCTACCTTCTCATGGTGAAGGTGCTTGTGTACTTCAATGAAGCTGTGAGCTATTCCATGTAGGGTCACCCAAGGTGGGCAGGTCATAGCAGAGAGGTCAGACAAATCAAGGTCCACTGGAGAAGAAACTGTCATCTCACTCCAGTATCTTTGCCAAGAAAACCTTATGGATAGGCACAACCTGACACAAGATGTGCCTGGCATGCTGAGGTCCACACGGTCACAGAGAGCTGGACACGACTGAATGACTAAACTGTTGTAGAAAAAGATATCGACTCACTTCCTCTTACCCACAAAAGAATCAGATAGAACACGAAAAAACACAAATACAGAAACACAGAATGGCAAGTTCGCCACCACCTTACTGTAAGACAATGAAACTCATCTACGTGTTTTACCTTGAATAATTGTGCCGATCATCTAATTTCCACTAAATAATGCGCAACCTGCTAATTATTTTTGAGCCTTGTTAACTGTTGTTCAACCTTGAAGCAGCTTGCAAAAAAATATTTTATTTTGACTTAGGAAAAGTTATTATTGTTTAGTAAAAATGCTGAGCTAAGGATTTTCATAATTAACTATTTTGCAGTACTATGTTTTATATATATATATATATATATATATATATATATATATATACTTATAGGGCATAGATGTATTTATTTTACTCCAACAAAACAAACACAAACAAATAAGCATTGTATACTGTATGTCTATGTAATGATACAAACGTGCACAGTCATAAGGGAGAGCCATAGTAGAGAGTGATGGGCTAGATTAACTAATGTGCACCAACAGAGAGTGATCAGCATGAGCCTTCACTGGATATAAAAAGTCTACACACCCCTGTTAAAATGTCAGGTTTCTGTGCTGTAAAAAAATGAGACAAAGATAAATAATTTCAGAACTTTTCCACCTTTAATGTGACCTATAAACTGTACAACTCAATTGAAAAACAAACTGAAATCGTTTAGGTGGAGGGAAGAAAAAAAAAGAAAAATATTGTGGTTGCATAAGTCTGAACACCGTCTTACAACTGGGGATGTCGCTGTGTTCAGAATTAAGCAATCACATTTCAAATTGTGTTAAATAGGAGTCAGCATACACCTGCCCTCATTTAAAGTGCCTCTGATTAACCCCAAATAAAGTTCAGCTGCTCTAGTTGGTCTTTCCTGAAATTTTCTTAGTCGCATCCCACAGCAAAAGCCATGGTCCACAGAGAGCTTCCAAAGCATCAGAGGGATCTCATTGTTAAAAGGTATCAGTCAGGAGAAGGGTACAAAAGAATTTCCAAGGCATTAGATATACCATGGAACACAGTGAAGACAGTCATCATCAAGTGGAGAAAATATGGCACAACAGTGACATTACCAAGAACTCGAGCTCCCTCCAAAATTGATGAAAAGACGAGAAGAAAACTGGTCTGGGAGGCTACCAAGAGGCCTACAGCAACATTAAAGGAGCTGCAGGAATATCTGGCAAGTACTGGCTGTGTGGTACATGTGACAACAATCTCCCGTATTCTTCATATATCGGGGCTATGGGGTAGAGTGGCAAGACGAAAGCCTTTTCTTACGAAGTAAAACATCCAAGTCAGGCTACATTTTGCAAAAACACATCTGAAGTCTCCCAAAAACATGTGGGAAAAGGTGTTATGGTCTGATGAAACCAAGGTTGAACTTTTTGGCCATAATTCCAAAAGATATGTTTGGCGCAAAAACAACACCATACCCACAGTGAAGCATGGTGGTGGCAGCATCATGCTTTGGGGCTGTTTTTCTTCAGCTGGAACTTAGTTAAGATAGAGGGAATTATGAACAGTTCCAAATACCAGTCAATATTGGCACAAAACCTTCAGGCTTCTGCTAGAAAGCTGAACATGAAGAGGAACTTCATCTTTCAGCATGACAACGACCCAAAGCATACATCCAAATCAACAAAGGAATGGCTTCACCAGAAGAAGATTAAAGTTTTGGAATGGCCCAGCCAGAGCCCAGACCTGAATCCGATTGAAAATCTGTGGGGTGATCTGAAGAGGGCTGTGGACAGGAGATGCCCTCGCAATCTGACAGATTTGGAGTGTTTTTGCAAAGAAGAGTGGGCAAATCTTGCCAAGTCAAAATGTGCCATGCTGATAGACTCATACTCAAAAAGGACTGAGTGCTGTAAAAAAATCAAAAGGTGCTTCAACAAAATATTAGTTTAAGGGTGTGCATACTTATGCAACCATATTATTTTATTTTTATATTTTTTCTTCCCTCTTCCTAAAAGATTTCAGTTTGTTTTTCAATTCAGTTGTACAGTTTTTAGGTCCCATTAAAGGTGGAAAAAGTTCTGAAATGATTTATCTTTGTCTCATTTTTTACAGCACAGAAACCTGACATTTTAACAGGGGTGTGTAGACTTTTTATATCCACTGTACTAGGTGTAATTGCCATGGGCTGCAGTATATCATGGCACATAACATCTACAAGCATCTTCTTGTAGGGAAAGCACTATACATGTTTAATTTAAGCTCAAAGACAGGACTCTCCATTTTTTGTTTTTGCATTGTGTTAATATTTTTTTATCTTGAACCCCTGTATGAAAGATGTTGGTGCTTTACAAATAAACATAATTTACTATAATATATCAATGATAATGTCTCCACCTACAAAGACTCCCAATGTCCCCAATAGTTGACCCTAATGAGCATGCATTGTGATCATGTGATTGCAGGACAATAATACATATTGGTGAGTTCTTATGTTCCCTCAGGATTCCCCCATCTGCTTTTGTAGTGGATAGAATGGTTAACAGTAAATCCTGGTACCTTAAAGAGTGGTTGAAAGTGCATGTAAAATAATGGGATCCTTGTATCTTCCATGGACCTCATGCTCCAGTGAGCAGAAGGTTTACAAATTACAGAAAACTCTTACCTGCTGCAATAGTAACAATAGTAACAAGCACAGAAAATAGTAACAAGAACAGAGAGGTGGGCATGTCCAAAATGGAGGTGTGAACGACATACATAGTTACACATTGCTCCTGACTGCAATGTGCAGCATATCGCAGCATATCACTCCCATAGCGATTGCATAACCTGCTGAGCGGTGATGTGCTGCAAGGTACTATTAGGTCCCCACCTAATAAAACACCTACTTTCTCCTAATTTTCCCCACTGACATGTTCATTAGATCACAGCACTTTAGATTGCATCACTAGACCAGTAAATCAGTGAACACATTAGATACTGAATTAGCAAGCATTTCACAAATATGAAAAGAATCTGTGCAAGATTGCCAGTCCAAACAAAGTAAAAAAAGATTTTGCCAAAAAAAGAATTACATGGCAGAAATGTGAAGATTTAGAGAAAAAAATTAAATATATTCTAATAGATGTGTACAATTGGGAAAATACTTGCAAAATGCTAGAACAAGGCCTCATGCACAAGACTGATAGCTTAGAGGAAGTATTAGAATCTTTTAAAAATGTGCTTATATCATTAGGAAATTTGAATTTAATTGGCAGATCTGATTATTTTTCTTTCTTGAACATGCTACAACAACATTTCATTAGTACATGACCTTTAAGAAATTCCTAATTCCCAAAGCATTTTATTAAAACATAAATTCCATCTGCCCATTTACAATTACAATTTTGCATTCTTTTCGTTTTCTAACATATTGCTGTATACCTTTCTTCTGTTCCTAAATTGTCAAACATATTGGCTGCACACAACATATAAAAAAATTATTATTATAATGCATTTTTTGTTTACCTTTGCTTTTCGGGAGTTTTTTATTTTTGCAAAAGAGGCAATTATTTTGTGGAAACCTGCTGTTACGTGAATGGTTTCATAGCGTGGTAAGAGTAAAATACAGCGCCTATTCTTTGTCAGGCGAATTTGATCAGTCACTTTGCATTGTAAGCATGGCATTTCTAATTTATAGATAAAGCTTAGTAAAATATTGAAAGCAATTCTAGCCGCCCACCTCTGTGTCACACTGCATTTGCCTATTCAGTTTATAAGGTAATGAGATTTTTCTGGTTTACATTGTAAACACACAGAAAAAAAAGCACCCTTTTGTTTCTTAGCACTGACTTGCAGTTTATATCCAACATTTTACATGTAAATGCAGTCAAGTGTTTTGACCATGGAACAGTTCATTAAATTATGCATAGTGTTGAAGTATTCAACACTTACTGAACATTAAATCATTTAACTGGAAACTGTGCTTCCCCCAGAGAAGATTTTAAATTAAAGGATACTGATGGATCAACACATGCATTTTGACATTTTAATTTTGGAAAATAATATTATTTTATGTCTCTGTCATTGCAAAATATCTAACTTAAAAAGAAAGGTTGCCAATATCCTGCAGTATTTTACCAGTAGATTTTTTCTGAGATTTCATTACAGATCATATTAATGGCAAGCTTGATATTTCATTTGTGGTGAATATAATAAACTGTTTCAGGGTATTGATTGAAGAAATATAGTGCTTATTTTTTTGCTTGGCTTTCTAGTAGCTGTTCAATAGGTCAAGGAGCAATGCCATCACTTTCCTAATAGGACATTTGGTGTAAGGTTTGCAAGTCCTACAGGTACCTTTAAGCATAGATAAATATGCACTCATGGATGCAGTTGGATAGTTTTTCACCACCAAAGGATGATTATGTTGTGTGCCTTGAGACATTGGCTATAATATATTTCCTGTCCCTTTATTGCATTTTCGAATCATAAACAATGACTGTTTGGCTCAAAGCCATTTATTCAGCCCAAAAAGACATTATTTGCACAACAAAAATCAATAAAAATGTTACTAGGTCTAGCTGGATATTTTGCTTAACTGTGATATTTGTCTGTCACTGATGGCATGCCATATCTCGTAGGAGACTCGGGCCAAAACACAGCTATTGATCCAGTCATCAGTGATGGATACTGGCATTTGGAGAGAGCTGCTGCAAAGAATCTCGATTAAAAAAAATATTTCTATGTTTCGCCTGCAGCACAGTCAAGATAACCCGAATGAGGAGATTTTCTTTGTTTTATTGGACTTCTCCCTTTACTAGTTGTTAAATGCTCCAGACCAAAGTTCATTATTGAAAGAATTAAGTCAATCTATGTTTAGCCAAAGGCTGTGACATCACATCAAACCTAGCTGATTTAACCAAGACCTGCATGTCCTTTTCATCACCTTAAAAGTGCAAAGGAAACATTTCATATCCACTCATGTGCTGTGATCAGAGGTGATCTGTGGAGGTGCTTAGTCTGTTATTTGAGCAGAACTTATGCCATTTCCACAAAAAAAAAAAATACTAGACTATTACATAGCATAGATTTTACAATCTGGCTGAGGAAACTAATAAAATGTAAAAGCAAAATACTTCAATGTCAGTGCTGCTGTGCTCATATACTAGCTAAATTATATTTTATTTGTTTTCTCTATTCTCATATACGAGGAACAAGGAAATGCTGATTGTCTGTCATGCTATATAAAGGAAGCAGTCTCACTGAAGCAAATTAATCTCTGTCTTTTGTATAACATATTGTTTATTGGATCTGCTTAAAATTACTGAAGTAATTCTCATAGTCTATGTCATGATGAGAGTACAGGAAAAATGACACAACATATTTATTTTGTTTCCTAACGTTATTATATATGCATTATATTATATATATTAATATAATATGCATTATGTTAACATTACAGGATGCATTTTAATATTATGCATTCTGTCAGTATGTTATATTTATCTCTGCTTCGTTCAGTTCCAGTCTCAGCTTTCAGTATAACATTCTACATTTAACCTCATCAAACCCTCATTTTTTTTGCAAGATTTGGTAAATTAAATTGGATATGCAAAAAAATATACAAAGAATAATGTAGAAAAAAAGTGTTCTAAAATTATATATATATATATATATATATATATATATATAGTAAATAAATAGTACATCTGTGTTCACATTTGAGTGTCTAAAACAAAGTAAAATTACGAAGTTAAGAATTACGAGAAAAAATGTTATTACACTGCATTCTGGGAAGCTGAGCAGGGGCATGCAAATGTGCCCACAAATTATATATACATATATATATATATATATATATATATATATATATATATATATATATATATATATATATATATATATATATACACATAAAAATAAGGTATTTTTATGTGAATGGTGTAAAATTGTAAAATGTTATCATTTGTCTCAATTCATGATATGATTCTTTAATAAAGATTTACTTTAAACAAATATAGAGTTGTTTGTGCGTGCAATTAATAATTATAAAAAACAAAAACATATTTTATGAGATTAATGTGCATATTTAAGACAAAGGAGCTGTGTAACAGCACGCTGTTTTTTCATACAGCACACTGTAATGCAAACTGCTTGTCGTGCTGCAGATATGCTGTATGGGACACTTCTGTTAAAAATATAAAAACAGACATTTCCATTTTTGTAATTTCTTAAAAACTGAAAAACATAATCTTAATTTAATGTCCCTAATCTATTCAGCATGATCAACAACTAAAAGGTTACAGATTCTAGGTACTCTAATTATATTTCAGTCATTAATAATACTCTTACTTTGTATTTCCCTTTGTTTTACTCCTGAATCCACAAGTGTATGGCAATAGAGATGTATAATATATTGACAAGTATAGTATAATGTTTTGCATGCTTTCAAGTTTTTAATGCAACTACTACAATTATTTAACAGATTCCATTATTAGACAACACATTTAGTCTAATTAGTTAAAAAGGGAATAAGTAATATAGATCTGATAATCCAATTGTTATCTAGCAGCCCTTTATGTGTTTGGTAATTAAGGGATTGTTTCCCTGCAAATGTCCTTTTCTTTTAGCTTCAATAGATATAATACTTATCAAAAAATAAAAGTCATATGCATTATGTTTAGCTGCAAGTTTAAAGATTGCCACTGCCGATGCTGGTTAAAGGGTTACAAATCTGAATATTACTCAATTTAAAGCCTCTGGCAGGAAAGGAGGTTTATATTGACAATACCCACTTTCTGAATAAAAATATATATTCCTCTAATGCTCTCATGCTTGCCTGCCGCATCATTCCCAAATCATGAATAGAACTTAAATGGACTAAGTAAAATGTATTTACCATTTCACACAATATTGACAGCTGCACTACTTTTTATAGAAGTTACACACTGCTGATGCTTCTGGAATCCAAATAGAAATTGTAGCACATGGTAATGATTTTGCAAATACTTTTCTAGTCCAAAATCAATGCTATCGATTGTCATTAAAGCAGCAAGCTAAAAACAATGAAGTGGTTTCTAATTTTCAGGCTCCTGGTGGACTCGGCTCTATCTCTTCCTCTTCCTAGTTAAGGGTATCATTAAATGGTAAAAGCAAACAGCATATTGAGAGGCCAAGTGTTTTATTAATTCATCATCAGAATTATCTCAGTGCATTAATATTAATAGCTTTAAATTGGATTCCATTTAGGAAGTGAAATAAATATGCTGTTAGTAAAAGACCATATAGCCGATGAATCCTTGGAAATGGCACTTATGCAGGCGATACCAAAATAGATTTGATAAGTCTTCTTCACTTCCTTGAGCATGGGGGCACCTTTTAGATAAAGTTTCATTCATGGTAAAAGCTTGCTTATTCTTTTCCTATTGTTACGTCAGTTGATTTCTCTTAGTCACCTTATTCCTTACAGTCAGCTATGTTAAATTTTATTATCTTATTTTAATAATTGGAGTTATGAAACACACACATATATATATATATATATATATATATATATATATATATATATATGCAGTATTTATATATATATATATATATATATATATATATATATATATAGTGTATACAGTGTGTGTATATATATGTATTTATATATATATATATATATATATATATATATATATATATATATATATAAACACAATATATACAGTGTATATATATAAGAAAATGGTAGTCATACATAACCTTCATCATTCTAGTATTGTCAGCTGAAAGCGTAAATAAATTTAAAAAACTAAAATAACCAAGAGCCCCTTCCATGAGATGCTCCACTCACTGAATTATATTATACCAGAGTGTTAGCACATATAAATGTGGTTTTATGATCTCTGATTGGCTGAAAAGTGGTGTCAATCTCTTTTCAGCCAATAAAAGCCTGGGAAATTGGATACTGAAAACCGATTGGCTAAATGTTATTATCCAGTCTCTATTTTAAAATCCCTCATGGAAGTGCTAATGTTAGTGCTAAAAGGTAAAGGTAACTTTACGTTAGTAGAGTAATTTCTTCACAGTGACACCAACAATATAGATCCAAAAAAAAGATGAAAATGAGCAACACATTCAAAATAAGAAGTAATTTGTTTATGATGATGTCTAAGACTAAATAAAGTTTATTATCATAATTTGCATTGCACTTAAAAGTTACTTGAAGAGATAGAAACCTTTTCTGTATACTAAGATATCATCGTCTCAGGAGAAACTAAACTTGATTCATCTATTATTTTAAACACCTGCCCCCCTTTAAGAAGCAACTTGGAAACTAGCAGCCTTATTAAATTGCGTTTCGACCTATTGAATAGGGCTCTATATAAGCACACAGCATATTTTTTTTACAGAAGTTTTTGGTTAATTAAGACCTTGCTTTTGGATAGAAGTTCACTAGCTAAAAACGTCTTTAAAAAAATATGCTGTGTGCTTATATAGAGCCCTATTCAATTGTCAGAATCGCAATTTAATAAGGCTGTGTATTTTTAGACATCATCAAATCTGTCTTAAAGGCACATGCAAGTTAAACATTTATGCATGCATTTTAAAGAGCATGTGTTAAATATTAATAACATGTTTTACATGAAGATGAGTTGGCTATGGTTTAGACATCAGATGGTTGTTGTTTGTATGGTGATGAGCCGATAAGGCCACTAGTCTTTTAAATTAGGCTTCTCACGTCTGTAAACATGGGGGGTGATACATTTTAATGTTTGATATCTAAAAATATTATAATTTATTCTTGGTGAACTGTCGGGTGATTGCTGTTGCTAATGTTATCATCTCACAGCTACAGAGGAATGATGTCTCCCTTCGAAAATAAAAGCCTTTACTCTTTAAAATGAAGGACCTCATGTCAAACGACAATATTGCAGGTTAAGAGTTAGAATATTGGGGTGTTGTGGGTCTACAAAGTACAACAAAGAAAGAAGAAACAGAGAACAAGAATTCTCCAATTGTGAAGTAATTTGTTTCGCACAATGTGGTATTAACAAACAACAATACAATATACTGTATACTCAAATTTGACTTCCTCTACAAATAGAGGTAACGAAGGGCCTGGAGGCCGCCCCAGCCTGCTGTTGTGGTTTGAAGTAGGGCCCCTTAACCTGGCAGGACCGGTATGGAAGGAGGTGGCTTGCTGGGGAGGCAAAGCCATTTATAGGCTTGTAGCCTACAGTGGATATAAAAAGTCTACACACCCCTGTTAAAATGTCAGGTTTCTGTGCTGTAAAAAAATGAGACAAAGATAAATCATTTCAGAACGTTTTGCACCTTTAATGTGACCTATAAACTGTACAACTCAATTGAAAAACAAACTGAAATCTTTTAGGTGGAGAGAAGAAAAATAAAAAAGAAAAATAATGTGGTTGCATAAGTCTGCACACCCTCTTATAACTGGGGATGTAGCTGTGTTCAGAATTAAGCAATCACATTCCAAATTGTTTTAAATAGGAGTCAGCATACACCTGCCCTCATTTAAAGTGCCTCTGATTAACCCCAAATAAAGTTCAGCTGCTCTAGTTGGTCTTTCCTGAAATGTTCTTAGTCGCATCCCACAGCAAAAGCCATGGTCCACAGAGAGCTTCCGAAGCATCAGAGGGATCTCATTGTTAAAAGGTATCAGTCAGGAGAAGGGTACAAAATAATTTCCAAGGCATTAGATATACCATGGGACACAGTGAAGACAGTCATCATCAAGTGGAGAAAATATGGCACAACAGTGACATTACCAAGAACTCGAGCTCCCTCCAAAATTGATGAAAAGTTGAGAAGAAAACTGGTCTGGGAGGCTACCAAGAGGCCTACAGCAACATTAAAGGAGCTGCAGGAATATCTGGCAAGTACTGGCTGTGTGGTACATGTGACAACAATCTCCCGTATTCTTCATATGTCTGGGCTATGGGGTAGAGTGGCAAGACGAAAGCCTTTTCTTACGAAGAAAATCATCCAAGCCAGGCTACATTTTGCAAAAACACATCTGAAGTCTCCCAAAAGCATGTGGGAAAAGGTGTTATGGTCTGATGAAACCAAGGTTGAACTTTTGGCCATAATTCCAAAAGATATGTTTGGCGCAAAAACAACACTGCACATCACCAAAAGAACACCATACTCACAGTGAAGCATGGTGGTGGGAGCATCATGCTTTGGGGCTGTTTTTCTTCAGCTGGAACTGGGGCCTTAGTTAAGATAGAGGGAATTATGAATAGTTCGAAATATCAGTCAATACAGGCACAAAACCTTCAGGCTTCTGCTAGAAAGCTGAACATGAAGAGGAACTTCATCTTTCAGCATGACAACGACCCAAAGCATACATCCAAATCAACAAAGGAATGGCTTCACCAGAAGAAGATTAAAGTTTTGGAATGGCTCAGCCAGAGCCCAGACCTGAATCCGATTGAAAATCTGTGGGGTGATCTGAAGAGGGCTGTGCACAGGAGATGCCCTCGCAATCTGAAAGATTTGGAGTGTTTTTGCAAAGAAGAGTGGGCAAATCTTGCCAAGTCAAAATGTGCCATGCTGATAGACTCATACCCAAAAAGACTGAGTGCTGTAATAAAATCAAAAGGTGCTTCAACAAAGTATTAGTTTAAGGGTGTGCATACTTATGCAACCATATTATTTTATTTTTATATTTTTTCTTCCCTCTACCGAAAAGATTTCAGTTTGTTTTTCAATTGAGTTGTACAGTTTCTAGGTCACATTAAAGGTGGAAAAAGTTCTGAAATGATTTGTCTAATTTTTTTACAGCACAGAAACCTGACATTTTAACAGGGGTGTGTAGACTTTTTATATTCACTGTATATGGTTTGGAGCCAAATGTATCAGTAGTCCCCCAGCTAGCCATGAGGGAAAATAGAGCTGTGGGTCACAGTTTCTTCCCAGGGGCTTGGTAGCCTCCAGGGTACTGTTTCACCCAGTGGAGGGAATAGGATGGGGAGTGCTGGGGGGCTCTGAGGAGAAAGATGCTGTGTTTTAGCACAGCTCTCGTTCCTGTGCAGTGTGGTCCCCAGGGGCTGCCCTCGTGCACCCAGTGGAGGGCCTGCGTTTTAGGCTTACACACTGGGAGCTGGCGGTGTGGGTTTCTGCCTCAGAGCTGTGAGTAAAATCCTATTTTTGGGTAGGATTATGTAGGTCCGGGTTCCCAGTTACAACATGGTGGGGCCTGCGCTTCTTGGCTGCGGCGCCGGGGGGGTGCGGGCGGGCAATGTACTGCGCTTTGGACTCAGGCTTTTTGGAAAGCAAGTGTATAGTCCCACCTGGCTTGTTGACTGGCGGTAGCCGCCAGTAGACCGGCTAGAGTGGCAGCTGCCAGGAGACCAGCTAGAGTGGTGTCAGCTGGGCCACAGCAGCGTGGTATGGGGTTCCCGGTCGGGGTAGGTGTTTATTTCTCCATCCCCACCTGGTGATGGGCCCTGCGTGCTTCACTCCACTAGGGAGGAGAGAGACTTGGGTTTGACAACCCTCCTCCCCCGTGAGGAAGGGCTCTCCTTCATTGTAGCAAAAAGAGTTAGATGGCTTGAGCCACATGGATAAAAGTGGATTTGTTAATTTAGAAAGCACTATTCAATATCATTAAAGGGACAGTAGCATCTCTAGCTGGAACTCAGGTCTCTAGGGCTTCCAGAACAGTCTGCATACATGTATGCAAGATTATGTCTAGACTGTGTTTTAATTGACTGCCTCTCAGACAGGTTTGATCAAAGAAGCAGGTGCCCAGAGAATAAAATGCACCTTCCTCTCAGGTCCAGATGTATAACATTTGAAATCCATATGTGTATGCAAAAATAATGCATTGGTTTGGGGTAGGGATCCCTGGGGTCTCCTGCACGTCCTGTTCCCAGTGCATCCTTTATGTTGGGCTTGGGGCATGTTCGGTGCAAGAGGTTTTATGTGGTCCCTGGCCTTTTATATATATATAGGCTCTATTGACTTAACACCGGGGTATTGGTGCTGCCATAAAAATGACTCTGGGATGTGGGTCTAGTCACAGGGCTGTGGAATTGAACCCGGCACCTGCCGCCCTAGTCGTATATGCTCAACTTTGGTGTCTGTCCCAATTTTGGGGCAGACGATCACAGCTTGTTATTGGTGTCCGGGCTAAGTTCCCGTTCAAGGCTGTACATCTGGTGTTAGTTATAGGGGACATAATTTCCTCGGTCTCACTGGGTCATTTTGGTATGTCGCCCCGGGTTAGGGTTCCATGATCAATTGAACGCTTGGTGTATTCTCACCAATATGGCGGCAATTTACCCTCAGTTATGTATCATTCCACTCAGTCCTTCGTTGTTTGAAGGCACCGAGCTCTGGACCGATAGGGGAGCATATGGTGTTAGGAAGGTTAGGTACCAAGCTGGGGTTTGCTGCTTTTTCCTGCCAGGGTAGTATTGCCTGGTTTTCGGGGCTGTGTCACTCTTTTGAGTGAGACCAGACCGATGCACTACAGGATATTTCTCCCTGGGAAGGACACAAGTGAGCCAAAAGTGTAGGCTCGCAGGGTGGAGTAATAAGGATGGGATGTCGGGCTGGTATCCCCCCCCCCCTCCTCCTATGGGCACCTCAAAATGCTGGACAGGGTGCGAGGACTAGCAGTTTCTTGGGCTCTGGACTCGCGTTGGCACGCAAGTGGTGGAATAGCAAGATTGGTGTTCCTCAGTAACACAGGACCCAGAGTGAATGTCCCCTGAAGGTGAAGCGTGAGGTAGCAGACGCGGCCTCCCGGAATCGGGCCGGGCTCATACTACCTTACGTGGTGAGGTATGGAACAGAAAACGGAAAAGGGAAACAGGAGGTACGGCAAATCGATGGCAGACGATTGGTAGCCTTTTCCCAAGGGCCGGAGATACTGTGGTTCAGGAGGAAGCTCTGGGCTCAGTGGAAGCCTTGGGGTCTGTGCAGCCATCTCTCCTTCCTGCGGGTCTGCCGGTAGCAAGAGGTTGGTTGGTATACAGACAAGGCATGGTGGCCTCAGGTGCCTGGTTTTTGAGATCCAAAGGGTGATCGTGTGAAAATATGCCTGGTCTTCGATCCTAAGGGTGATCATTTGACCATGGGGCGGTATACCACGTTGATGGAAAGAGGTCTGTGACAAGTGTGAAGCCTTGAGGTGCTGTACAACCAAATCTCCTGGCTGGGAGAGAGAGGTGGCTGGTAAACAGACAAGGTTTGTCGACCTCCGAGGATTGGTCCTGGGATCTAAGGGGATCAGGCGACCATATACGCAGCTGCCAAGATTGACCAGGTGGAGAAAGGGAGGTAGTTCACATGTCAACACGTATACCGATGCTCCTCCTTGGTGGTGTGAGGACTTTCTTGGGCTGGAAGGAGTATTTGGTGTATCACTGGTATGGAGGAGGTTTGTAACATGTGGGAAGCCTTGCGGTTCTGTTTAGCCATCTCTTTCCCGCCGGTCAGTGGGTGACAAGAGATTGGTTGGAAAACGGACAAGGTATGTCAACCTCAAGTGGGTATGTCAACCTCAAGGTATGTCAACCTCAAGTCGATCCAAGGTGATCATGTGACCATTTGGCTGCGATGGTCCAAGACAAAGCAGGTGGGTGAAGGGGGTAGTTACAGTGTAACAAGCACACTGATCGCTCCCCCTTCGTGGATTACAGCTCTCTTGGTCCAAACCTCACAGTTGGTCTTGCACCTTTCCTTACTTGAAAGAGGATTGGTTCTCCATGCTCATAATTCTACGGCGGCAGCTTTTGGGTGTATTTTGCGTGGAAACTTGGTACCCACTCGCTTTGTGCAAAAAGTAGCCCCCATAACAGCCCTACGGGCTTACTGAGAATGCAGTTTGGATAATTGGAAGGTCATGTGCTGTGCGGTCATTGGTACAACTGAACAGATAGGCGCTTTGCCTCAGTTGCCAATCATGGCCCACAGCTGGGGCGGGGCCACGGTTCACATGGAAGGGCAATCTGTGTTCCTGGAATGGGTAACGACATCAGTCGGAGGTGCGGGCAGCGAGTGGCACTTCCTACCTTTGTATTGACCCAAGTGGTAGTAATGATCCTGGTAACATACCTGTTAGGTAACGGGTTTATCAAAGGCTAAAAGGATCAGGCATGGTCGTATGTGCCTCATACGTCAAGTTACACCATTGTGCTGAGTAGGAAAGCAGTCGGATTCGAGTTCAGCCTTGGTAGGGGCTCAAATTCATGAGCAGATATGGAGCTCGGAGTGCTGGTGTTTAGGGGGGTATGCGGCTGGCCAGGGTGTTTGTTGGGGGGAGTCGAAACCGCAAAAGGTATTCTGCGGTCTTCTCCAAAGAGGGTCATGGGGGGAGTCGTTGGGACAGTGCTAAACTGTATAAGATCCTACCCTACGGTGGTAGGGCCTGGATGAGGCTTCAGGGCGTAGGGCCTACTGTCTCTGGCCAGGCTCCTCCCCTCACGTGGTTAGGCTTATTTATTAATGGTTATGGTTATTATGTCTACTTGTGTTTACCAATAAACGCTGTGGCTAATCTTCCTCCCAAGAAGTAGTCTGTGTCTAATCATTATATTTAGCCCATGAAGTAGTCTGGGTCTAATCATTATATATTAGAGGTAATTGTGTTTAACCCATATCCATACATACCAACTGGGCCTTGCTTAGGTCAGGTGTTGGTACACATTTGATAACTCACAATTATAGATTCCTGTCCACTTCTCCCTTAGCGCTTGGAAAAATGAATACTCAAGACAGGAAACACTGAGAGACACAGGTTCCTCCCCAGATATTGACATGTAGGCACAGGAACTATATGCCAAGCTGGAACAGTAGGAGCAACATTGAGACCTTATGAATAGTAAATGTCTCCACCTGGGACTGCACCATCAGATATGGCTTGAAAAAGCAAGTGAAAAACATTTTGATTTTAAATAAAGTATGTGCGTCCTCTATTTCACATATAAAATGTCTTTGGTTGAAAGAGAGATAGGGATAGTCTCATCTATAGCCTCTCAAAATATATCACTGAAGATGTCAAATTACTAAATTTACCATGGTCATTTTCTGACATCTCACCAAACAGTACCGAATGTAAAAGAGTATTTTTCACTCTCTTGTTAAAGAGATATGGAAGGTTTCTGGATTTTACTAGACATACAGTTGCAAGCAAAAGTATGTGAACCCTTTGGAATGATATGGATTTCTGCACAAATTGCTCAAAAAATGTTATCTGATCTTCATCTAAGTCACAACAATAGACAATCACAGTCTGCTTAAACAAATAACACACAAAGTATTAAATGTTGCCATGTTTTTATTCAACACACCATGTAAACATTCACAGTGCAGGTGGAAAAAGTATGTGAACCCTTGGATTTAATAACTGGTTGAACCTCCTTTGGCAGCAATAACTACAACCAAACGTTTCCTGTAGTTGCAGATCAGATGTGCACAACGGTCAGGAGTAATTCTTGACCATTTCTCTTTACAGAACTGTTTTAGTTCAGCAATATTCTTGGGATGTCTGGTGTGAATTGCTTTCTTGAGGTCATGCCACAACATCTCAATCGGGTTAAGGTCAGGACTGGGCCACTTCAGAAGGCGTATTTTCTTCTGTTTAACCCATTCTGTTGTTGATTTACTTCTATGCTTTGGGTCCTTGTCCTGTTGTAACACCCATCTTCTGTTGAGCTTCAGCTGGTGGACAGATGGCCTTAAGTTCTCCTGCAAAATGTCTTCATAAACTTGGGAATTCATTTTTCCTTCGATGATAGCAATCCGTCCAGGCCCTGATGCAGCAAAGCAGCCCCAAACCATGATGCCCCCACCACCGTACTTCACAGTTGGGATGAGGTTTTGATGTTGGTGTGCTGTGCCTCTTTTTCTCCACACATAGTGTTGTGTGTTTCTTCCAAACAACTCAACTTTAGTTTCATCTGTCCACAGAATATTTTGCCAGTACTGCTGTGGAACATCCAGGTGCTCTTGTGCAAACTGTAAACGTGCAGCAATGTTTTGCTTGGATAGCAGTGGCTTCCTCTGTGGTATCCTCCCATGAAAACCATTCTTGTTTAGTGTTTTACATATCGTAGATTCGCTAACAGGGATGTTAGCATATGCTAGAGACTTTTGTAAGTCTTTAGCTGACACTCTAGGATTCTTCTTCACCTCATTGAGGAGTCTGAGCTGTGCTCTTGCAGTCATCTTTACAGGACGGCTACTCCTAGGGAGAGTAGCAGCAGTGCTGAACTTTCTCCATTTATAGACAATTTGTCTTACCGTGGACTGATGAACAGCAAGGCTTTTGGAGATACTTTTATAACCCTTTCCAGCTTTATGCAAGTCAACAATTCTTAATCGTATGTCTTCTGAGAGCTCTTTTGTGTGAGGCATCATTTACATCAGGCAATGCTTCTTGTGAAAAGCAAACCCAGAACTGGTGTGTGTTTTTTATAGGGCAGAGCAGCTGTAACCAACACCTCCAATCTCATCTCATTGTTTGGACTCCAGTTGGCTGACACCTCACTCCAATTAGCTTTTGGAGATGTCATTAGTCTAGGGGTTCACATACTTTTTCCACCTGCACTGTGAATGTTTACATGGTGTGTTCAATAACAACATGGTAACATTTAATTATTTGTGTGTTATTAGTTTAAGCAGAGTGTGATTGTCTATTGTTGTGACTTAGATGAAGATCAAATCACATTTTATGACCAATTTGTGCAGAAATCCATATCATTCCAAAGGGTTCACATACTTTTGCTTGCAACTGTATACTATACCTGAGTATCTATTTACTTTAATGTACTTTTTTTTTATGAAGAAGTGCTTATAAGCTCTGTTTTTATTGCCTAAAATCAAACAAATAGTCCCTGTAAGGGTATTGTAAGGGTTTAATATCTATGCATTGTAAATAGATATAAGTATATAAGAAAATAGTAGTTGCAAACCTTAGTAATCGAAAACCTAAGAAGGGGCTAACTTTGAAGAATCATTAGGTCAGTACTTTTACTTTAAGGTTTTTGCAAATTTGATTCTTAGACGAAACAAGAATACAATTGAACAGATTATGTATATTTGAGTAGATATAAAACATTATTGGGTCAAATGTGAAGATGCGTAGGCCTTGTGTTTGTATTACAAGGAGGAAGTTACTGAATAACTAGTTTTGTGTGTAGAACCTAGTAGAAGTTTACTCAATAACCAAAACTTGGTGCAGAACCTTGCAACAATAGCCTGCTGAGTCTCACAAGAAGGTGTTTACGGATTTGCCAGCATTATTTACAAAACCTTGTAAAAACTGTATTAAAATGTAGTCTGTGGAAGAGTTCTTCAGATGAGCTACAGACTTGCTGTTATTCTGTCTGTTCACCTCCAAGCTTGTATAAAACCGAAAATACAACAGTCTGTCCACAGCAGCTTGTGCAGACACTGATTTGGTAGGGCTTGATCTGCAGTGCAGTGTCTTAGCCTATCAAGGATCACCTGCGAGATGGTCACTGATTTGTTAGTATGATACACAGTACAGCAAGTAGAGCAGAGTCTGTGTTTTCGTGAGCTGCAGAGGGCAGACACATGCTAGTAATATTTGTTTATTTTTAAGCAGAAAAGACATTTCTGAAGCAGTCATTTTCTGTCCTGGTCCACCGGAACCTTATGTATGTGGTGATCATCAAAGTCTATAATCACATTGTCTGCCAGAAGGATGTAGGTAGAGGAAATTTCTATTCTTTTGCATTCATGTCCAAACTTTTGGTCTTCTGCATACACAGCAATTACAACTTTTACTAACCAACAGCCTTATTAAATTGCGATTCGGCTAATTGAATAGGGCTCTATATAAGCGCATAGCATATTTTTTTTACAGAAGTATTTAGTCATTGAACTTCTATCCAAAAGCAAGATCTTCACTAACTAAAAAATACTGTAAAAAAATATGCTATTTGCTTATATAGAGCCCTATTCAATTGGCCAAATCACAATTTAATAAGGCTGCATATCCCCAAACTCAGCTTTTGTAATATTGAAACTGGTGTTTTGTCACATCAATTTTCCATTTGAAAAGAAATCCTCAATTACTAGAGTCTCGATCACTCTCACATCACCTCACTCATCATCTTGGTATGCTTGAGAACATTATCCAAACTCAAGTAGCTATACCTGTTGGAAACTTGTTTCAGGATATTTCTTATTACTGCTCTTTAAATCTCCATAAGTTCATTTGGTAGCCAATACAAACTAACCATCCATCCATCAGTGTATCCATACACTCATACTTGAGAAGATATTTTGCTGGCATTTGATTTCAAATGGTGTCAAATACATTTGTTGCATCCTATCTACGCTGTGCTGAAAATGCATACTCTCTTCCTTGTGGAGTGCTAAACCCTCTTCCTGTAACTGCTCATTAATGACGTAACATTTCTATGAACTTGGTTGTGGAGCCACCACCATCTCAAATGACCACAAACATCAAAGTGGTTGACATAATTTCTGACTCATTTCTTGCACTGAAGAAACTTCTCCCATGTCAGCATTCACTGGTTCTTTAGCTCACACTTCCTGGCCAGGGTAGCTGGCAAAAGCAACCATACTCTCTAGTGCAAGACTCCTAAGTAGTATAACTGTTTTCACAGTCTTTATTTATCACTCAACACTTCTTCTTTCCACTTTGACTTCAGAGTTTTCACAGGTAGAAAACGTAGATTAGTTTAGACCTTCAGAGGCCCCAAGCACTTAAAATATTTGGTGCCTCCATATATATACATATATAAAATATAAACAATAATAAACAATGTATATCATTAACATATTAGTACTATTTTATTATTAATTTTAATATATATATATATATATATATATATATATATATATATATATATGTGCAATTTTTATTTATTTATTGTGAGAGCCCCTTTTAGTTGAACCTGCACCATTTCAAGTTTCGCACCATATGGTCCATGGTAAATCCATCAATGCGAGATATCTGTGGTGCCCCCTTCCCCTGATGCCCTAAGCATGTGCTTATTTTGCCTAATGGTTAATCCAGCCCTGACTGGAGTCCAACAACTTTAAGTCATAATTTTTTTTTTGTTGGAACATGTCTGTATGTATAAGGGAGCTGGTAATCAGGGCTGGATATAACCCATCAGCTGAACCATGAAGGGGTTAAATTACAAAGTTTAATTTTTTATCAACTAATGGATTCTGAATAAAATCAATATTTGAAATAAATAAATTCAGTGTAACTTTTAATACTTAAATTTGAATTTTAGAGTTGCAGAAACTAGCAAAGTACTTCTCCTCACTCCCTATTAGGTTTCCAGAGATTGGGAGCAGATCTGTTGAAGAAGCTGAACTATTTTTTTCCTAGACTTATCAAGCATTGCATACAATGACCTTACAGGGAATGAGGCATATAAAGCTTCTTATGGGGACAGCCTCTCAGGCCTGATGAAGGATGATAACTGATAAAGGATGGAAATAAACATATTCTGAAGTTGAGAACACTAACCTATACATGCAAGTTTTATAAGTTACATGAAAATGAACTCAACAAATGAAACTTTTTAGAGAATTACTTTTTCGCTGGTGTTCTACTTCAGCAACATTTTACAGAATATGGGTTACAGAAAGAGTCCCGCATGCTGGAAGTTATAACACTTTCATTGTAACGTTTATAAAGTTTTCTATAAAGTGGCTAGAGTGCAATTTAATAAAGACTCTCTCTTCTCACACATGGCACAACCTATAAAAATCATTTTATTAACTAGCGTTTAAAATCTCAGTCTTTACTCACTGAGACACAGCCTGTCATTGGCTAGTATATCTTGTACCATAGAAACATTGAGCTACAGGGGGCATACCTTTGCAGGGACTATTTGGAAGGAGTAAAAACTGAGGTTTTAAGCATTTGTTATTAAATGTCTAAATATGCAAATAAACACTTACATTTGTTAATTTTAATAATACAAATGGAACCATCTATGTCCCTTTAATACCTAAAATAGATTATATATTGGAATTTGAATATTTGCACAGTAGATTACATGGACATTTGCAGAAATATTCAGAAATTTCCAAAGTTGGGTCATTCATATAAATATAAAATAGCTATATAAGCAAAAGAGAAATTCGAAAAGTTTTAGAAAATAAGTAACTTTTATTGCTTGACCTCAGGTACTTTAGTTTACAAAAAATAGAATAATATTAAGATAAAGTATATATAAGAATAAGAAAAATTGTACAATTACATATTATTCATAATTAGCAACTTTGTGATTAAATATTTAGTAAGAATATAATTACAGAATCCAAAAATATAAACAACCACAGTAAGAGACCACAGTCCTTATCTATGATCACTCCAGAATCAATAGTAATCTCAACAAAATATACCATCCTATAAATACTTAATGAATGATGGCAAATTATTTCCAGTCTGCAGTAATAATGGCATAATACCACTTCAAGATACAACCTCCTTAACTTTCATAGGAGACTTTAGTAGGTACAAACAGTCTGCACACCGTCTTCAGCGCACGTGGTGAAGCCGCGCCGACTTAGAGGCACTGACAATTGGGCATCGCAGAAATGTGCACAGGCCTGGAACCGCGCATGCTCAGTAGCGCGCCCCTAAAAGCTTCACCTGCCTGTTATACCCCTTTCCTATTATATGTACTGCACCCCTACCTGCCCGACTGTGTACCCCTGCTTGTTCTCTCGCTCCTCCCCTCCTCTCTATCACACATCTCTCCCTCCTCCCATCCACAGATATTACTTACCCCATCCCACAGCAATAGTGCGCCCCTACATCTATGTTTTCTATCTGTGAAGTCTCGGGGCCTGGCTGCGGCCCATGTGTGATAGAGAGGGGGGGGGGGGGAGAGAAGGAAGAGAGAGAAAGGGCAGGTGTACACAGTCAGGGCAGGCAGGGGTACAGTACATTTAATAGGCAGGGGTATAACAGGCAGGGGAAGCTGGTAGGGGCACACTATTGCGCGTGCGCGCTTCCAGGCCTGAGCACATGTGTGTGATGCCCAATTGTCGGCGTCCCTAAGTTGGCCCAGCTTCAACACGCATGCTGAAGTCGTGCTACTGTCTTCAGAAGCACTCTGCTGGGCTTCAATTTACTCAACCACCAAATCCATAAACTGTTGTGGTCACAGAAGAACAACAAGAAAGAAGAAATAGAGAACAAGAAATCTCCTATTGTGAAGTAACTTGTTTCACTCAATGTGGTATTAACAAACAACAATATGATATACAGATATATAGCTTGGACGGGGTCTGCCACGTGCAGGACGCCCCAACATTCCTCCTCCTCTACGCAGTGGGCAGCAGGCGGAGGGTTGCGCTGGTTTCCGCTGGTGGGTCTCCTCCAAGACTGGGCCTGGTTAGCGGTATTAAGCAGGCACTCCGGTCGTTTGTGCCCCAGCTGCTTGCACCTAAAACACCGGATGAGCGCTGAGTAGTCCCGTGAATTAGGCCGGGGCGGCTGAGGGTAGTTATTAGCTGGAGAGGGTGCTGCTGGTCGGTACTCCACTCTGGCAGGAGTCTTAACAATAGCACTGTACAGTTTACGGGCATCCGTGTACTCATCTACCAGGCGGGCTGCTTCATGCAGGGTGGAGGGTTTACGGTCCCTTACCCACTCTCTGACGCCTGGGGATAATTTCTCAAAACAATGTTCCAGCAGGAACATCTGCAGCACCTCTTCCCCGGATACGGCTTGACACCCCGCCATCCAGTGAGCGGCTGTGCGGTGTACTTTACATGCCCATTCGACGTAGGAATCCCCAGTTAGTTTGGCAGTGTCTCTGAACCGCCTCAGGTATGCCTCCAGTGTAACGGCATACCGGGAGAGCAAAGCTTCCTTTACAGCCACATAATCCCCGATCTCCTCATCAGGAATGGCCCGAAAAGCGTCACTGGCACGACCGGATAGCTTTCCGGACAATATAGTAACCCAGTCTTCTCCGGGTACCTTGTGTAGCACACATTGCCGCTCAAAATCAGCAAGGTACCCATCAATCTCCCATTCTGTTTCAATGAAGGATTTAAAAGCTGCAAACGGTACCTTCCTTTTCTCCACCGGGGATGCTAGAACTGGAGCTGCTGCAGCAAAGCTTTGGCATCGCAGGTTGGCATCTACAGCGTCCATGACCTGGCTGATGATCTCTGGAGATGGGTTGGGACCATAATGAGCCAGCCTGATTCTCACCGCCCGGTCAAAGCTTGTCTCTTCGGGGGTTCTGTCAGCTGTGCTGGGCCCATTGGTTCCTTCATCCATTTCGTTTAGCATTGCAATAATCTCCCCTTTTTTTTAGATTACTGGCTTGTCTGCCTCTTTGTTCCAGTAGGTCTTTAAGTGTAGCCCTTTTCAGCCCTTGGTATTGTCTTTCCATTAATCTTGGATATAGTTGTCTCTCTGGGCGATGAGGGTCATCCCATCACTAGCCACCAGTGTTAAGGTACAAAGACCTATATGTCCCAGCGTTTGGGTAGTGTGCGATGGGCAGCCTGGATAGTAGGTCTGACGATCTTTACTACCAGCATGTCCTTTGGTCAATAATACATCTTTACTCAAGTTGTGATGAAAATTAAGAACAGTTTATTGAATTGGTTCAGCTTATTTAAAACCTTGCACAACACATTATAGGGAGTGGCTACCTTTGGCCAAACCCCATCCCCTGTGGGCAAATGGAGTAACTCTTACAATCAGTTAATTACCTCTGTCTAATCGGATGGGGCTAATCCGTGGGAACTTTTAGTTTCCTCCCCCAGGGCCGCCTTTAGGGGCGTCAACCTAATTCATTCTTGCACAGGTAGAGGAAGGGAGAACATGTCTCTCTCTGCCCCTGGTTCTGGGGCAGAGAAACCCTGTAGACAGGCCATATAGTTGGTTCCTATATGTCTGACCTACTGCTGTGCATGTTAGATAACCTTTGCCCTCCAACCATCTGGCAACAGTGACTCCCTGCTCATAGACGGGGCTGGTACTAATCTGTAACACATTTTCATATTTGTCCCCATAACTCACCGGTCATGCCACTCACATACCACTCACACATCACATTGACTCTATCACCTGATTCTCAAATGAGTATAAACATCATGCATGGGGGGACATTGTAAGGGATATATCCATGTCTAGGGGTACATACACGTTTAATACTTATACTATACAGATGGATCTGTCACAGTAATGGTCATGCACATGCCAATATGAAAAGCCATTCTGCAACATGCTGAAAGCTATTAAAGACACATTACCTCATTAAATTGCAACACAAATACATGAAAATGGCTGCCATGGCAGCCAACATGAAAATGGCTGCCTTTCTCACTCACAGAGGCTCTAATACAAAGATCATCTCATATACATCTCACTCATCACATCTACATTGGATAAGCAAATAGTGGCTAAATTACACCGCCACATGGCATATATCAAGTACCAGGGGAACATTTCACATATGGTTGTTCAGTCCCTCAGTTGTGTCCGACTCTTTGTGAACCTATGGACTGCAGCACACTTACTTATGTCTCTGTCTGTGCTTATCCACAAGGTTTGCATGCCAAAGATACTGGAGTGGGCAACCAGTTCCTTTTCTAGTGTACTGTGATTTGTCTGACCTCTCTGCTATGACCTGCCCACCCACAGTGGCCTTACATGGTATAACTCACAGCTTCATTAAGGTACACAAGCCCCTTCACCACCACAAGTTAGCAATCCAGAAGGGAGCAAGGGGAACATCCACCACACTAATCTACTCTTACCCATCAGGAAGGGCCGAAAACACACATGGAGGCTGTGCAGAGGCAAGTGGAACAACAGCCAACTCACTTCCATCAGGCATATTCTCCACTAGGCCCATCCTGGAAAGTCCCACGCCATCGCTGGTGGTCATATTCCAAGATGTATACCCATTATCACT
Source organism: Discoglossus pictus (assembly GCA_027410445.1). NCBI lineage: Eukaryota > Metazoa > Chordata > Amphibia > Anura > Alytidae > Discoglossus > Discoglossus pictus. Next base: position 228,497,373 of record CM050166.1, read on the forward strand.
TGGTGACATCCCATTAAGGGTATTGCTATCAATCAATTCACTTTATGACCTGTTATCAGGCCTTCGGGGGAATGTCGATACTCCACAGTATCACAAATTGGACATCTCTTGTGTATTAATCCCATATTATTATATTATTATTATTATTATTATTATTATTATTATTATATGTATTAATCTATTGCACAGTAAGTGATATATGAATTTAACACAAATGTGATGTATGTGGGTGTCCCAAAACCCCAACCATGGAAAACACACTGACCTGGTGATAACGTTATAACAAAGCTTTATATGAGACACAGAGCACAATCAGAAATGGACAAGACTGTGCATTAATATCATGGGTGTGGTGTGGGTGGATCCTGGGAGGGCAAGAAGCTGTTTTGGGGGGAAATTGGATACCTAAAGGGGGTAATGTCATGTCTAGAATAAGCATTAGGCATAGCGCTTACCAGGGTCACATGTGGTCACTACACCACTACAACATGAATCTGGGGGGAAAAAGGATCATCAGAAATCACTCCATTCAATTGAAGAAACCATTCATGTGCAGAGCACTTGCAACTTTTCTATATCTGCACAATTAAACAGATGAACATAATCAGGAATAATGTCATATAGGTCTATTCCACACACAGTGTGTTGTCAGATATTGAGAAATAATCAGAAATTGATGAACAGAATCTGTGACACAGAAAAAGGAGGTTGAGGAACATGCCTTTATGATCGTGAGATTAAGCTGTTAAGACCCACACAGACCAGGACAAGATATCAATCATAACACTATTTGGATTGATTTCAACACCTCATCTCAACAGCAATCCACATTGAACATCAATTGCAGAAATATTCAACATAACCATACGTAGCCACCCAATACACACGCTGTAGCCAGCCAATAGTATGTCAACATTAATGAAAAATAATATTCATTGAGGAGTGTGGATGAGGAGGACTTAGGGCAGTGGTTCTCAATCCTCTCCTCAGAAGCCATCAGAGAGGCCATGATTTATGTGAAACTCTGGAACCAAAAGAGTGGCAAGAGACTCAAATTGCTTCATCTGTGTATTCACACAGTGTGTCACCTAAATCATGGTCTGTGTGGTGGGTCCTGGGGAAAGGTTTGACAAACACTGACCTAGGGGACGTTCTCACCTACTTCTTGTCTCTGAGCACTGGGCCCACACCTTCCGTGCCCGGGGACTTCCTCCCTCTATCACGGCCAGGAGGTGTTGGATTGAGGGGTGTGTCCAACTGGGGTGGTTGTGTAGCAGTTGGCGTTGGCGGTAAGGGGTGAGATGAGGAAGCCACAGGCTCTGGTTGTGGGGATGGAGCCTGTGGAACCAAAGGCTGGAGAGTGTTGATTTCCGCCATCTGCACTAGCCGCTCCAAGTGATGTGTCTGGGCTTGTCTGTCCCTATGAGCTGTTTGCTCATACCTCTCCATCCTTAGATTATGCCTCCTCACCTCATCATATATTGCTCTGATGCTTTCAACCTGCTCTGTACCAATATCGTTCTGCCTTTGAAGCTAAGCTGTCAGCTGTTGCACTACTATATTGCCACGCTCATCATCTATGCAGATGTGCTGCAAGATGTCCCTCCTGGTGCCTTGTAAGGGGCTGTGAGTTCTGTCTCCAGACAGCCCTTTGGGATGTTGTTGCAATTGGCAATGGTGTTGCCAATGGCGATGGTATTGCCATTGGGGATGGTGTTGCCCATTTCAATGGTGTTGCCATTGACGATGGTGTTGCCCGTAGGGATGGTGTTGGGGCAACATCTGCTGGGACCACAGCTGCTAGGACAACCACTGCTGTGGCATCATTTGTTAGGACAACAACTGCTAGGACAACCACTGCTGTGGCATCATCTGTTAGGACAACATCTGTTGTGGCCCTGTCAGGAGTGGGAGAAAATTGGGTGCCGGCCAATGCATCAGCTGCATGTCACCAGGTGGCAGTGGTGGGCCTGTTGAGAGTGGTCCCCAGGACCTCGACATCCCTGTAGGTGGTTGCTGGCTCAATTACATGTCTGTAGGTTGAAAGGGCTGGGAACGTGCCCGTCATGCGTGTGAGGGTCCGGGGGGTGTTCCCCACAATTGTCTTGCTGCTGATGGGCCAGCCTCCTGTGATGATCCCAGGCCCTAAGCTTCCTCCACCACCACCTGCATTGGTGATTGTGGTTCCTCCTCCTGTGGAGCCACCGCCTGGGTCTCTGCGTATGCCTACTGGGTACTGAAGTGAAAGGAAAATAGTATTTGAGTATTGATTCTCTAAGCAATTCTTTGCTGTGTGTTTCCATATCCCTGACATCATGGTCACTTGTAATTGGCTATAATTGTTTTACGCAGATAAACATTGAGCTGTATCATGAGCTTTGTGGATCATGGCTCATATCAATATATGTAATGCTGGTGAGTTGTGCCATCTGCAGTTCATTAGGACACGTGCTCATCTGAATCTGCTGTGCAGTGTGTGAGACTGACCAATCTGTGACCAATTCTCAGCAATGGGTGTTAGCATGCTTATGAGACATGGTCCAGGTTAGGCTATTACATGACACGCCCATGCAGTCCTTCAGAGTCTGTATCCCCATAAGCTGCAGTGTGCACACCCGTACTCTCTTTTGGATGTAAAATCAATGTTGATCTACCGCTATACCTCGTTTTTAACGCTGGGGATAGGTTCCAAGCAGCAGGAGTGTTAAGCAAAACAGTGTTAAATGGTGCAGTTTACTCATGCCAAAAAATACACAATTTCAATTGATATTTAAACAGTTTTGTTTTATATGAACTTTGAACAGCAAACATAACCCTAACACAAACTGCATTGGCAACTGCTATTCAGAATCTGTTTTAAATACAGGTATTTAACAGACACTTCATTGATAACAATTATGATAATAATATGTTTGCTTCCTGGATGTACATGGTTTTTGCTGCCCCATATATCTGTAGTCATAACCAGAGATCTTACAGTGCTATTGTATGTCAGTTATCTATGTGCGTGGGGTTCATGTGTGTGCATATGAGAGTGTAATGGTGCATATGATACTCACATTGCAGGGTTTCCCTTAAAGCAAGTGTCCAGCTGTTCTGATAGGCCCACTATTGGGCCTATTAATAATCTGCTCCCATCTACAGTAGGTGATGTTGAGTGGTGGGCCACCACCAGTTGCACAGGTTGCTCTGGCCTCCGCTGCCATCTTCTTCTTGACCTTCATCAGGCAGTCATCATATAATTTTTTCATAGACTTCACTTCCCTGTTGGTAACTCCTAATGATGCAATAGCTGCAGCAACTGTACTCCAGGCACGTGTCTTATCGCTAGGCCCTACATCTCTCCCACCATGGATGATGCTATGGTGTGCTTGGATTTCCCTGAGGAGGGTTTCTGTCTCCTCTGGGCTATAATTGTGGGCTCGCTGCTTTGGCACAACCTCTTGCCCTGCCAACTGTGCCTAAGGTTCCTGGCCTCCCTGTTCTCTCCCTGGGGCCTGCCCCTCATCCCCACTACCTCCCCCCTGGGATCAGGCCCCTGACCCTCTGTTCCTACGCCTTGTGTGTCTACATCTGGGGGCACATCCCTCCCCTTTCCTGTTCTCCTAAACCTCTATCTCCCCTCCCTCGCCTGCTTCCTCCTCTCCCTCTCACCATACCTCTCTCTCTCCTCACTCTCCTCCTTTCTTCACTCTCCTCCTCTCCTCCTCCGGTGTTCCCCTCTCTATCCTCACTCTCCTCCGATGTTTCTCTCTCTCTGTGTCTCTTTGTCTCTCTCTATCTCTCACTCGCTCTCTCTCTGTCTCTCTCTCTCACTCGCTCTCTCTAGCACTCTTTATCTCTCTCTCTAGCACTCTCTATCTCTTTCTCAGTCTTTCTCTCTCTCTATCTATATCTCTCTGACTTTCTCAGCTACAGCACAGTCAAAGACTTATGGTCTTTTAAACCCGTTTATGTGGCGTTGATTGTCGTTCTCTGCTTCCTATTTGTTAATTGACCTGTGACGGGATTGCAAATTATGGCTTGCTTGATTTTGGTTTGCTTCATCGGATCGAATATATGGAAGTGTTACATGTGAAAACAGGGTTTACAGGCTTGAGGCCTCGGCCTGTAACTTGCGCCCTTGCTCAATTGAATAGGGCTGGAATCGGAGGCGACCGTGAGCCCGCAGCACTACCGCAGACGTACAGCCTGTAAACTGTGAGATGCTGGCTTCAAATTGAATCGGGCTCATAGATTCCTGTTCACTTCTCTCTCAGCGCTTGAAAAAGTGAATACTCAAGACAAGAAACGAGAGACACAGGCTCCTTCTCAGATTGCAACATGGAGGTGCAGGATCTACACGCCAAGCTGGAACAGTAAGAGCTTACAATCTAAGCAACATTGAGACCTTATGAATAGTAAAGGTCTTCACCTGGGATTGCACCATCATGTATGGCTTAAAAAAGCAAGTGAATAACTTTTTGAATTTTTATATACATTTTTTTCTAATTTTTTCTAAAGTGTGCTTTTGCTGTATTTGGCATACAATTGTTCATTGCACAAAACAGTTGCTGAAAATACTTGTTACTATAATGAAAAGCAGTAAAAAATGCAAACGTTATGAAATTTCAAATGTATTATTACACACTAAAGCAAATCACTAAAATAAAAATTATAGTGAAAAAATAAAGCTAATCTACAAATACATATAATATTCAATATCCTTGTGTGTGCTGCCTCAGAAATGGAACAAAGCAGCACATAGTATGTTTCTTTCCAATCAACTTTCCTTACCAATATACTTTATACAATCACCTAAAGCATACAAATATATCACCGCACACTGCTATGAAGTGCCATAAAATACAAAGCATTTTGCATCCAACTTGTCATTCCAAATCATGCGTAGGTGGTTAATTACTGCATATTATTACCACAATTCAATAGTCAAGGAAATTGATCCACTCTTTCATCTTATGGCTCTTTACAAATAGCACAGGAGCACATTGATGCAGCAGTATGGGAAAACATTGATCTGCTACTGTTTGTATGCAACTGATCATTTTAACGTTCTCTATACCTCCTGAGCAGTATTCATTAGCTTAATAGGTAAGAAACTAAGAAACAGAAAATATATATTTGTGTGCTCTTATTTAATAGTTAATACTGCCAGCATTTAAATTAACATAACTGCATTTTTATTGAAAAAATTCTAAAAACAGTAAAATTAATCTAAATATGTTCAATAAAATTCAGACTTTTAACTTTTTTTCTCAGTTATGTTATGTACGTGTACGACAATAGTTGTTTGTCAAGTGACAGACCAATAATTGATATGCTGTTTAAATACAAATGTAATCAATATTTTATAGAATTAGAATATCGGATTGATTATTTGTCCATTCACATGCAATGGCTATAAACCTATGTAACAATGAATAATAGCAATACATACAGTAAATAATACTGAATTATATTTTCCTCTTACTTTTGTATACAGTTGGGTATATTTATAAATAGGGTTAAAAATGGGGATAAGCAGGGTTAAGTGGGTATAAGTTGAGTTAAATTAACTTACTTAGATTTAAATCATAAAATATTCCAAGTCTCTATGGTGTCTAGGGAGTCTATGTATCAAGCAGGGATAAACTTTAACTGTTTAATACAAATCCCTATATAAAACATAAGAAGTAGGAGTATTTAACTCCACCTTTTCTGCCTTCCACTTATCCCCACTTTGATAAATATATCCCGATGAGTCTAAACTTTCTGCAATTTTATAAATAAGATTCCTATAAACTTTGTTGTTCAATTGTTCAGTCATGTCCAACTCTCCGTGACCTTCAAGGTTTTCTTGGCAATTCCTTCCTGACCCCAGATACTGGCGATTGGATTTCTCCCTGGATCAATACAATCTCTCTAATTACAGAGGATAACCCTGAATTCCCTTTTTAATTAGAAATAAATCCAGTCCCCTTTTAAAGTTATCTATCAAATCCGCTGTCACCACCTCCTCTGGTAGAGAATTCCACAGATTAACCACCCTTACTGTGAAGAACCCTTTTCTTTCTTTAAGGTGAAATCTTGTTACTTTCTAACCTCTTGTCAGTTGAAAACCTCTTGGCACAAAAAACTCCCCGACAAATCTTTATACTGATCCTGGATGTATTTATATAAGGTAATCATATCTCCTCTTAGATGCCTTTTTTCTAGAGAATGCCTACATGTCACATTATATACCCACCAAGCCAGCTCATGACACGTGCCGTATATCATTGGCTACACGCTGCTGACATCAAAAGTAGGTGGGGTCATTATAATGTGACACGATCATGTATTATCTGTATAAGAATGTTATTGCAAATTGCTTATTCAGTGTGTTTAAAAAATAAATAAATGCATTTACAAAACAAGAGCCAGCTAGTCCCTAATGTGCCCCAGCATGCTGTATTACACATTGATCACTATTGTATGCAAATTAATTTGTGTTTGATATCTATATTAATAGAATTCTTTGTAAAAGTATGTTCTTGTCATTGTTCAGTCATTTAGTCATGTCTGACTCTCTGTGACCCTATAGATCGGAGCACACCACACACATCTGACAGCCAATGCCCTCTAAGTTCCCTCAAGCTCATGTTCATTGCTTCGATCACCTCATATCTCCATCTCTGACTCTGCTGTCCCATTCTTCATGTGCCTTTACTCTTCCCAGGATTCTTATGGCAGCATCAATTTGTGGGGATAATTTCCACTGAAAGCACCTTGGAAACTGGTCAGGATTGTAAGTAAGATGAATGGAGCTAAATAGATGACGTTTCTAGAGGAAAGCTTGTTTCAGTATGTAATGGGATTGAGGCTGAAGTTAACTTACAACAGGACAGTGTCTCTAAACACACAGCCAAACTGCCCCCTGGTAGTTTAAAATCAAGAACCTGTCTTAGAATGACCCAGTCAAAGCCCAGCTCTCAATCCATTTGAGAATATGTGGCAAGACGTGAAAAATAAAGGTCCCTATCCAATCGGACAGAACCTGAACAATACCCAATAGAATAAAAGGGCCAGAGGCATAAATGATGCCGAAAACAGTCTGTGGTGAGTGGCAGGTAGAACAAATACAGAATTGATAAACAAGCCAAATAGTCAGTCCAGGCAGCAAACCAATGGAGAGTCCAATAAACAAAGCCATAGTCAGATACAGGAGGCATAGGAACCTGTAAAGACAGTGTGAGTAGATATATATATGAAACTCATGATAATGTGCAAAGTAGAGGATAACTTGAGATGGACAGTGACAGGAGAAATAATGTCAGTAATGGGAGACGGTCCAATATATTTATCTTTGTAGCTCTAACTCTATCCCCTATTTTATCATTCTTTGTACTGGACCATAATCTTCAGCATACATATTTTGAGATTCTTGATAATTAATTATGGATTTCCTTACTTTTTCTAGCTGTTCTTTTAGTTTTCCTAACCTACAGGAAACATCAGGAAAGAGGAACAGAGGAATAAGCTGGTACATGTGAAATGACTGTGGGGGTTATAGCCATAATTTGCAAACAAGGACTAATGAAATATTCAAGCTAAATTCAGCAATAGGGAGGAACTGGTATCAATCATTTGTAAGTAGCAAATGTAGAATCTGAGGTATTGCTCAAGATTTTAGATGACTATTTCTGTTTGGCCATTTGTCTCAGGAAGAAAAGCTGAGCTATAACAAGGTTTCATTCAGAGTTGTCAGCAGAATTCCTTCCATAACTTGGATATAAATTGGATATAATTGTATACCTATGTTAGAAATTACCGTATATACTCGAGTATAAGCCGAATATACCCACAAAAAACTGGGAAAACGTATTGACTCGAATATAAGCCTAGGGTGGGAAATGCAGCAGCTACTGATAAATTTCAAAAATAAAAATAGATACCAATAAAATTACATTAGTTGAGGCATCAGTAGGTTAAATGTTTTTGAGTATTTATTTCAAAGAAAAACAGTAAACTAGCTGTGTAAGTGGAAAATAGGGTCAACAAAAACATACATTATGAGCCCTACGCCCCCCTCATCCTCCTCCTCCCCCTCATCCTCCTCCTTTCCCCCTCATCCTCCTCTCCCCCCCTTCACCCTTCCCCTCTCCCCCTCCTCCCCTCACCATCCTCTTCCCCTCCTCTTCCCTCCTCATCCTCCTCTTCCCCCCTCATCCACCTCTTCCCCCTGCATCCCCCTCTTCCCCACTCATCCTCATTTCCCCCCTCATCCTCCTCTTCCCCCACATCCTCCTCTCCCCCCCCCCTCATCCACATCTTCCCCCTAATCCCTCTCTTCCCCCCATCCTCCTCTTCCCCCATCATCATCCTCTTCTCCCCTTCCCCATCATCCTCCTCTTCCCCCCTTTCCCCTTTCACCCTCCTCTTCCCCCCTTTCCCCTCTCCCCCTCCTCCCCCTCTCACCTTCCTACCCTCGCCCTCCTCTTCCCCACTTCTTCCCCCTTCATCCTCTTCCCCCCTCACCCTCATCTTCCTTTCTCCTCTTCCCTCCTTATCCTTCCTCCTTCCCCCCTCTCACCTCTTCTCTGTAGTCTCCGATCAGCTCCTGCTGCTGATCGAAGCCCTGCAGCGTGTCTTATGCCTTTCTCTGAAAACGGCATGCGCTAATGACAACATGTCATTAGCATATGCTGGTTCCAGAGATAGGCATAAGACGCGCTGCGGGTCTCCGAACAGCAGCAGGAGCTGATCGATGGCTACAGAGAAGAGGTGAGGGGGGAAGGAGGAAGGGGGAAGGAGGAAGCAGGAAGAGGAAGGAAAAAGGGGGAATGAGGAAGGGCGAAGGGGGAAGGAGGAGGATGGGGAAGAGGAGGGAGGAGGAGGATGGGGAAGAGGATGATAGGGAGGAGGAAGGAAGAGGAATGGTGTGCTGAGGGCACCCTCACTTGAGTATAAGCCGAGCGGGGCTTTTTCAGCATAAAAAATGTGCTGAAAAAGTCGGCTTATACTCGAATATAAACGGTATATCATTAAGAATCTGATGTAGAGGTATAATTTCTCTAGTAAAAGCTTCTGTCATTTCTGCAACATTGTGAACCTTGGTAAACTGCTCACACTGAACCATTTTGTTAAGTCTATCAATGATGTTCATAATAGTATTGTGTCTTTTTGATGGTGGCATGTCCACTATAAAATACATTCCTAATGAAAACCATGATTGTTGAGGAACTGGAAGAGGCATATGGTGCCTTTAAGCATCTGTACGAGGAGTTTTATTTCTGTAACATATACAGTATCAAATTATTTGACAAAGTCCTTTTCAAATGACGTCACGGAAGGACACAAAAAAAGTTCTCTGAAGTAGATATAACGTTTTTTTTTCATTCTTGGATGTCCAAGCCAAGGTGCATCATGTAAGGCCTGAAGTACCTGGAGACTAGGTGTTACATGTATTCACTCCTTGATTTAAAGTAGTCCATCTTCATGCACTGGCTTGACATTTGGAAGAAGTTGAGGATTAATGTCAATCTCTTTGCAGATTTCCTCTATCATGTCAATAGTGACACAAAGAAAATGTCCTTGTTGTAAAACAGGTTCAGACAGGTATATTTTGTAATTCCTCATGTATCCTGGATAAAGTATCCACTATTCTAATCAATGATCCCAGTCTGAAAGTTATATGAAAATGGAATCTGGAAAAGAAAATGGATCATCTGGCTTGTCTTGGATTACATCTCTTTGCCTAGTTTAACTGTTCAAGATCTGGTGGTCTGTAAAAATAATCACATGGTGTTCTGCTCCCTCTAATAAATATCTCCATTCTTCCAGTACCAGTTTTATTGATACAAGTTCTCAATCTATAACACTATAGTATTGTTCTCCCATAAATAATTTCTTTGAAATAAGGAAATTGAATGTCTATTCTCTGTGAAAGAACAGCTCCAACAGCCACTTCAGAAGCATCCACCTTCAAAATGAACGGGGGCATTTCATAAACCAAATGGCACCACTCAAAGTGCCCAAAATAAGCTCAGAGTGGATTTTTCTTAGAGATTTGAGTCTTGTTTAGATAAAGGGATGATTTACCCAAAAGGAATTTTAGAACAAGGAAGGAGATCAATATGGCAGTCATAGACCCTGTGAGGAGGCAGTGTTTAAGCATCTCTGACATCTTGATATTTTACTGGCAATGTTTACATATTCCCCTCCTTTTGAGTAATGCTAAAGAAGGGCATTGCATAACAGGAAGACAGTTGTGTCTGCAAAACTGGATTGTGTATTTGTAGCCACAGAAGTCCCAAAACAAGAAGGAAGAGTGGTGTGGATACAATATTGACATTAATTTGTTCCTTACATTTCTGGGTAGTGCACTGGAGTGGAACAGTAGTTCTAGTTGCAGGTCCCAATCTCATTGGTGTAACATCCATAAGTTGAATTTGACTGGATACATTAGTTCTTGTTTGGGAACAAGGTAATCTTGTATTAGTAGGTTATCCAGAAAGTGTGATCTTGTTACAGAATCAATGATTACTTTTGTCTGTAGCTGATGGCCCCACTGCAGAAGAACACAAATAGTTAGGTGGATATAACTCTGATCTGGAAGGGTATGGACACATTAAAACAAACCTAAGCCTTTCCAGTAGGGTTTCTTGCAGAACAATAACAGAGAAAATAACCAGGTTTATCACAGCAAGTTTTCTCTGTTCTATAAGCTATTTCCACTGGAGATAAAAAGGCACACATTTGCATATGTTATTCTTAGGTAGGCTCAATTAAAATGTATATATTTGTGGTAAGGATAACAACCTCACTTGTCCTTTCCCTGAGTCGTCTGTCCATTTGGATAATTAAGGTAATCAAATCTTTCAATGAATCAGGACATTGTAAAATTTTAAATTCTCAGATAACCCAAGGTGAAATTGGAGATTCAGGATTACTTCCTTCCTGAAAAAAAAATCTGGAAGTGCCACTTGTGGTTCTGAAGTCGGCATCTCTCCTGATACAGAAAAAGGATGGGGAGCTTGCACTTGTGTTTGTGCAGTGAGAGCAGGTTGAAACTCCTTTAGACAAGAGTGTAACTGTAGTCCTGCTTGTAGATGTGCAACATGCATCAATAGAGTTTCTAACTGTCTTGCTAATTCAGGAAGTGGCAAAGCAGCTCCTGTAGTATCCATCTTGGAGCTGAGTTGTTTTGTAAATAAAAACAGCAGGTGTTTGGATTCTAACGGCAGCAGTATCCAAGGCATAATTTGTGGACAAAACAGACTGTGGTGAGTGGCAGGTAAAAATGATACAGAATCGATAAACAAGCCAAAAAGACAGTGCAGGTAGCAATCCAAAGTAGAGTCCAATAAACAAAATCAGAAACAGGACCATAAATACACGAATGCAGTGTAGTGCACACGCCAACTCAGCAGTAAGTTTGCTGAAATTTAAATCTTAAAATTGCCCAAAGCACCACAGTCATGCCATACTATCAGGAGGTAGATTATTATGAACTAATCACTTATAAAATCCTAATTTGTAATCTTTGCAATATGTGCATTTTTCACTGAGAAATCAAATACAATAAAATCTGTGTTTACTTGTGAAATAGTATGCCCACTTGCTTTTGCATTACTGCAGGCAATAAGGTTGCAGGGGATGTGTGTCCCATTCATGTCAAAGGTAAGACTACTTATATTTTCAGTTTGAAGGGAACCAATCAAAGTTTTTGTAATTTATAATGGCAGAAAATGTAGGTTTCTGCTCTCTTGCATCTCTGAAATTAGAATATCACAGAGAAGTGCAGGGGGATCACTGCTCTGCTTGAGCTCAGGTGCTGTCTGTGTAGAGTTCAAAAGAAAGAAAATGAACCCTTATAAAATCTAACTGTGCAGACATGGAATGCTTTATTCACCTAAACAGGTTAGTTATGGGTTAATTGGACAGTGCAGTCCTGACTCCATGGAAAAACTGCTATCAATCCCTGTCTTCCCTATAGACAATCATTACACCATGCAATAGTAATTGCTATCTGTTATTACTCATGCCCCAGCCAGTAGACAGGATACACTTTGTATGTAACCAGAGGCTTATACATTAGATTTTTTATCTGTTATTAGTGTAATTAAAAAATAGATAATTTTAACATATAATCTTGTGCTTTTTACACCATGAAGAGCACCTACAGTGTGGTAAATGACCCTTTAAATAACTATTATTAAGTATTTTAATTGTTCTGAAAAAAATATTCATAGCACATTTTAAATATTAATAAACATTAATAAAGTAAACCAGCTGTTATTCTAGCATTTTTTGTTTAGAATTAGATGAATTCAGGTCTACACTATATTAACTGTACAGTTCACAAAGTACTTTATCCAGCTGTCTAGGCTTCTATATTTTACTTACATCTTTAACTAGCAGTCGGTGTTGTAGTAACATCAGTAACCCTGGATTTCAGTAATGTAATGAGGCTCTTTCTCAAAGTATCTATTTTCTGTAGTGAGTGCCAAGATGTGTAAACCAATATTATCTATTTAGTGTCTTGTCCTATTCTTCTTGTAATAGCTCCTTATGCCTACAAGCTGAAATAATAGCCACCATAGACATTTGACTATTTATTTGGTGTATCGCTGTGGCTTAATCAAGTTCACTTAAAGTTCATATCAAAACTAAATTTGTCATCCTGGGCTGCAACCTTAAGTAAGAAGACAATGGAAATAGAAGTATAGCTGTAAGGCTACTGTAATGTTTTAAACTAGTGACAATAAATTCCTTGGACATTTTTATGGAGTATTTTAACCCCTGGCCTTTGTGGGTAAAAAAAATCAATAAGATATTAAGAAAATCAAGAATTAATGCTTCCAATACTGTACGAAGATATAATTCTTACAGAGTGTACAGGGCAGAAACCACATTTAACACAAAACATAACATAATATTGCAGTTTTTCTGATTGTGAATCATTTTATTGTCCTGAGCCACCATCAAACTTTAATGGAAAGCAAACTATAGATGGCAGGTTTTTGTCATTTTTTATTATCATCAAGAATGTTTACTTCTCTAAGAAAAGGATTCCCCCCTTTATGGATCAATAAAATGCATAAATTGCTCCTCAAACATAAATTACAATAGGAACTGAACTGTCTTTTGAAATGGGTTTTAATATATATATAGAAAAGGACCTGAGATAATTACTTGTAAGATACTGAATATTGCTTATGCAGAACGCAAATGTGGAAAATTAATAAATATCTATTTTTAAGAAAATCAAATAGAAGTGATGTTTAGACTAATTTATACACATTTTGTTAATAGTGCCATTAAATGAACACTGCAGTTCAACAAAAACCTGCATGTTTGTGAATTATGTAACAAAATAACATCATTAACAGCTGTGCAAGCCATAAACATAAAAAAAAACAGATTTAGAGAAAATTAAAAATGTGAAAGAACCGTATAGAAGATTTGGTCTTATGTGGTTTCATCACTTCCTGATAGCTGGAGCCTTGGTGGTATGCTTTTTATTAATGAAGGGATGAGTAGGGGAGGTGGGAAGAGACAAAGGGTCATTTTTATGCAATTAATTATTATTCACTTTGACTCCTACTCTCTTTCCTCTAATTATGCTCTTAGCTAGACTTAAAGTTTTTAGCCATTTAGCTTATGGTGAGCAAAAAAGTAAGAGAAGCTTTCCATCGTACAGAGTACAGAAAATAAATAGTACATTTGTAACAAACTTCAAAGGTCTAAAAATAAGTTAAAAACCGTATTTCTCTTTCAGGTTTCCAAGAGGTACAGTCATTGTACTTTACTTTGAGAGACTGGGCGGGGACATGCAAACAAGACTACAATGCATCTTACTGCATCCCAAAAAAACTTACACAGCTTTAAGCAAAGCATATGATTGGATATATATAATGCATAAATATTTATCTATATATATATATATATATATATATATATATATATATATATATATATATATATACTGTAAACCCTCTGTAGCTTAAATTTACAAATCAGTCATGATTACGTGACATGCATTAAGAATGTATTATATTTCTCATGGACCTTGTGGTAAAATAATCCTCAGTAACCCTAGGTGTAAACAGATACTACATCATAAGGGCCTCATTCAATTGCTACTTACTGCTAAAAGTAGCAATAAGTGGAGATCGCAAGATACTTCCCTATTTAATTGCCTGCTACTGGCAGGCTCCAATCGGGTTACTTACCTCAAGCTACTACCCCTTACTTTACTCTCAATAGCAAGTTAATTGCCTCAAAGCCTTTGATCTTTAACGGCCGCAAGAGTCGTGGCCCTGAAAAACCCACTTCGCTATTCAACGGATCCGATTTACCCTTCAATCAAGCCCTTAAACGGCTAAACGCGAACGACAGGTTACTGGTACCAAGGAGGTCTCACAAAGGTCTTACAAAAAGTATCACTATTTAAAAAATAAAAACTCTATCCTGTACTTTTATTAAAATTGAGAGTGATGTTTGGTCTTAGAATCGCAAATCGACAAAAATAAATACTTTATTTCATGTTCAATTCTCATCATAAAGTCCTACGGGCTTCAACCTCCAGGCTGCTAGAACAGGAAGAGCCCGTAGGACTTTGGAATCCAACCTCCATTTTTGTTCAAAGTCCTAAAGAAGAGCTACTGGAGCAAGTAGCCCAAAAGTAGCAAATTGCAAAGTTACTTGCAAGTAGCAGCCCCGAATTGAATGAGGCCCTAAGTTAGGAGAATGTTATCAATGTAGTTACTTTTTGTTTTTATTTGTTTGTTCATACTAAAAAAAATTCTCTGTTGAGAAATGGACTTTACTTTATGAATGAATACAAGTTCAGACTTAAAATTAGCCTACTTCTACATTTCTCAGTTTTTCTTTACTGCAATGTAATGAAATAAACATATATTCCTACAATGTTATATATATAAAGTATACAGGGAGTGCAGAATTATTAGGCAAATGAGTATTTAGACCACATCATCCTCTTTATGCATGTTGTCTTACTCCAAGCTGTATAGGCTTGAAAGCCTACTACCAATTAAGCATATTAGGTGATGTGCATCTCTGTAATGAGAAGGGGTGTGGTCTAATGACATCAACACCCTATATCAGGTGTGCATAATTATTAGGCAACTTCCTTTCCTTTGGCAAAATGGGTCAAAAGAAGGACTTGACAGGCTCAGAAAAGTCAAAAATAGTGAGATATCTTGCAGAGGGATGCAGCACTCTTAAAATTGCAAAGCTTCTGAAGCGTGATCATCGAACAATCAAGCGTTTCATTCAAAATAGTCAACAGGGTCGCAAGAAGCGTGTGGAAAAACCAAGGCGCAAAATAACTGCCCATGAACTGAGAAAAGTCAAGCGTGCAGCTGCCACGATGCCACTTACCACCAGTTTGGCCATATTTCAGAGCTGCAACATCATGGAGTGCCCAAAAGCACAAGGTGTGCAATACTCAGAGACATGGCCAAGGTAAGAAAGGCTGAAAGACGACCACCACTGAACAAGACACACAAGCTGAAACGTCAAGACTGGGCCAAGAAATATCTCAAGACTGATTTTTCTAAGGTTTTATGGACTGATGAAATGAGAGTGAGTCTTGATGAGCCAGATGGATGGGCCCGTGGCTGGATTGGTAAAGGGCAGAGAGCTCCAGTCCAACTCAGACGCCAGCAAGGTGGAGGTGGAGTACTGGTTTGGGCTGGTATCATCAAAGATGAGCTTGTGGGGCCTTTTCGGGTTGAGGATGGAGTCAAGCTCAACTCCCAGTCTTACTGCCAGTTCCTGGAAGACACCTTCTTCAAGCAGTGGTACAGGAAGAAGTCTGCATCCTTCAAGAAAAACATGATTTTCATGCAGGACAATGCTCCATCACACGCGTCCAAGTACTCCACAGCGTGGCTGGCAAGAAAGGGTATAAAAGAAGAAAATCTAATGACATGGCCTCCTTGTTCACCTGATCTGAACCCCATTGAGAACCTGTGGTCCATCATCAAATGTGAGATTTACAAGGAGGGAAAACAGTACACCTCTCTGAACAGTGTCTGGGAGGCTGTGGTTGCTGCTGCACGCAATGTTGATGGTGAACAGATCAAAACACTGACAGAATCCATGGATGGCAGGCTTTTGAGTGTCCTTGCAAAGAAAGGTGGCTATATTGGTCACTGATTTGTTTTTGTTTTGTTTTTGAATGTCAGAAATGTATATTTGTGAATGTTGAGATGTTATATTGGTTTCACTGGTAAAAATAAATAATTGAAATGGGTATATATTTGTTTTTTGTTAAGTTGCCTAATAATTATGCACAGTAATAGTCACCTGCACACACAGATATCCCCCTAAAATAGCTAAAACTAAAAACAAACTAAAAACTACTTCCAAAAATAATCAGCTTTGCTATTAATGAGTTTTTTGGGTTCATTGAGAACATGGTTGTTGTTCAATAATAAAATTAATCCTCAAAAATACAACTTGCCTAATAATTCTGCACTCCCTGTATATATATATATATATATATATATATATATATATATATATATATATATATATATAAACAGTCATTTTGTTAGAGTACCAGGTTAATCACACTTGTAAAGCTTCCCACAATCAGTATGCTAGAACAGGAAGATATGCTATGTTTTAACTGGCTGAATCTTTTATGGATACATTAATAACTACTAACTACTATACTATTAATATATGATAAAAAGCACATCATAGCAGCAGCTTATGGTAAGGTGAATCTTTAAATTAAAATACCCTTTACAGTGAGTGTCAAGTTTCCTTTATACTAAATACATGGTTGCATATTTCCATTCTTGGACATTGGAAAAGATGCAACATGATCATGTCCAAACTTTTTGGCGGGTGTTTGATCCATATTTTACTTGTGCTAAAGCAGAGGAAATCAAGCAAACACAAACCTTAAAACATTTGCCAGTCTCTTATAAATTTCTTCCTGATCCCCAAAAGTTTCAATCAGATTTCATCTTTCCATGATAATTATTATAACCAAAGTGTATTATTAATATGACATTAATTGCTATGCAGTCATTGCTTAACTTATATACTGTTTAAAGTAATGTTATATGAATAAGTACAGACAATGCACTAAACCAGAAATCAATTTAAGAAAATGGTCCTACATTTATACTGTATATATTAACATTCATTGTCTCATTGCATTTCTGTTTGTATGTTGGGTTACTAAGACCTAGGAATAAATGGGACTTGCTATATAACACAGTTTAACTCTTAAGATGCTTTGTTTCTTATTGTATCACTCCACCTTTAGGTCTGGGTTGATTAAAACCTCTAATTGTTGGTGAAATGTTGTTTTCCTTGTAAACAGCTGGTCATTTAAAATAAACAAGGTTATATTAAATGTGATAGCTTCAGTTTAAATAAATGTAGAAATGATAAAATATGTCAGATCCACTCCCTTGCCTCTAGCGTCTTCCCACCCTTAGGTACAATTATAATAATCATTATGGCTTTTTTGCTGCCAGTGAACAAAGACAAATCAGTAACAGTGGAAGCTAAAGAAGAAAAGATGGAGCTATTTCCATAAAGTGCTAGGCGAATGACTAAGCTAAAGATCTTGGCATATTTTTCGAATTCAGAATAATAATTATTTAAGATGAAAAAGTAAACTCAACATTGATTTGTAAGGTTATTATAATAATAGTCAAGCGTTGTTTCAATTTCAATACAAAATGGATGCAAATTTGAACAAGCCTTTGCTTGCAGTGTACACAAAGCACAAGTGCCGGGGATACTGGGAATTTGTGACATGCATGACAAAGCTGATAGGGGAAACGTCTTGACAGTGATTGAATTATGGAGATCTTATCAGTAAAATAACCATCACTGGCACTGGAGACTTGGGACAGGCAAGCTGTCTCATGGCAGTGATCAGTACTCTGTGTGACATCTGAGGAGCATTATGTTAACTCCATTGCTGAAAGGGGTCTGTGAACTATAATCAGAGATATGAACCCATCAATAGACTTCTATTTTTCTGCCTAGCCATTAATATCAGAGGTCTTATACTCCCCATTCAGTCGGTATTCTGGACAAGGTTAAAGGCCTAGCACTGATAGTAGACGGCTGTAGCGTCAGTACCATTTCTTATCATTATATTCTGTTTAACACACAAAAGTAAGGGACATTTTCCCTTTCCAAACGAGCATGTGCTGCATAGTAATACCTCAACATACTTTCTGTGCACCTAACTGGCCAAAAAAAGATTGTGCAAATAAATAAACCGCAACATCCGTTATCTGCAGCTTTCATAACTGATATTACAGCTTATGATGCACAAAGCAAAAAGTTCTTAGAAATGACAGTTTTTGAAAGAAATTATTATGAATAATGGATTTCTGCACCACTTTGTCATACTGTCATGGAGTGCATACGTTTGTATTTTCCAACCACTGATTTTCCTCGGAGGTGACACTAATGCTCTCAAGTTGTTCACACTTGTTTACAAATAGGTGCAGGAAGAACAGTGAGGTCCCCATACTGATGCTGCTTACCTGAAAGCATTGGCGGATGAAGTGTGCTCTGTTAAAAATTAATAAAGAACAATGCTTTTTATTTTAAGAGCCACGAGAGCAAAAGGATTTGGCAGTGCCCAGGGAGAAGAGGTTCTAATATTAGGAAGTTGCTGCAGCACAACAAGATAATCCAATTCTGTTTACTGCATTGGATAATATACTGTAGCTCAAGGAAAACATTGAAAGGAAAGACAGTTTACTGAGGCTTGTCCACACAACAGCATTAATTGTTGTTCTGTACAGAGATGCTCAAAATAACAGTAGGCAGCTGTTAATATGGATTCATTGTTAATGGAGTAGTTCTTGATCTTTACTCCCAAATCTATTCCTTATCTAGAATTTCCATTTCCCAATTCCGTCTAATTTTTTATTTGACTCTTGTGATCCAGTATCTTCTTTAATATTTTTTTTTTTACAGGGGTTAAGGAGTTAGTGTGCGTGAGTGAATGTGTGCACTCAGTACCGGACCTACCTTTTTGGAGCTCCTAGGTAGTGAAGTGGAGGAACCCCTGCGAGTGAGTACGCAAGGTATGCACAGACCCATTTTTGCCTTTTTGTGCATGTAAGTTCCCTTTCCTGTTGTATCTCTATTGTTCTAGGTGGTTATCCTTAGGAGCCAGTCTATGAACTGCAGCATTTTGGTTTTTTTTCAAGCCAGGAGTTTTTTTTTTAAAGTGGCGCCCCTCACTGGCAATTTAAATGTATACCCCTGGATTGGGTTTGCTGGTTTATGTCTCTCCATATGTGACTCCCTTATACATTTCCTGTACCTGTTCTTCTGTCTTCTGCCTGCCCTCACTATTGGGTTGTATGGCTGGTCTTCTTCCTCATGTCCTTTGATACTTTTGCTATTGGACTCAGTCTCTCTCCTCCTACTGGTCTCCATGTTTTTTTGGAATATTAAAGTACCACTGCCAAATTAAAAAACAAATATGTTTGAAAATGTTAAGTCTAACTGAGTAGGAAAAAAATATAACTAGTTTTTCAATTAAACAAAATGTTGATGGCTCTGCAGGACCCTGGAGGTATACATAACACATTGGTGGAAGGTATGTGTTTGAGAGAGGAGAGTTTGTGGAGAGCTATGATTGCATTGAATGGTGCAATGTCCTGTTTCTGAGACAGTAATGGGAATGGGTGTGGTGTAAATGGCAGTTTTATATAGTTATCAAACAAAAGCTTTAGATTTCTTTCTGTTCTCTCCTCCTACACCACTCCCTCCACTGATAACTACAAACACACTCCCCATCATCCAGCTCACAGGATGTGATGTCATATCATGAAATGGATTCCTGCACTCATAAACAAATCCTTTTTAAAATCAAATTTTTCACAAAAATAATGTTTTTGTATCCATACCTTACACAGCTGCTACTGCATACTTGACAGTCTTTTTTCACGAACTGCAGTATTCCTTACAAAATATTTTCTTTGATACATATGTACGTATAAGGATAATATATATAAAAATAGAAGAAAAAAATGATTCCATATGGAATACTTCAGAAGCACTAAATCTGATATATGAATTTAAGTCTTAATATTTTTACATATGGTGTATGTTGGCAGTGCATAATGACCATTCCAGGCTCCTTTACAGATGGGAGTACAATGCTGCATCTCAAGCATTAAAATGCAAGTTGGGACATAAGTATATGGACATATGTCTGTCACTGTGTCATTCTACTGTCCATCCTGTATTGTAGTATACAACATGAATAATGAATGTGAATTCAATAAACAACTAAGAAGTCACTGTTTTTTAGGTTAAATTGTATAAACTTGAGAACATGTTAGTCACAAAATGATGTCTTGAGTAAATGTTAAGCAGAATAAGAATGATTGTTAATAACAAATTATTATAACTGTACAATATTTTTCATAGTAGCAAACAACTTCTGGAAAAAAGAGAGCGATATATTCGATTCTTGGCGGTAAGAGATTCAAGTGAAATTAATTGAGTTTTAATGAAGTATGACAATCTGTTCTGAGCACCCTAAACATTCACATAAAGGCTAATGTTCCTATGAGAAGTGTTTCAATACCGCACAGTTAACAATGCATTCAATCTCATTCATACTACACTGAATAAGGTTGGATAAACATTTTGAAAATAATATCTGGGATTGAGACTCTGGATAAATAAGTTCACTGTTTGGTCAGGCCTTTTTTCCCACACACCTTGCAAACAGTCACCATTTTATAATTATTATATTAGCCTGCATGTCATTTTCCTGAATATGTTTGTCCTGTACCATGTATAGCATCCTGTACAGCACTGTGACATTGTGTGCTATATTACAAACAGGCAGAATCACAGGTTAAAAAAAAACAAAACAAACAAACATTTCCAGTAACTTAGAAATATTGTAATAAATTTAGTGTATCTACATCTATTTAAATCAGTGCAAAAGTCCATTAAAGGACCACTGAACAATAAAAACATAGATGTGTTTTAAGACTATGAGTCTGAATAAAAAAATTAAGCATGGAAAAATGTATAAAGCTAATTGAAATGAAGAGAAAAACGTCTTGATGCCTCTACTGGGACATGGAGGCATCCATCATACTTTGTTTGATGTTGTGTGTGTAAGATAGTCGTGTGAGGGGGAAGGCGGTGTGGTGTCAGTTTCAGTCAGATCCAATTATCTTATAAATACTCCTGATCTCTGTATGTCTCCTCCTCCCATACCCCTCCCTCCACTTAAAAAGGTTAGCCATGCCATCTACATAAATAAGTAGCATGCTTAAAGGGACAAGGAGGGTTCTCTTTTTATATTAAAATAAACTACCTAAGTATTTATTTGCATATATAAACATAATTTGTGAACAAGTGCTTAAAAGCTCTGTTTTTACTCACTGATGCTTCTAAGCAGTCAATGCAAAGGTCCGCCCCCTGTAACTCATGCACACAATGTTTCTGTAGTACTATCTATACTAACCAATCACAGACTTTGTCTCAGTAGCAACATACAAAGATACAGTGTTTCATTGTCTAGCACATGTAGGCCCCCATTCAATTGCAAGTCCGTAACTACCTTCATACAGGCTGCATATCCGCGGGTTCGAAGTTTGTTATAATCCCGGCTGTATTCAATTGACTCAAGCCCGCAATTACAGTGCTAACGTCTAAAACCGTAACCCATGATCCCGTAAGTAGCAATTCAGGGCATGATAATGATCAAATCATCAAGCCCGTAAGTTACAATTAAGAAAGAGACAATAGTAAATGAGACCAACATCATGACGTCAGTAAAACATGCAGTTTAAACTACAATCACTTAGTTTTTAGAAGTCCGATATGAAATCGTACTCGCAATCCAGCTATGGAGAAAACAATAAAACGGAATGAATAAACTGTACTAGTCCATGTGGGTGGACTGATATGTATTAACTCCTTGACTCCTGGGATCGATATGACAGAAAAAAAAGGAGAAAAAAAATGTAATTGCAGATTTGCGAGCTTGAGACTGCTGTGCAATTATTTATGCCTTTCCTTGCTTTCCCAGTATTTTAAAGTGCAGTAATGTGTTTATATTCGCATTTACAGTGCTACGAACAGGTGTTTAACCAACTTGCGAGTCCTATCTGGTACCCGTAGGATTTTTTTATACATTTGCCATTTACAGGTTTTAAGGCAATTGCCTGCTTGTTGAATTGTAATTGAATATGGATTTTCCATCTTTAGCGCTGGTAACATTTACAGGCTTCAAACATCAAAGGAGGGAATTGTATTTTTGACAACTGCAGTGATTTGAGCCTGTAACTTGCAAATCGAATGTGAATAGCTAAAAGTAGCCAATTAAATATTAGTAACTTGTACTGGCTCCATTACAGGCTCATGTAATTTGATTTGTTCTATTGACTGAGGCCCATTGTGTTTATGAGCTACAGGGGGCAGACCTTTGCAGGGACTGTCTCAAAGTTGGTACCAGACCTGGAGCCTTTTCTTTGTATCTTTAATGAGGTTGTGAATACCCTATAAATATAGATATATAAATACCACCAAATGGATCTTGTGTCAGAACTTGGCTACCAGAAAATCCACTACTCACTTTGAAGGGAATTCCTCAGAAAAAGAAAATCATATTAAGAGAACTGGCACAAATTAAAATGACCTTTCAATAGAAGCAACTGAATTCTTATCTGCATTCAATGTATCCTCCCTCTTGTAGGCTGTATTTTTTTTTTCTAAAAAGAATGTGCTCATTATCAAGTGTAGTTCTTCAAAGTAGCATATTGAGTTGCCTTTTAACAAGTATTGTATAGACTCTTGCCAATCAAGAGACCTAATTGCCACAGACTGCTCACTGTCATTTGTAATTGTTTTATATTTCTAATGGGCAGTAGAAAAGGAATTGGCCATGGTAGGCAATAATAAACATTAGTGTTTATTAGGAGATATCTTAATATGATATCAAAGGACCACTGCAGTTCAAGAAAAAACACACTTGTTTATCATATATGTACCAAACTAACAATATAAGCAGATGTCTAAGCCATGGGCAGAAAACTTTTTTGGGAAAACTGTTTGTTTTTTTAAGTCTGCTTATGGGTATGAAGAATCAATATTGTGTTTATTACATCACTTTCTAAGAGCAGGATAATGGTGTGTGTGCTTGTAGTTATCAGTAGGGAGAAGGGTGGGGGAGGAACAAAAAGGCAGAAGTTGTAGTTTTTGATAATTGGATAAGACTAAAATTGACACAATATCCCTTCCCCTTTTTTGACCCCATCACACACACATGCAACTTCCATAAAATATATTGGAAGCAGCTTTCAACAGACTTTACTGAAACATTATATCATATAAAACCATAAAATATATGCAAATAAACAATGGCTACAATGGCTGCCTGTACTGCATATAATTGCATGTATATGCAAATAAATTAAAAACTGTACTTATTACATTTACTGCTTAAAATATGTCTCATTACAAAGTGTAATTCTTCAAATGAGGATACTGTAAATATGGAACTTTATCAGCCATTTAAATCTGTGGGTTTACCAGTGTTTCTATATAAACATTTTATTTGTTGAAAATGATTTTTAATCAAATTTAGCAGAATTTAGTTGCATATATTAATGAAACAGGGTTACAAGTGGGATAAGGATGGATAAGTGGTGATAAAATGGGTTTAGTTGAGATAAACACCATTAAAACCTACATTATTGCTACATCTTATGTTTTATATAGAGTCTATAATAAAAACGAGTAAATGGGGATATTTAGCTACAATTTTATTTTTACCCCATTTATCCCCACATTGATAAATATACCCAGTTACTCCTATATCTGATACTTATAGTCAGTTCTTTCAGGAGACTGCTGCAGAGCGATCTCAGTGGGATTCAAGTTATATGAAAATGTGAAGTTAATGTATAAATCCACTGCCCGAACAGACAAAAAAACATATCCTGAATTGTTCCATAATACATTTTGCATCCTGTTCTCTTTATATGTACTCGCCCGTTGCAGTGTATTCTTTATCTCTTGCCAGGCCATCCTTCTCTCTGAGAAATTGCAAGCTGTTTAACAAAATTCTATAAAAGCAGTAAAATATGTAGCTCACATCAAGTGATATGTGAGCAAATATACGCCTATAATGCGAGGCCATAAATCAGGATTCAATAATAGACAGTCAAAATTATCTGTTTTATATGATGATATGAAAACACTCATTTTTCATTTTGTAGGAAAACTAACAAAGCACGTCTGCAGATCCATTCTGAACAACCGTTACTAATATACTCTGATATTTCCCAACCAAGTGGAGTTATTGTATAGTTGAATGGAAAGGCTATCACACAGTGTCACTGCTAGTTAGAAGATTACTGTAGTTTTCTTAAAACTTACATTTTTACAAAAAGTATGTAACAGATTAGAAAAAAATCCTTTTCTGTAAGCCTATGTATAAAAGCTCCTTCTGGACCGTTACCTTGTCGTGGTGAAGGGGCTTGTGTACCTCAAAGAAACTGTGAGCTATACCATGTAGGGTCACCCAAGATGGGCAGGTGATAGCAGAGAGGTCACTGGAGAAGGAACTGGCAACCCACTCCAGTATCTTTACTACCTGTGTCTGTGTTTTTGGTTGTGCTTATCCATATAGTTTTTGAAGACTCTGATAGATTTATACCTGAATGTGTATGGAGGGAAAGTAAGTGATAAAAGAGCAGCATTTTAATATTGAACACCTACCTCTTTCTCAAGCTCATGCTCAGCAGCTAATGGAATAATGATAACTGTAAGCTCTGCCCCTCTTAGACATGTAAACATTACCAAAGTTCATGGATGCCTCCAAGAACCAACAGAGTCATCAACATCTATATCTTTGTATATTTTTCTAATTGAAAACAATGTTTATGCCCAGTGGCAGAGCAAGGGAATGGATGGCCTGGTGCAAAATAATTTGGGCCCGCAATTTCTCTACAAAGAGTAGGTGCCTGTAGGAGTCAATAAAAAAGTAAAAAATATATTTTGGTGGTCAGACACCCCTAGGATAATCACTACACCTTTCTATTTCATATTTATCTGCCCCTATCTCTTGATAAGTTAAGAGACCCCTGTTGTAGGCATCAGTGCTTTGCACCTCCCTGCACCAGCAAGTGCTCCATCTCTTTAAATGCCATTTTCCTGCATAATTATAATCTTATTCAGGCCCAAAATTATTAAATATTTTCAACATACAGTGTTCCTTTAACATACAGAATGATTAACTTGCTCTGCTTCTGATGTGGATTAGTGCTTTATTCTACAATAGTTGGACCTGGATAGGATACCTTTATATTTTGCAGGTATCTATACTGGTCAAACCACAAATAGTGGGCATGATGCCATAATAATTATTCCAATGTCTAGACTGTAAATTACTTTATCTGCAGCTACTTGTACATGAATATGTAAAAGAATACCAGGTATATTATTTCCAGCAATCAGTATTTTTCATATAATCCTCTATTACATACTGTATGAGTAATTATGATGTATTTAACCTTTCCTTTGATGTAATATGGTTACGTTCAGCTAATCCACACTCAAGTGCAAATTCTCTCACCAAAACCAATTTCCCTTACGTACCTTATAAAGGATTGCACTGTGTTTTTTAATGCACACATTTTAATTTTAGCTTTGTTTTTTTCTAAGCCTGGCTTCACATGTTTATGATTGCTTTAAAGGGAAACAACAGAAGTTCCAATCATGTTAGAATAGTAAAGCACCAATAAAATGGGAATATTTGCATTTGCAACATATTTAGAAAAATGTCCTCTGGTAATAGAAAACCAGCTTTTGAATTTACTAAATGTTGGCTATCATTCTGTTCATGAGATCCAACCACAAGGCTGGCCATTTTATCCTTACCTAATTTTCAGGTATCATTCAGTGAATAAACAGCTTCTATTGTTACTACAGGAGTTGGCTGCAACAAGAAGAATTGTATCCACTAATGAGGGTAATTGGGTGAAAACATGACCACTCTGGTGGGTCGGATCTTTTTAGCTGAGTGAAAGATAAAGTGTAATAAATGTAAAGCTGTTTTCATATTGTTATTTGTTGTTTAGACCGCATCACGCCAGGCACATGCTGTTTCTGGTTGTGCTCATCCACAAGGTTTTCATGGCAATGATACTGGAGTGGGTTGCCAGTTCCTTCTCCAGTGGACCATGATATGTCTGACCTCTCTGCTATGACCTGTCCTACATGGTATAGCTTACAGCTTCATTGCGTTACACAAGCCCCTTCACCATGACACAGTAGTGATCCAGAAGTTTTTTTTTATATTACTATATGACAATTATTTGTAAAAAAAACTCCAATTGCAAATATTCATATTTGTGTTTTACTATCCTACCATAACTGGGACCTCTGCTGTGGCCTTTTAGCCCCATTATTTAAAATACATTTTTTTAAATATTACATTTATCAAACACGTAACAAACAATCTAACATTAAAACATGATTCATATACTGTACATAAATATTTCCACATAAACATAACATTATAATATGGGTATAAAAGTACTGTTAAAGGGACACATCAATGTTTCCAATTACATATTTGAGAGGAAGTTAGTGATGTTAGCAGGGGTGTAGAAGCCTGAATAATTCTGGGGGGATACAGCTCATTGTACACACAAGCCATAAAATAGCTTATATATATACATAGATATAAACATAGAAACATCTGGGGGGGGGGATTTGTGCCCCCCAACCCCCTGGTTTCTACACCAATGGATTTTAGATATAGGATATGGTGCCACATTGCTACTAATTAACTCTCACAGAAATAAGTCAGACTTATACTGATTAGAAAGAAGAGGAATATGCAATATATTGAGTTACATGCACTATGTGACTTAGTTACATGGATTAATGATATATTCTGATGACAGTATTTCTAAGTAGACTAATACAGTCAAGACAGTTTTTTTAATTCACAGATACTCACATACTGTGATCAAAACATAGGATGTTAGCATGTTGAGTTGGGCCTAGTGCAAAAAGCAAAAGACATAGTGACATTGCAGTGACAATGCCTCAGTCTCCAGACTAGGAAACAGAACTCATGGAAGACCACAATGATGGATTCAGTAGTCTTTCAACACCTACATCCCAAAATGGAAACGTGCCACTACCCACGCTCTTCAGCAATTTCACAAACTTACTAGATGGTCCAAATTATAAATGTGCAACAATGTTTGACTTATATCATGTGAATTCATTATCTAGGCAACCAAAAACCAGAAGTATATAAGTCCAACTTGTAGCACTTTAAATGCACATATCACCACACTACCGTACTTTTATTAAAAGGGAAAGTGATGTTAGTTCTTAGAATTGATAGCACAACATTCTCAAGCCCCGGAAATCGGCCCAGAAAAATACTTTATTTCATGTATAATTTTTGTGTTATATTGATCTCGGCAATCAATGTGTTAATACATATAAAGAAACTCGCATGTAATAGAATATCATATTTACTCCTTTATCAATATTGCATTACATCTGGAATGTGGGTCCGATTGTAACTCGTAATTGAACCCCGTAAGACTTTGGAAATCTTACCTCAATGTTTCAGTGATGTAATTCTGACGATCTGTTTTGCCATTGGCTCCATCCCAACTCGTAACTATGAGTTAGACTAATTGATCACTTTCATGGCCGCACATCCAACGAGCGACAAATGCTTTACGGTTTTGCCTCTCAAGACCGTATCTTGCAGCCTGTTCTAATTTAATAGCGCCGTAAATCCGCAACTCGACAAGCTCGCAGCCGTTGCGGGTCTCATGTTGCACTAAAATATATTTATTTTTATTTCATTTAGATTCCTGTTTTACCAATTGTAAATAATGATTATCCCACTTAATTAGATATTTACATAAATTGTGGAACAGTTTGAGCACTACCATTAAAAAATATACTAATTTGGGATATGTTTAATTGGTCTGGTAATAGGAGACTTTACCACACACAATAATACATTTTGCTTATCTTCAGGTGTAAAACCTCTAAGATTCCTTTATTCAGTTTGTACAGACTAGTGCAAAACCTCCACAATTATAGGTATTTGTTTTGAATCTATTTTCTAGAAGTCATATATTTTTATTATCAATATTCAGGGGTATTATACAAGTACATGGTTTTATTCATAGCAAAGATATTAAAGTAATATTTGGCAGTATTTTTTTCATAAAGCTGTTTTATAGTAGTCTGTTTGTGTTATGGAAAAATAAGCAGTTACCTAAAATGTAGGAACCTAGCCATGCTGATGACTTCACAATGAGGTGTTTTTGATTGAGTGATTTGATTTTAGTACACCTAGCAACATCATGTAGTCATAAGTAATGGAAATCAGTATAAGAAACAAACATTCGAAAATCCATTTGACAGATATCACCAAGTGTTTGAAACTATCCTCTACATAAGAGGTGTCCAAGTTTGGTCCTGCTGGGCCGCACACAGGCCTGGATTTGAAAATGTCCTTTCTGTGCACAGGTTAGTCAATCAGGATGACTGAAGAAGCATTAGTCTCACCTGGGTGCAGCAGGGATATCATCAAATCCAACCCTGTGTGCTGGATTGAACTTGGACAGCCCAGTTCTACATGTTAACTTAAATCCATACTATACAGATTTAAAAACCAGGTTATTTATTTAAAATACTATTGATCTTTTGCTTTAACAATATTATTAGGGCCTCATTCTATTATCGGCCGTAAACCGGATCTCCCCTTACGGCTGGCCGTATATCTTGCTACTGGCCATAAGCTCTGAAAACTTAAAACTCAAAAATAAATTCAAGCCTGCACTGTAAAGCTCTGTAAATGCTAGGGATCATATTGGGGGACATGAGGATTAAAAGGAACCCACTCTCAAGCTTGCACATCAGCCCAAACCCGAGTTCAAATTAACTATTTATTTTCCGGCTGCGGCGTGGGCGTGTCTGAGGTGCTCCAAGCCCTATGGACTTTTTACATGGATATTTGACGTATATAAAAAAAAAATATTTTACGTATTTGAGTATAGGGAAATTTTGTGCTATTTTTGCTAACACCGAAAATCCCTTTATAGTCTTCTCAAAGTGCAGGATGGCTTTATTTGGGCTATATTTCATGCTTAATTGGTGCTAGCGAGACCTCTTTCCTGCAAGTAAGCTGCGGATCGTTTTTAGCCTTGCAGAGAGGGTTCCCGGAGCAATTGAATTGCAAATAGGATTTTCTTACGGCCGATTTCCTTGCGGCCGTTTTAGATCAAAGGATTTCCTCCGGCGCGAGCGGCCGCAAGAGATAGCAAGGCGCCGGCCGCAAGCCTGCCGGAGTCCCCGGCCGGAGGGGAATAGAATAGCAGAATAGCTTGCGGCCGGTCCTTGCGGCCCCGCAACGGCTGCGGCCGATAATAGAATGAGGCCCTTAGTATTTATAATCTACAGTATTATTGGCAGTGCTGTTTACAAGGGTGCAAATTACATAGGTAAAAGAGATATAAGGTGCAAAGAAAGACAAAGACAAAACAACCCAATAAAATAATACTGTTTTTTATAAAAGAGCTGAAGTCCCTACATTGTGGACCTAGCAATCTAAATGTATTTAATGTTGTTGTGGTTTGTGTCCTACGGTCATGTCCGACTCTCGGTGACCATATGCATACAGGCACCCCTGTCTATGTTTCTGGTTGTGCTTATCCATATGGTTTTCATGGCAAACATACTGGAGTGGGATGCCAGTTCCTTCTCCAGTGGACCCCAATTTGTCTTACCTCTCGGCTATGACCTGCCTATCTTGGGTGACCCTACATGGTATAGCTCACAGCTTCATTGAGGTACACAAGCCCCTTCACCACAACAAGGTAGCAATCCAAGGTAGCATGGGTGAGACCCATGCCTGCTGAGGTCATTCTTCAAATTAGTACTCTGAATACTCCCAAGTGAGATGTTTTGCTCTTGTATGCGTACTTTTATTAACTGGCTGATCGCCTAATCTGCTTTACTCAGTGAAAACTGGAGGTTTCGTGTTTAGATCACTAGTTTGATAAATGAATCCAGCAGATTTTAGCCCTACCCATGCAATCTTTAAAGTTCTGAATACAATAGGCGAAGCAAGAGACTATTCATATGTCGTATGACACTTGTTTGGAAAAAAAATACATTTTTATATAGTTAAATATGTATTTTTGTCTAAAACCAAATCCCCCACACATTCAGCTCACTGGCTGCAAACAAGTACTTACTAAAGGTTACTATGGTCATTATTTTTCTATATGTTTCTATGAATAACTGACCTTGATAATAGCCAAAATGATTTTAGAAAGTAAAGAAAATAAACACAGCCTTTTCATTTTTATAATTTATACCAAATTAGTAATTATGGAAGAGATCCATTTTCTTTTCTCAACTGATGCAGCAGGTTGTGTCCCTGTAAACTAAAGCATTTTCATAAAACTAGCAACTGTAGGTGCTGCATTCTTGTTTTAAACATTCAGATGTGAACACAAATGCACTATTTATCTACGGTACAACTGTATCTCTCTTGGCTTCTATCTCTCTTTTGCCCACCATATATTAAATGATATATATATATATATATATATATATATATATATATATATATATATATAATTTATAATATGGTGGGCAAAAGAGCGATAGAAGCCCTCCACCGTACAGTTGTACCGTAGATAAATAGTACATCTGTGTTCACATTTGAATGTCTAAAACAAGTTAAAAAACCTGCTTCCAGGTCAGAATTCTGAGAAAAACAGTTATTACACTGCATTCTGGGAAGCGGAGCTGGGACTTGCAAATGTGCCCACAAATGCCTCGCTCTTCAATCCATAGCCATTATCAAACATGGCTTCCTTTAAGCTTATGCATGCTGTATTACACAGCTTTAAGGCAAAGCCAAGGATGGATTAAACACAAGCTGAGTATCCAATCCATGTACAGCTGTTTCAAGCTTACTGGCTATCATCAGCATGGAGCGGGATCTGAGCTTGTGTTGTGGACCTTATGAGTAGGTAGTTCACCACAGCAATCATTTATAATATGGTGGGCAAAAGAGCGATAGAAGCCCTCCACCGTACAAAAGTACAGTAAATAAATAGTACATCTGTGTTCACATTTGAATGTCTAAAACAAGTTAAAAAAAACTGCTTCCAGCTTAGAATTCCGAGAAAAACAGTTATTGCACTGCATTCTGGGAAGTGTAGCAGGGACTTGCCATGTTTGATAATGGCTATGGATTGAAGAGCAAGGCATTTGTGGGCACATTTGCAAGTCCCAGCTCCACTTCCCAGAATGCAGTGTAATCTGATCTGTCATTACATATATACACCTCTTTTGAAAGGCCCCAGACGCTGCAATACCTAAGCAAGAGGCACCACTAACCAAACATTGCCATAAAGACCAAAGAACTTTCAAACAAGTAAGGGACAATGTTGTTGAGAAGTACAAGTCTATAAAGGTTATTAAAAAATGTCCAAATCTTTGATGATCCCCAGGAGCATCATCAAATCTATCATAACCAAATGGAAAGAACATGGCACAACAGCAAACCTGCCAAGAGACGGCCGCCCACCAAAACTCACAGACCGGGCAAGGAGGGCATTAATCAGAGAGGCAGCACAGAGACCTAAGGTAACCCTGGAGGAGCTGCAGAGTTCCACAGCAGAGACTGAAGTATCTGTACATAGGACGGCAATAAGCCGTACGCTCCTTAGAGTTGGGCTTTTAGGCAGAGTGGCCAGAAGAAATCCATTACTTTCAGCAGAGAAACAAATGGCATGCTTTGAGTTTGCGAAAAGGCATATGGGATGACTCCCAAAATGTATGGAGGAAGGTGCTCTGGTCTGATGAGACTAAAATTGAACTTTTCGGCCATCAAAGAAAACGCTATGTCTGGCGCAAACCCAACACATCACATAACCCAAAGAACACCAACCCCACAGTGAAACATGGTGGTGGCAGCATCTCGCTGTGGGGATGTTTTTTAGCAGCAGGGACTGGGAAACTGGTCAGAGTTGAGATGGATGGTGCTAAATACAGGGATATTCTTGAGGAATACCTGTACCACTATGTGGTTGATTTGAGGCTAGGATGGAGGTTCACCTTCCAGCAGGACAATGACCCCAAACACACTGCTAAAGCAACACTTGAGTGGTTTAAGGGGAGACATGTAAGTGTGTTGGAATGGCCTAGTCAAAGTCCAGACCTCAATCCAATAGAAAATCTGTGGTCAGACTTGAAGATTGCTGTTCACAAGAACAAACCATCCAACTTGAAGGAGCTGGAGCAGTTTTTCAAGGAGGAATGGGCAAAAATCCCAGTGGTAAGATGTGGCAAGCTCATAGAGACTTATCCAAAGCGACTTGGAGCTGTGATTGCCGCAAAAGGTGGCTCTACAAAGTATTGACTTTAGGGGGGTGAATAGTTATGCACATTGACTTTTTCTGTTATTTTGTCCTATTTGTTGTTTGCTTCACAACATAAAAAAAAAACATCTTCAAAGTTGTTGGCATATTCTGTTACTTAAATGATGCAAATCCTCAAACAATTCATGTTAATTCCAGGTTGTAAGACAACAAAACACGAAAAATGCCAAGGGGGGTGAATGCTTTTGCAAGGCACTGTGTATATATATATATATATATATATATATATATATATATATATATATATATATTTATATATATATATTTATATATATATATATATATATATATATATACATATATATAGTGGAAACTGTATACTCATCGAATCCGGTATTAGTCACATATTTTAGGCAAAAAAAATATCTTATATTTATCCAAAAATCCAATATTAGTTACAAAACTTTAGGAAACAGACAATATTGGACAAGTTCTAAATCGAGTGCTATATAATCATCAGAAATGGGACAAAAAAATACATTGATTATCAGAATTCGAGTTACTGTGTTGTTTTATGGAAGATGACTCGTACTCCCCTTCTGAACAATAATTCCTTTCCTCCTCTTCGGTTTCTGCCATCATTGCTCCTCAGTAAAGGTAAAGTTCTGGTTACATTTTTATTTATATATGTATCAGAATCAGGCCTGGGAATGGATTATTCCAATTTTAGTTAATTACTATGGAAAAAGGTTATGCTATAATCATTCAATTCAGTATGCATCCATCCTTCAGGAATGTATTAATGACGAATATAGTGGTTTTACACACATATATATATATATATATATATATATATATATATATATATATATATACTAACGACTTGCCCGTCAAAAAATTGCAGCAATAAAAATTTAAGCCAGGCAATAGTTTGCCACACAATGCAAGGCTATGGCCCCTTTGAGCACCTTCGGCACTTATTGCAAGCCTCTTCCACTGTGTACTTTATAGGCCTGTGTAGTTTAGGGCCCTGCTGCCTTGAGTTAAGTGTTACTGCCTTTGGTTCAGTGTTACTGCCTTGGGTTAAGTGTTACTGGTTTGCGTTAAGTCTTCTTGCTTAGGTCTCGTATTTACATCCCTCGTCCTCTTTTTACGTCCCTCAGCTGCGTTCTACGTCCTTCGGCCTCGTTTTCATCTTGTTTAATTTTTTTTTGCCTACATTTTTTTTCTTGCTTCAGCGATTTATGATTGGGAAAAAAGGCAAAATATGCCTGCAAACTATATTAGAACCTCACTCACCGGCTCCCTGGCTCTCCCCCTGTGCTGTGTGTGCGTGTGTAAGTTGATTTGAGTCATATTTGTGTATTTTTGAAGGATTTTCCTGTTTGGCGGTTCGGCCGTTAAAGTCGTATTTTTGCTAGCCCTGCAGTCCATCTACGTGCTTCGGGTACTAAATAGTACGGGACATAATTTTGTGTCCTTCCCACGATGACTGCGTTAGTCCCGCGGGTCATCGGGAAAGCGCCTGTGGCGCTCATATCCACCAGCTCAATAAACGCCTTCGGCGCTCATTGCCTAAATCCTGTGGGTCATCAAGATGAGTGCCTCATTTCCACCAGCGCAATGAGCGTCTTTGGCACACATTGCCTAACCGCAACTGCAACTCTTGCTGTGCGAGCCTGCAACTTTGACATTGCGTTACCAACAACTTTTGGCAACCCCGCAATTACGACAACTATATATATATAAATATATATATATATATATATACGGTATATATATATATATATATACTGTATATATATATCTATCTATCTATCTATCTGTAATATAACACAATAGGTAAAAAGTCAAGAGGATGAATACTTTTGCAAGTAGTCTGAGTCTGACTAAAAGCTATTTAATAGCTACAAATGACAAAAAATATTTCAGTATCTCACTAACTAACCACCAGTAGATCAATCAGAATGAATGACATTGAGTAAGTCGTGTGCTAAAAGAGGGATGCAAAGATCCTGAACTAGTGACTGGCCTTGTAAGACAAAGCTAATCATGGCTGATGTAGAGGGGATAATTGGAGGGTAAGAGAGATGCATGATGCACAGGGGTTGAGTGAGCAGACTGTAAACACTAGAAGTGTTGTAGCTTGTGTCAAAGTGCCAGAACTTTTGGTGAACTCCTGATGAGGTTCTTCAAGTTTCACATCTTAATAAGTCAGGCAAGAAGACAACATGAAAGCCTGAAGTAAAAAAATAACAGGATATAAAACTTGAAAATGTAAAGGTTACGTTTCTCTATTTATTTAAGATTTTTATTCTTAAAATTGAGTGTATTTCTCAGGCTTCTAAATATACACATAAACTTTGAGGAAGCAGCCATAGTGGCGAAACATGTGGGGGAGGAAAAGCCTTGTTAGTGCTTTGTTATTAAAGGTATATGAATGAGAGCTGCGTTATTAATGCATACAGAGGAGAATTTATAGTGTCAGAAAAAAATTGTTTGCTGGAAAAATTCCAAAGTAAACAGTTAAACTGTTATTTTTTGCTTTTGCAAAGAGTTTTCTATCAGTGTTGACACCCCCTGAAATTCCCACGGATAATTAGCATAACTTATACAATGTTTCTTTTTGGCCTGGGGATTGTGCAGACATGCTCAGTTAGCACCTGTAGTCTTCCCTATTGTGGGAAGTCACATGATGTCAGACACTTTCCTTTCCTTTAGCTATCCAATATGCAAATCGCAGTTGCTGGGGGTGTATACATCACCCCCAGCACATTTTTTTATTTTCTGCAAAATATTTGTTGTTATGAAACGTGTAGTTTGTCTTTCTTCTTTTTATTACATTTTTTTAAATGGACTTTAAAAGCCACTCGACATCTACTGTTTTTCTTTTTCTGTCTATCTATAATAGTGCATTTAGCCAGTTTTGGGTCTTCTAATAGAGAGCCTTATAGGCAGAAGGATACAGTGAGATTATAGGGCTTACCTTCTCTGCTATGTCTTGCCACAGAAGAAAAAATATTTTTGGCTTTTTCTGTGTCTGTTTGCAAAAATTTAGTCCATGAATTCTTAGATTTTTTTAAATCTTTTTTTCATATGCGTCTTTGTTTACATTTAATAAAAGTGACATTTTATAGTTTCCAATAAAATGTGTTTAATGCAGTATCTCTCCTAAACCTTATGAATACAACAGTGTCTGACGCCTATCAATCAAGTATCCTGTATAGCATATCCTAGTTATCAGCAAAATACTTAATTAACA
The DNA here is from genome assembly GCA_027410445.1 of Discoglossus pictus. Lineage (NCBI taxonomy): Eukaryota > Metazoa > Chordata > Amphibia > Anura > Alytidae > Discoglossus > Discoglossus pictus. The sequence goes on from CM050166.1 coordinate 228,533,037, forward strand.
TTTTCATTGAAACTCTGAATAATTCCCATACTTCCCTTTGCTCTTCACCACAGATCAGGAGGGGAATTTACTAAACATCTTGAGTGTATCTTAAATTATCTCCTGATTTACTATGTACTATTTCATACAGGAAAAACAGCCCTTCTCATATTATCTCAGGTTTGAAAGTGCTTAGTAAATTTCCTCCCAGAAGTCATTTGATACATGATAACAATGTGTAAATCTTGCACTGCTCAGGTACTGTTAGCAGACTCATTTCAAATATTATGGTCTGTGTTAATGAGTTTGCACCAAAATAGATCACACTTACACATGAGTCAGTTAATTAAAATGTACAGGATAATCTGTAAAAGACAGCAGTTATTAAAAGATCAGACTATAGCAACACATTTTATTTAATCATTTTAGCACCATTGCTGTTTGGCCTAATTTGACCTTATATTTTTTTCTTATTTTTCCTATTTTCAATTAACGATTTTATGTTGATAATGTAATTTGTAATCAGTGGTAACATCAGCAGTGTGACATTAGCATTCACTGCATTTTGCCTTGCAAAAGTATTCACCCCCCTTGGAATTTTTCGTGTTTTGTTGCCTCACAACCTGGAATTAACATGGATTGTTTGATGATTTGCATCATTTAATTTACAGAACATGCCCACAACTTTGAAGACAGACAACAAATAGGACAAAATAACAGAAAAACTCAATGTGCATAACTATTCACCCCCATAAGTCAATACTTTGTAGAGCCACCTTTTGCAGCAATCACAGCTCCAAGTTGCTTTGGATAAGTCTCTATGAGCTTGCCACATCTTACCACTGGGACTTTTCCTCCTTGCAAAACTGCTCCAGCTCCTCCAAGTTGGGTGGTTTGTGCTTGTGAACAGCAATATTTAAGTCTGACCACAGATTTCCTGTTGGATTGAGGTCTGGGCTTTGACTAGGCCATTCCAACACATTTACATGTTTCCCCATTAAGCCACTCAAGTGTTACTTTAGCAGTGTGTTTGGGGTCATTGTCCTGCTGGAAGGTGAATCTCCATCCTAGCCTCAAATCACGCACAGAGTGGTACAGGTTTTGCCCAAGAATATCCCTGTATTTAGCATCATCCATCTTTCCCTCAACTCTGACCAGTTTCCCAGTCCCGGATGCTGAAAAACATCCCCACAGCATGATGCTGCCACCACCATGTTTCACTGTGGGGATGGTGTTCTTTGGGTGATGTGATGTTGGGTTTGCGCCAGACATAGCGTTTTCTTCGATGGCCAAAAAGTAAAAATTTTAGTCTCATTAGACCAGAGCACATTCCTCTATACATTTTGAGTCTCCCACATGCCTTTTCGCAAACCCAAAACGTGCTATTTTGTTTTTTTGCTGAAAGTAATGGCTTTCTTCTGGCCACTCTGCCATAAACCCCAACTCTATGGAGCGTACGGCTTATTGACGTCCCATGTACAGATACTTCAGTCTCTGCTGTGGAACTCTGCAGCTCCTCCAGGGTTACCTTAGGTCTCTGTGCTGCCTCTCTGATTAATGCCCTCCTTGCACGGTCCGTGAATTTTGGTGGGTTAGTTTTGGCAGGTTAACTCAGATTAATTCAGATTAACAAAACATTGAATTTAAGCCTGTAATGTAACATAATAGGTGAAAAGTAAAAGGGGGTGAATACGTTTATATTTTCCTTTGAGTCTGACTAAAAGCTATACAAGCCATTTAATAGCTACAAATGACGAAAAGTATTTCAGGATCTCACTAACTAACCACCAGTAGTAGATCAATCAGAATAAATGACATTGAGTAAGTCGTGTGCTAAAGCAGAGATGCAAACATCCTGAACTAGTGACCGGCCCTATAAGACAAACCTAATAATTGCTGATGTAGAGGGTGTAATTGGAGGGTAAAAGAGATGCATGATGCACAGGGGTTGAGTGAGCAGACTGTAAACACTAGATGTGTTATAGCTTGTGTCAAAGTGCCAGAACTTTTGGTGAACTCCTGGTGAGGTTCTTCAAGTTTCACATCTTAATATGTCTGACCAACCCAGAGTGTTGTAGGTACTGAGTATGGCATCTCATACTGACAGAGCGGGAGCCCAAATATGAAATCTGTATCAATTGTGGTGCAAACTTGTAGACAAAAATTGTGTCAGTTTAATTCCAACTTTACCAAGGAAGAAATTACCATGTGTTTGAAATAACTTTCATATTGGATTTCTTGGAACCAACTTTTTATATTTTATAACTCGCTATCCTCTATCTGCTCCTCTATCTGGTCCCATGGGTCCACCTCCTTTCTAAAATCCACCAGAATTACAGGTATTAAAGAAAATACTTTCTTGGCAAATCCCATGTTCCACAGGGGTTCCCTGAATTTCATACAAAAGGCAATAATCTTGTTCTGTAAATGAATGAAGGGCAAAATATCTTTCAATGAAAACACCTCCTGTCCGAGTCAATAAAAGCTTGCACGGCCACCATTTCAAGACCAATTAATAAGTAGTAGAAGGTGGGTCAGACGCTGATGATGAATGGTTGCTGAGATGTCTAAAAAATGCTCAGTGGATAGTTCCACTCCTAGTGTGGGTGTGGAGAGGCTGAAGCCAAAGCTTACCTGATATATAAGCACCATTAACACCTTGGGAAGCAAAGGTATGTGGCTGCCATTCATACTCCATGACTCCATTTAGGTACCACTGGCATGCCTGTAGAACTCCATAGTAGTGTAGAGGTGTAGGGATTCTAAGTTATATCACCAGTACTAGTGTAACAACAGTGGAGACACCCTATACTGTACCTAGGACCTCTGGAAGAGTGTTAAGCTTACTCGGAATGCTGCATTTTCAGAGGCTTCATAGTATGAAGTCAGGGCATATGTTTCCCACATTTCTGTCCATAGAGTGAAAAATCTTTTGATTTCAGGGGACTCCCTACCTTTTGCCCTTCATACTTGGCACAAAGGGAAGCAAGTCAGCTGGGCTGAGTATTGGACCCTGGGTCAGGTCCTAGTCCACCTCATCTCATTCATTCGACTTCTAGAGATATATTTACTAATCCAGCCACCTCATCCACAACAACCTGCTGTTAGCCACACATAGCCTAAAGGGCGGTAAACATTAAGACATATATCACATATAATAGTTGTCATACTTCGGGTATGTCGGTAATGCTATGTTAAAAATTACACGCTTGCTCATGCGCAATGAGCGCCAAAGGCACTCATTGCACGCCTCGCAATGTATGCCATAGGTGCTCATCGTAAGGCTCACACGACTTTGCTGAAATGAGCGCCAAAGGTGCGATGAGTGCCACAGGCTCTGAACACAAGGCTCGCACCACTTTGCCTGCAGCGCTCATTGCAAAGTTTGCCACACTTTGCTGCAATGAGCCCTTGCAATAGTGCCCTTTCAGGGACCCTCTAAGGGTTCTCTGTCCCGTCATACATGTTATTTGCTTGAGGATGTTCCACCGATGGAGGATGGAGAGAGATTGAAGGCGCCCATAGCGATGCATGCAATCAGTGACGTAGGACGTAGCACTTTGGCGCTGATCACAAGGCACGCAACACTTTGAAAAAAATTACGACTTTAACGGACGATATTTTCTCAAGCACGTAACTCGAAAGACCACCAAAAAAAGAAAAATAACCTAAACAATAAATTAAAAACCTCACACACATCTCAGGGGGACACCCAGGGAGCCTGCTGTTTTTCGGAGATCGAAAATCAGCTAAGCCAGAAAAAAAAACAGCGGACGAAAAACATTAACTGTATGCAAAAAGACGCAAAATGAGGCTGAAGCGCATAACACTTAGAGGATCCTTGCGAAGCATGCAAGACTTTGAAAATAACAACCAACTCTGCTCAGCGCAAGCCGCACAAGACTTAAACAGGGACAGAGAGCAGAAAGACACAGGGGAGGGTGAGGGGGGAGATGGTGGAAAGAGACACAGGGGTGAGAAAGGGGAAAATAAGGAAAATAAACAAAGGGCAGGGAGAGGGGGGACACATGGAAGGGAGAGGGGGGAAACAGACACAGGGGTCAGAAAGTGGGGAGAGGCTCCAAAGGTGCTCATTGTGAGGCATGAAAGTGGCGAGTTGTCCGAGGCCTGCAATGAGCTGTGAAGCCGTTCATTGCGGGGTTTGCGATGAGCGCAGAAGGCACCCATCGAGAGGCACGTAAAGTAGACGGTGGGAGAGCCTTGCATTTTGTGGCAAACAGCATTGCCAGCCTTCAAATTTTATTGCTGTCTATTTATGATTTTATAAACAAAAAGAGAAGGGACACTTTTAGAACCAATGTTAGCTTACAAGTCATTAAGGAATATTTGCACAATTATGAATCCATAGGTATAAATCAGAATACCCAAATTAATAAAACATAACTTTTATTGTATAAAAAGTATAATACAATGGTAAAATTATGATGGAAAAGTATCTAATTTGGGTATCCAATTTATTCCTATGTATTCATAAATGTTCAAATATTACTTAATGACTTGTAAGCTAACATTGGTTCTTACTCTTTTTGTTTATATGATTAATTTTTACACTACCAATGTTAGCTTCCCAAGGGCAAATGTATAAATTGATAGCATAATGTACTAGTGACTTAACAGTTACTCTCTGCATTGAATGTAATACAATATTTATGATTTGTTACAACCTAATTGCTATTATTTTCTAATACTAATTGTAACCCGTGTTCAGTTTCCAACAAACTCACTTCAATTTAGGGATCTTTATATTCAACTACTTTAAAGGAACATGGAAAGATGTGTTTTCATTCTTGCATCAGAAAATGGGTATGCCACAGTGTGTTTTCTCTATTCAAATTAAGGTCTCAGAGCATAAAAAATGTATTCAAAAACTTTGAACCTGTCTGACTTCTGCAGAACTGTCTTCTCTTCTAATCTATCACTTTCATCTGTCACTCTCTTTCTGGCCAATTCAAATCCATAACTGTTTTACTTGTGCAGGTCTCTCCTAGTCCCTCTAGATTGTAAATTTGAGAGTTTTCAATCCTGTAAGATGCTTGGTAATAAAGCACCATGTATGTAAGATTTTAACCACAAAGACAGGGCACTTCAATTTTTTCATTGTTTTGTATTGCATTGCTGTACTCTACCCCTGTATAGCTATATGGAATATGTTGGTGTGTTACAAATAAAGGATGATAATAATGATAATAATAATTCAGAAATGTAACTGCCCCTGGGGCTTGTCCTCTGTCAGCCAATTAGATCTACATACTAAAGGATGCTTTCTGCATTTATTTTTAGTTTCAATTAAGTTTAAACAGGTTTTACTTAATATATTTCATGCACCAAAATATTTCAAACATGCTCATTTAGATGCTTGAAAAAAAAAACAATTTTGTTCCATGACCCTTTAATCTACTGGTTGTTTCAGCAACCTGGCTCTCTCCATCTATTGCCATCTCATTGAGCAACCTACACTTCAGTCACAGACCTAGACCAGGGAACAAGCAGGGAGGTAGTGTATGCATTTTACTGTCTTTCTCCTGCATATCCATCTAAATAGCCCTTGTTCCCTCCTTGTCAATCAAATGCATTGAGGTTCCCACTATCCCATTGAGATCCCTTGAGGTACCCACTATTCTAATCTTCTCTATTCTCACTCAATGAGTTGTGGTAATCTATCACCCCCTGGAACATCCTATAATTTTCTTGCTTCAGACGTCCTCAAATGTTGTCCTCTGGTGTACCCACACTTTCTCCATTCCAATATCTCCATTGAACCCACATCACTTAGAGCTGGAAGATTCCTTTCACTTACTTCCTCCTTTGACTCCTCTACACCTCCACTACTGACTGCTGCGTAGGTATTTTAAATACACCTTCAATCATTTAAGGACCACTGCGGTCATAATTTACCCTTTTGAATTTCAGTTGAAAACGCTCAAGTTTTATAATAAATAATACAGTCTATACTTTATTACATGTTATATGCATTTTTGCTGCTGTTGAATCTACCATTTTGCTTTCAGTAGCTCAACTTCTGGACTCTGAACACACAGGATGTTTATATCTGTACAGTGGCAGTAACTACTGACAATCATCCCAGAAGCACCTATGGGAAGCTTGGTAGTTTACTAGGACACACCCACCTCAGAAAGTAAAAGGCAAGCAACAAAATGGAAGCCTGCAGAAAAGAATAATTGCATATAAAAATTACAAAATGTAAAGGTTATATTTAATTTATTTTAATAACATTTTGTTTACTATGATGTGTAGATAAAGAAAAAAAAATGACCACAGTAATCATTACATTTATATTCCAAATATTCTATATCAACAGACATATGAATCTAATAAAAATAATAATTTGGTTAAAAAAACAGCTACATCATTTACATATAAAATGCATTATCTAAGACGACTAGGTTTAATAATAAAATATCACAGATATATAAGTGAGATGCTTAAAATACATACTTTAAGGTGTTATTAATTATTTTTTAGTCAGAATTCCCAGTGCATATTATATTACAGCATTTATAGCTATGCGTTTGTTATGCTGTGCATATAAGAACTAATTGTGTATAAGCTAGATCTGCTTAACCCGTCAGTGTTTAATGATTTAGGAATAATGGCGAATTTCAAACCTTAGTAGATGATTGAAAGGCAGTAGCGGCCATTATGATACTTTGGATAATGGGTAAATATAATTTATATTAAAGTATTTTTGCATCTCAATGAAACTCAGCTCACAGGCATCTAAAAGCATATTCCACCTTAGTCTCCTTGTATTAACCTAACTGATGATATCCAGTTTGGTTTTAAATGCAGTAGTACTAACTCATAAAATTAATTCACATTTTGTGGGATTGTCAGAAATGAGCATTGTTCTGACCCCTGTTTGAACTCATCAGCTGAAATGAAGTTGTTCAGTGAGCTGGAGAAGACAAAGCTTGGTTCCAAGAAATTAATCAACTCCATCAGCCTTCCGAATAGGCCGGAAAATGGCACACAACATACTGACCCTGAACAGCTCTGGATTCTCTTCGTAAATGAAAGCCATCATTCTTGGCAAGGAAGATACTAAATTATAGGCTTTTAAATTTAATTTTCAGCATACTTGTGTTTTCGATTAGTGTGCCATGTTTCATAAAGAAAGTAGTACCTTTTAAGTAGTGAATGCTTCCTCCCAGTTGCTGTACTTCGGCTGTAATGAAAAGGCGACTTAAAGCTAAGGATTGGTAGTAAACGACATATGTGGCCAATTTTTTCCCAAGTAACACCTTAAGCAACAATACCAAATTATTTTCTTCATACCAAAATCAATAACTGGCTTGGAAATAAAAGTAATCCCAGAGCCTGAGGCCACAGATTTTCCTGACAGGCTACTAAAACTATGTTTTAGTTGCCTGAAGCTCTGCCTGCTAATCATTCACTTTCCTTTTGCTACTTAGTTGTAGGATATCTCTGCGGGCTACTAAAACTTAAAGGCGATCTGACAAACCGTCTGCTGAGGAAACATTGTCCGTTTCCATCTTTATAAGAGTTCATTCTTCCAAACAGATAATGACAAGTTAGCACTGCGGCCGCTCTGTGTAAAATGTGCCATTTACAAGGCAAAGAGCCATTTGTATATTTTATTCAGAAGAGCTTTACTTAAATGCTGACAGCTTTTTCAAGTCTAAGACAAGAAATGTTAACCACAATGTGATCGGAATGGACAATGCAGTATTTTAAGTAGGGCAAGCAAGCTATTCTTTTAAAAAAATCTGTATAGTAAGCATAACAAGTTAGTCAACTTTGTTTACAGCCTTTTATAAAATACCACACATTTTATTACGTTTTATAACTCAAAGGATTTTGATCATTTTGTTTTGGATTTCAGAAGAATCTATAAATCAGACTGAAAATGTTTTAAAATGTTCTTTTTTTACATAACACAATTCATTTTTGGTGACAACAAAATTTGTTGGTGTTTTGACGTTCAATCATGTCCGAGTCTCTGTGACCTCATGGACAGAAACACACCAGGCACATCTTTATGTCCATGGTCATGCTAACCTACTTGGTTTTCATGGTAGAAATACTGGAGTTGGTTGCCAGTTCCTTCTTCAGTGGGCCACAGCATACAGTTCCAGGTATTCCTATGTGGCCTCCCATCCAAGTACTGACCAGGCCCTGGCTTCAGGGTGGTGTGATATCTTGGTTCCCTGACTGGAATGAAACCAGGTCGCAGCAGTGAAAACACCGGATCCTAACCACCAGGGAACCCGATAACAAAATTACCATGAGTTTAATAAATCTCAAAAGCTATATATTTTAGTGTGAGGATTATCTGAAAGTTAAACCAGAAGCAAGGGTAAAGGTAATAACTAAATATGAGTTTATTAAGTTGATTCTAGATGATAATAAATGGCAAAAGACAGAAGAATTGTCAAACAATCCAAATCAAAGAGAAGCAGAGTTCATGCAGATACAGTAAAGCAGGTTGTGGTCAAAGCAGGAGAATAACTGCACAAGGACCTCAGAATGAAGTGGCAACACAGTGACAGTGAAGTACCAAAGGACAAGAAGCAGAATATGTATTAATCAGCCAAAGTTGGTAGTTCATGCAGAAATTATATTATAGCTGAGGTGAAAGCAGGAGAACTATCGAGTCCAGTAAACAAGTCAAGTCAAACAAATAGGTAAGACTAAAGAACCAAAATTAGAAAGCAGGAATCTGAGCATAAAAACACTAACGGCCACACTAAATTTGAAGACCGTATGTGCAACCTGAAGCTCGCAACGGCTGCAGGCTTGAAATTTGGCCGAGTTCCTAGCTATTAAATAAGAACGGGCTGCGAGTTACAAGCTTGAGATGCAAACCCGTAAACCATTGGTTGAACGTTGGGCCGAGTGATTAGTCAAACCCATAGTTACGGGTTTAGATGGACCCAATGGAAACAGAGATCGTCACAGAACAATGGATGTTGGATTTCAAAGTCCTACGGGGTTCAATTACGAGTTATGATCGAACCCACATTCCAGATATAATGCAAGTTACATTATATGTATTAACACATTGATTGCCGGGATCGAAATAACACAAAAATGAAACATGAAATAAAGTATTTTTTTCAGACGATTTGCGAGCTTGAGAATGTTGTGCTATTAATTCTACGACGTAAAATAATTTTCCCTTTTAATAGAAGTACAGTAGTGTAGTGATATTTGCATTTAAAGTGCTACGGATTGGACTTAGCCCTCTTGTGAGTCCTCTCTATCACTTGTTGGCCTTTGGGCTCCATTTGAATGTTACGGGGTTAAACGTAAGTGAAAGTGTAGCAATTTAATAGCATGATTGTAGCGGTTACAGGCTTGAGAGAACAAAGGATTTGTGTCCGCGAACGACAGCAGCTTAATTTACTGGGCTAATTTAATAGCCATATGTCTTTCTGGCTACATTACGAGCTACGATTTAACATGTAGGGGGATTCTAATGGGGCTGAAAGTGTCTGGATCAGGCCAAAATACCTAAAACCTAGAACGTTTGTCAAATAGCCTTCATAATGCTTGATCCAAAGTGGGACCTGCGGGATTGATGAAACAAATAGTTGGATCAGACTCAGCGAATAGGTGAAATGTGTAGGAGTTGATAACTCGCAGTTCAAGTAAACAAAAGCAATATATATTAATAGAAGGAGTTTTAATAAGAGTTTACGAGATCTAATCACACCATTGACAAGTTTACATATGAAAGTTTGTGTTGTGATGAAGAACTGACTTATCTAAGTGAGTTTTGGTACTCGTAGTATATACCGTTTGTGCACCAATCTGTGTAGCGCTATTTCCATCTAATAAAAATAAAATGTAGCATTGCCACTATTTGTGCTTTCTACTTTTTGTAGGATTTGAGGTTACATCTGCTGGAGTGATGTACAGCATACTTATGAGGTTGCTCCTTGTGGTGAGATGTGATAAGATAGTGGTGCAGACTGTCCACCTCAGAATCAGAGTCCAGACAGAAGTTGGCCGGATCCAGTAGGTGAAGAGGGAACAGGGCTAATCAAGGAAAGAGTCAAGACTGGCAGAAGTAAAGCAAAATCCAGGGGAGAGTGAAAGTCAAGATGGAAGGGAGATAATGCTTTATGCCCCTGGTTTACACAGCTGATAATATTGTTAGTTTGGTACATACTTGACAAACTTGAACTGCATTGGTCCTCTAATGAGAACCCAGGCTAATTTAGTAGCACTAGGGCAACTACAGCAACACAATGAAGCAGCTTTGTTTGCTGAATATGTCTACTACTATTAGCCTAGCAGACACCAATTTATAAAATGACAGGTTTACAAAAAAAATAATAGCTATGCCAGTCCATGGGTGAGAAGGGTCAGGTAATTGTTACAGGAGAGCATAGGGTAAGACTCAAGGAACTTTAATCTGGGACTTAGGAAAACAGGCTGAGACAAACTGCTAGATGTCTTTCTTGAGACTTGACCACCAATAAACTCAGTCATGTTGCAGATTCCATGATGCACCACAAAGTTGAGCTGATGATCCCAAGACCAGGTATATGCATTTGGAATTTGAGTCTGGGCTCTACTGAAGCAAAACGGAGGCATTATAAAGTCATCAAGGTTTAGATTATCTTCCATGAAGTACCTGGACACTTTACATTGTTAGTGTCCAATGTATTTGAAAATACATAGCTAAAATGTACAAAAAGAGGGACTGTTGGGCTTGGTGACAGCTCAACTTCTTAGAACTTTAAATATATTCTAGGTTAGACATGCAATCCATCTGGATATTGGCATGCTGGAGTCTTTAATTACATCTTTATGACTATATATTCCCAGTCTCCCACATTATAATTCCAGGAAAAGCATGTTTGGGATGCAAACTCACAGAATAGCACCTGCCCTACCTGTCCCACTGTAACATAATTGGTTGTATCATGTGCAGTGGTAAAGCACATAAACATTACATTCTGAGAAATACAGTTATCACACTGAATTCTGGGAACCCTGACAGTGACATGCAAATGTGCCCACAAATGCTTCACTCTTGCAATCCATAACCACATCAAACATGGCATGCACGCTGTATCAAACAGCTTTGAGCAAAGCTAGGGTTGGATTATACACAAGATGCAGAGGTAAAAGTGTTCTTCAACTTGTCAAAAGCCATTGAATAATAAAATATTCACTTTAAGTTAATTCTGTGATGCTAGCCATAATCACAGAGTAGTTCTTTAAGTCTTCTATTGAAGCAAGAAAGCTTATGAAGCTGTAGGTTACTTTCAAGCCAAAAGGCAATTTAAAGGACCACAAAAGTCCTCTATATGTGCTCAGCATCATTAGATAGAGAGTGAAAATGTATGTGCAAAAAAGTGTTTTAATTATTGCAATTCATGCTGGATTCATAGAGTTATGATTAATTGAAGTCAGGCTATTTCACTATGTTGCCTCTGAATGAGCTCTGTACCACACAGAAGATTATGAATATTAATTAGATTTAGGTATAGAAGCTTTGGATGAGGCAGTGGCTAAGCGATTCGTAACTGCTTTCAACTACTCTAGCAACTTGACAGCTAATGTTGTGGTCTGTGCTGGAGAAGTTCCTAGGTTCAATTCCCAGATAGAGTGAGTTTTTCTTCGCAGTTTAAATATCAGAAATATGTTTTTTAGATTATATACTAAAGCATATGTCAATATAAGATCAATACCTTCCATTTTTTTAATTAACTAATGATGTATGTATATATATATATATATATATATATATATATATATATATATATATATATATATAGATGTGTGTGTGTGTTTTAATTAAAAAATATCAATGTAATAAAATCTTTGGAACAGATTGCTTGCTACTGCATCACCATTCTCTACTTTTAAAGAGAGTGTAAATCCATAATACAACAGTTAAAGACTCAGCCCTATTATTTATGCAGATTCTTGTGGGAGGGCTGTCACATTTTTTTTATTAGACCAGAGGCAATAACACTGCAGTCTCTGTAAGACATGAACTCTGTGCTGGCTAAAGGAATAGGTGTGTATCAGAATGGTATCTAGATCGACAATTACAACGTCAGTCAGTAGGCCACTGGACTCATCATCTGATACTGTATGGAACACTGGGATGGCCTTCAAAAATGTGAAAAGCATCAGTTTGCTTAGGTAATGGCAATCCCGGGTATTAAACACAGTATGCCATTCATCACAATCATGAATCATTTTAAAGTTGTACTGGGGTCTAGTTTGGTAAAGACAGTGAAATGGCATAGGTGTTCAAATAGTTCTAAAATCAGATACGGATTAATGATCCATGTATAGTCAATACAGGGGCAGAAGTACTGTCTTTTTTGGACATAATGCATGGCAAAGTTTGGCTTCTTAATTAAGTCAATATAATAATATATAATAATATCCTGAATAACCGCCGTGTGCAGCACGGAGTGCAGCTAGACATTGTGGTAGTGGGTAGTGAGTCAATAAGATGGTGAAAGGTTGGCAAAGGTATCTGGAGCCATGCAGACTGCCGTTCATCCGACAGCTGCTGAAGAGTGCATGATGGACTTCCCACAGGTGCTCGATGGGGTTCAAGTCCAGGGAATTTGGAGGCCAGGGAAGTACTTGGAAGTCTTCATTGTGCTACTCCAACCTGGCCATATTACATTTCATGTTGCATTGTCCTGCTGGAAGATCCCATCTGCTCGAAGGAAGACAGACAACATTTATTGGTGTACTTGATCTGCAAGGATGGATAAGTCGAAGGAGCAGAAAACGTAAATCATCAGAGAAGGCAACCCTTTACCAATGAGAAGATGCTTCATTTTGGTACTGTTCTGCAAATTGAAGCCATTTCTGAAAATGAATCATGACAGAATTCTGCTAATCTCTGACCTGTTTCATTTTGTACTACAATCTTGGAGACCAACTTGCCAGTTATTCCAGTTATTTTTTGGTTCCCTACTTTAGCATTCCAATCTCCTATTATGAGAGTTACGTTTTTTGTTGTTGTTATATATACCACTTTGGTCACCCTTTGATTGATTAGGGCTACTTGATTTCTTTTGCAGTATTCTTGACCACAGCAGAAGATCTGATGGTTGTGAGATATGAAATGTCCCATCACAGTCCATTGAGTATTAAAACGCCCTGGTCAACACATAACCCTTTCTCTCTGCGGCTGCAACACTACTTGGCAATCCTAGCAACTTGTTAGAGAATGTGAGTCTCGCTCAAATGAAATATTAGAGGTGGAGTAAGAACAATGAGGATGAGAGAAAAAGCATGGGGAAGAAGGGAGGCAGAGAATGAAGGGATAGTGGGAGAAAGAATGGAGAAGGAGAAGAAATAAAAAGAGGGGGAGATAAATAATGAAGAGGAACAAATAAGGCTGAAAAAGGGAAGAAGACCACAAATGGAGGAGGAGGGGACACCAGTGAAAATAACAGAGAAGTGATAAATAAAGGAAAAAAGGGTAGAGCAAAAAGGCAATACTAACAAAAAGTGAGAAAAAAGATGAACAAGAGGAGTTAGAGTGATGAATAGAAGCAAGGAGAAACATGATAAGGAAACTATGGAAAAGAGAAGCATCTGAATGAATGAAAAGGGAGAAATAATGGAGATAAAAAGTGGCAAAAAAATAAAGAAGAAAATGGAAGAGAAAGAATGAATAATTGGTCAGAACTTGTACAAGAAAAGGAATTATAAACAACACAGATGTGGGATAAAAAAAAATTGTGAAGGCAAAGAATGAAGAAGAGTAGGAAGAGAAAGAAGAAGGAGGTGAAAAGGAAGGAAGTATATAATAGAGGTGACCACCATCTATTCACTATTTCTTTAACTGGTTAATGGGTACTGCTATAATGCCTTAGCATAGCAAAATAATTATTCTCTAATTTATATGTGGATGATGAATGGAGATTAAAAACTTAATAATTTCCCTTTGGGTATATATTCCCACAGCTGATATGTTAGCTAGTGTACTATGCCTTTGTTGACACCGGACATTACTGACATTTTGACATGCTAAATCTTAAAATATACAATGTGGAAAAACACAATTAGTTTCCTTTTTTGTCTTATTCCATTGCAGGACCACAGTGGTCAAATGTTTTCTATGTGATTCTTGAATAGCTTAACTTGCTAGTGGGTCAAATGGTTTTAGAACGCAAAATAAGAAATACATAAAAAACAAAAACTTTTAAAAAATTATACCCAATTATTTATTACTGTAGAAATATGTATTGTCTTTTAACAACTGATCCTGATACTTTATCAGGTGGCTTTGTATTTGTAAACTAATGAACATTCAAATCAACTGGCAGTTAAAAAATATCACATCCCCAGTATGCAGATACCATTTTCCTGTGTATTGAAAAGTCCCTTCCACCTCAGAAAGTTCATCAGCAGAACCCAAAAATGGTAGATCCTACAGCTGATTAATTGCATATACCGTAATAGGTAATGTATCAAAGGTTGTGTTATGTTGTTTTACATTCTAAAAACATTGTCCATATGTTCAAATGTCATTTCTCAAATTAATATTAGTATTAGTTCTATAAATATATGACCATAATGGTTCTTCAGGGTGTCACAAAACAAAGAATAAACAAAAAAAATGAACAATAATAATATCAATTTGGCAATTTAGATACTTATTCTTATCTGTGTTAAAAGCGTAACAATATAAATTGTAAAGCTAACAGTTAAAGCATTCACTTTTGGTGAATGCATAATTTCCTGGAGCCCAAGAAAGTTTCTGGAGTACCATTTAACCTGCTTCACAGATAATCCATGTTTGCCTCAAATTATAGATATTCTTTAAGAATAGATATTGTAGGAGCTGAGTTCTGCTTCTACAAACTAAGGGCCTCATTCAATTGCAATTTGGCCAATTGAATAGGGCTCTATATAAGCACAGAGGATATTTTTTTTACGGAAGTTTTTAGTTAGTGAAGACCTTGCTGTTGGATAGAAGTTCGCTAACTAAAAACTTCTGTAAAAAAATATGCTCTGTGCTTATATAGAGCCCTATTCAATCATTTGAATGAGGCCCTAAACTGCACAATTAATAAGACTTGCTACAGACTTTACACTTCTAGATACATCTTCTTCTGTATATCTCAGGAGGAAGAATTATGCATATATAAAAAGCCACTGCACAAATGTTTGAAAACGTTGAGCATAATTAATTAAGAAAAAGTTATACCGCTAGCATTTAAATAGAAAAAAAATAATTCTGATACCTCTGCAGGACGCTTGAGATATCCATGATACAGTGGTAGAAGTTGTATATGAGAGGGGCATTTACATTTCTCGAGAGCTTTGGTTGTATCTTTTGATACAATGTCCTGCTTCTGCTCCAGTGGGGTAGAAGGGATGCCGTGTCAATTTCAATTGTATCCAATTATGAAACAAAGACTCTGGACTACTGGCTGTTACCTCTCCCACCCTTTCCTACACTGATAACTATGAAGACACACATTAATCTTCAAGCTCTCAGGATGTGAATTAACAAGCACATAAACAGAGTCTTCAAAAACTCAGATTTCCCCCCAAGAAAATGTTCTATGTTCATGGCTTACACAGCTGCTGACATTGTAAATTTGGTACATACTCCACAAACAAGGGCATTTTGTCTTGAACATAAAGCTAAAGAGACATTTTAATATTTTTTATGAATAGTATATCTGGTGTGGTAAAATTGAATGATATTTATTAAACTTGTCCTCTAGAGTTGTACATTTTAATTTACAGCATTTTTTCTTTATCTGATGACTTAATGACCTTTACTGTTTTTGTTTATGTACCAATGAAATTACTATTAATTAACAGTTAATTTGCTAGTTTAACTGATTATTTCATTATTTATAACTTCCATCTTTAAATGTTTGTTCGTAGGCAACTTTTGCAATTCATTTCTAGATATAACTAAATAATGAATTATGTTTTTAATTTATTGAACATAATCCAGCATTTGATAAATACAGTATCTATTTCCTGAGTTGTAGGTTTTATTAAGTGCATGTCAAACATCCAGTTTGCACCTGCTCCTTTTATTATAGAAAATGTTAACTTTTTTAAGTAAAAAATTAATCATTCTTTCAAACTAACTGTCTAAAATGTTTATTTTAATGATATGTTTACATTTGTTTACTGGATGTGTCCTATATTGGATGTACACATCTCTTGCTCGACTTGAAATATTTCTCCTTATACATCTGTGCAGTTATTCTATGAAAACTCAACAGCACCACAAAATTAGTTTCTGAAAAACTTACTTGTGGGTCAGTCAAGAATAATATTTTTTCTCTCACTAACAGAATCTAAAAATATATAGCCGTGTCTTTGTCACTCATTCTTCTGTTTTTTTCTTCACAAAGACATTCTCTCCAAAGCAAGACCATAACACCAGTGCTTCTGACTTCTGTATGGTGCGTCAGTTGTATCATTGTTGGCAGCTGATCCACTGGTATGCATGTGTTTAATGATGCATAGATGATTTAACCTTTCAGACTTTCCCTCCCTGAGGAGCATCAGCTTTCTCCAAGAATTTTAGTCAGAGAAAAATGCTAATTATTTTTTACCAGGTTTCATCTTCAGCTAAGTATTATGTTAAATTACTATCCATGATTGTTTTAATGTACTGACAAAAACAAAAGTTTATTGGAGTTATTGTAGTTTATTATAAGTTTAACAGAAAGTAACCTTTACACCGTATTACAGAACGGTTATTTGATGACAAAAGCGCACAGTTAACATATTTATGGTAAAGTGGAAACATTGAAACATATATCAATAATATCAAAACTCATTGGGATGACTAGTCAACCCAGAGAAAAAAGTGAGTGGTATCCACCAGTCGCTTATTTTCTGGGGCTAATCATTTCTAAATTAATAATTTATTGAGATGAAGCTCAGATCAGTGGTCACATATCTTTGTTTTAGAAAGTTGTTAATGGCCAGATGTTAACATAGTTTTACTTCAACAAAATCATTTATGGTACATGATATAGCTTTCTAGTCTAGTGTCCATCTCAACAGAGGATATATCACATATATAGTTGTGAGCGTACGAGTTGTTGCTAACGCTGCGGGCTCGCGTAGCGAGCCCGCGGCCCTCGCAAATCGAGGGCCGCGGGCTCGCTACGCGAGTCGCGGCCCTCGCAAAGCGAGGGCCGCAGCTCGCGCAGCGAGCCGAGGCCCTCGCAAAGCGAGGGCACTGCCCGAGGGTCTCAGTTGCTGGCATGGAGCGCCGAAGGCGCTCCTTGCCAGCAACTGCGACCCTCGCAAACTTCACGTCGCAACCCAAACACTACGACACACACATTACGACACTCGCAAACAACATACGACACACGTTCACACACATTACGGACTGGCAACACTCGGACGCAACTCGCGAACATTACAAAATGTAAAACACAATACATACACACACCACATACATAAAAAACTTACCTACACCAAGAGGGAGCACCCAGCACCTCAAAAATACAACTTACATCTCCATTTTACTTGAAATAAAACAGTTTAGAGACTAAAAAAAAAACGAAGCGAGAGAAAAAATGGCCGCCGAACAAAACGAAAACGAGGCTACAGCACTCTAAACTCGCAAAACACCACAAGAAACTCGCAAAACACCACAAAACACCTACGGATATTCCGATACAAACGTATAACACACATTACTCGCCATTTCACGCCAATGCGGAAGTACACGACAACGGTTTGGGCTCGCGCACGCACAGTGTTACACTGCACACATTCAGCACGCTTACACAGCAGATCCACACCACTAATGCTGCAGCAACATCAAAACACATTCACAGCTCTTCCACACAATGCTTTAAAATAGGTAAAGTATATTCATTTATTAATGTATTATATATTTCATTATTACACACTAAACAGCATTAGCTCACTTACAATTTCATTGCCGTCATTTTTTGACGGGCAATATTCTAGTATATATATAACTAGCAACATCCATGTATATGACACTTAGATGTATTCTGTTATGGAATGTGACTTTAAGCTCAGTTAAGAAGATGTTTATGCAAAAGGAGTATCAGGCTAATTTGATATTCCCTAGACTTGAGGTAAGATAACACAACAACTGAAGCAAAGCTTATATTTAAATTGACTTCAGTTCAAATAGTATGCAAATGATATGCAAGCCTAGTGACATCCACAAAAATACTTTAGTATTATTATCTTTTATTTGTAACTTGCCAACATATTCCGTAGCGCTATACAGGGATTAATTACAATGAAAAATAGAATATTAAACAAGGCAAAAAGAGGAGGGCCCTGTCTTTGAGATTAAAATCTTACATATGGAGTGCTTTTTCCATAGCACCTTACAAGAATAAAAACTCGCAAATTTACAAACTAAACCCTATATTGTTAATCTTTGTTACGATCTGATAAAGTTTTTAGAAAAAAAAACTGAATATGAACCAAATGTAAGGAAATTTAGGTGAGTCTTAATCCTACCTTAGTTACATTTGTGTTAGAATACACCAGTGTATCTGCTGTTTTACTATTTAAATGCAAAATAATATTTTTTTATTTTATTTTAAATTATGTATTCACATTTAAGTTAGTAGTTTAAAATATACCTAGTTGAACATTTAGTTTTGTTTATGCAATACTTTTTCTGACCACAATTATATAAACTATAATTTTTGCTCATTCTAAAAGTATTTTGAACAATGTGCAATAGTTGCTGCATATGTTTATTGATAAACTCAATATTGGACCCAATGAATTTGCATAATGTGTTTTAATGTAGTTATGTCTGTCTTTTTTGAAAAACAAAAGATAATTTTTATGAGCTAAAACAGAAACTATATATACATTGAAAAGGTTGGTAGGAGACAATTATGGTCTTCATAATACTAAATAAAACATGATATTGAAAAGGGAATAAAGGGAGATTTGAACCTATTACCAACAGTTCTAAACTCAGAAGCTGTTAGCCACTGAACCATATGCCTATACATTGACTAAAGAGTATAGAGATCAATAAATGTAAAATATAACCAATATGACAGTTAAAGCCTGACCCTTATATATTTACTAAAATATTGACGTCAAAAAATGAAATTGTAAGTGAGCTAATGCTGTTTGGTGTATGGTAATGAAATAAATAATACATTACAAAAGTAATATACTTTACCTATTTGGAAGTAATATATGCAGGAAGCATTATGCTGAAGAGCTGACAATCTGTTTTGATGTTGCTGCAGCATACAATGTGTGTTTTCACTGCTGTGGAGCTGCTGTGTAAGTGCCAGCAATGTGTGCAGTGTGCAGTGTAATAGTGTGCGTGCGCAAGGAAAATCCATTAGGGTAGCTGTGTACTTCCGCATTGTGTAAGTTAGTGTTGTAAAATGGCGCCTAATGTGTGTATTAAGCGGCTGTGGCTGATCTTGCGTCCTTGTTCTTGTACCTCAAGACTTTTTGGAAACATCTGTATGTGTTTTGTTTTGTTTTGCGTGTTTAGCGTCCTGTAGCCTCGTTTTCGTTTTGTTTGGTGGCCATTTTTTCTCTTGCTTAGGGGATTTTCAGGTGTCTAAACTCTTTAATTTCTACCTAAATTGACTTGTGACTTCACTTTTAGAGGTGCTGGGTGCCCCCTCTTGCTGTGGGTAAGCTTTCTATGTGTTTGTTGTGTGTAATTTATGTGTTTTTAGCGTTTTCATGTGCGTGGGTTTTGTCCGCTAATGTCGTATTTTTGCGAGGTCGTAACATTTTTGTTTGTAAGTGGCGCGGCTCGTATTTGCAGATGCTAAGTCCGAAAATGTTGCGGTCGCGGTGGGAGCCTCCACCTCCGCAAATTTGCGGCCTTAAAGTCCGTGGTTGCTGGCAAAGAGTGCCTTCTGTGCTTTGCGAGGGCAGCAGCGTTAGGAACAACTTTTGTCAACCCGCACTGTTGACAACTATATATGTGATATACTTGTTAGAGGGCTTTAGGGGCTATAATAACTTAAAATGACAATGTCTAAGGCAATTCTTGATCAATTTAAAAGATTAAACATTGTTTTCGCAGGATTTTCCACACTCATTTGCAGTATTTATCACTTACTCTGAAAATTATTTCCATGTATTTAACACGTTAATAGTTTCACAAATTATTTTATTGTCAGCAAAGTAGCCTAGACCAGTCTATTTGTAAAGTAAATTAGATAGAAACGCCATCACATCTGCTTGGACTTCAAGTAAAGATAAGAAAGCATTTTAAAAACATGTATTTGAGCCAGAGATGAATTTAGGGCCTCATTCAATTGTGATTTGGCCAATTGAATAGGGCTCTATATAAGCCCAGAGACAATTTTTTTACTGAAGTTTTTAATTAGTGAACTTCTATCTAAAAGCAATGTATTCACTAACTAAAAACTTGTGTAAAAATAATAGGCTCAGTGCTTATATAGAGCCCTATTCAATTGGCCAAATCACAAATCACAATTGGCCCTTAGTGTTTTTGCTCCATAGGACTATTTGCATATTCTATACGGTTTGTGCTCAGATTCTATGCAAATGAGAGCATCCTGAATACACATTAACTAGCCTTGATGTGCATGCCTGTCTCTGTGGTGGCCAATACAATACCCCTGTGTTATCACGCAGTTAGATCCTGTCACCTATGTTTATCAAGTATTCTGAGATACAAATTAGCATATTAAGCAACACAAGCATAAATAAGCTGCAAAAATGGTGCTAATTATCCCAGAAATTATATAGCAAGGAGAAAAAAAGACATATGCAATATATAGTTAGTTTTTAACTGTCCCGAGCGTGTCTACAGAAACAGATTGGGACAAAATAAAGTTGTTATCACATATATAGTTCTCAGCAATACGGGTCATTGCTAACGCTTGCGGGCTCCCGTAGCAGTTGCTGGCAAGGAGCACCGAAGGCGCTCCTTGCGCTTGTGGAGATGAGCACCATAGGCGCTCATCCCTACGACCCCGTACGACTTTTGGTTTTGCAAATGCGGACCCTCTCAAAGTGAGGGGCCGTGTTTGCGGAGGTGGAGGCTCCCACGTTGGCTGCAAATGCGGACCCTTGCGGAGGTGGAGGCTTTACGGCGACTCACAAGCGGTTACAAACCGCGACAGAACACGCAATGACTAAATACGGACTTCCACACAAAAATACGTGTCGCAAGACTTAGAAAAAAAAAATTATGGACTTACACAAAAAAAATTACGAGCCAATGACGGCCAACCCGCGCACAGCGGAAAACATAAAAAAACACGAAATACACACAAAAATTAAATAAAAACCTCACCCACAGCAAGGGGGTCACCCAGGACGTCTGGAAGTCAGGTTACACCTCAATTTCAGGCCAATTTACAGAGTTTAGACACTCGAAAATCCCCTAAGCAAGAAAAAAAATGGCTGCCATAAAAAACGAAAACGAGGCTACACGACCCCTAAAGGCGCAAACCACCACCAAGCACATACGACTTTAACAAACCCGTACCACCTACAACATACACTATTAGCAAGGACGCTAAGTCATCCAAACCTGTGTACCACATACACATTCGCCACCATTTTATAACACTAACTTACAGAATGCAGAACTACACAGCTACACTAACGGTTTCCCTCGCGCACGCAGCCTATTTACACTACACACTGCACACATTGCTGACACTTACACCTCAGCTCAATAACACTGCAAATCTACATTGTATGCTGCAGGAACATCAAAACAGATTGTTAGCTCTACAGCACAATGCTTGCTGCATATATTACTTACAAATAGGTAAAGTATATTCATTTATGTTTTAATTAATTAATTAATTATCATTAAAAAAATTATACAGAAAGCAAAAAAAAAAAAAAACACAGTATCGCAATAAACGACAAAGCACACAAAGTACACCAGGGGAGAGGCTTACAATAAGCGCCAAAAGGAGATCAGCGTTGACCTTACAATAAGCGCAAAAGCGCCTCTGATAACAAAAAATACACCAACCGAGAGGCTCACAATGAGCGCCAAAGGCGCTGAACGGTCCCAGATGACCAAAACACTTACTCTCTGTGGCAAACAGAATTAGCTGCCTTACAATTTTATTGCCGTCATTTTTTGACGGGCAAGTCGCTAGTGTGATATATTGTTTAGCATATACAGATTGAAATAATTTGTCTGAGGCACAGCTAGACTAATGTTTAACAATTTAGTTTAAATGTATTGTCATCTGACACTTCTGGAAAAGCTTTATTAATGCCAAAGTGTAGACATTTATATATCTATACATACAGGCCTAGTTAGAGGAATAGTACACCTATCTTTACACTTTTCTCTTTGAATCTGCTTATACAAAGAAGCGATATCCATAATTGCAGAAAATGAGATTTCTGAGATATTGACAGGTGCTACTTTTAAAACAAGTGCAGTGACATCTGGTGGCAGATGCATATATTCATATTCATGCATTTAAATGCACTAAAAGATAAAGGCACGTTAAAAAAAATAAAAGCCTTTTTTGAAGAAAAAAAGCAAAAACAAAAGCAAGATATTTTGAAATATTTATGAAGCTAATATTAGACAATAAAGAATTGTTCATACTCGCTCTATTATCACATCAGACATTTACTATTATGTATGATTAAAAATAAACAGTATATATTGTTTTTTTTTTGTGACTGTCAAATAAGTACAAAGCCACTTAATCTTCTAGAAAATGATAGCAATGTTGACAAAGGCTGTTACTATTCCTTAGCAGTCCAAAACTTTCTATCATGTATTTAAAAGAGCATATTTTATAATTAGATCCGCTTAACCAGTGACTAAAAAGGAAGTGTAAACAAGGGGTCATGGAGATTCTGTTTATTGTGTTTTCTTATCTGATTTACATTAAATTAAATGAGTGTAAAAAACATAATATTGTTGCAGTCCACACATCCATAAGGGGATTTACAATGCATTTCGAGTGCATGTAACTATTTACTAGATGCTATTTTCTATGAGGGAAATCGCACAGGAGAAAATATTAGTAAATTTCCACCACTGTTTCCTGTACCAGTCTATCTATATTTAATGCAAATTTTCTACACTATGGATCAATTATTTCTCATAATGGTTACTGTGAACTATATAATTTTTTAGCCCAAAGTGCCTGTTGAACTAGGGAGTGCTTATCAAAAAAATATATACTACAGGACGGCACTCAGACTAGTCCGTTTCTTTACCTCCAAATGAGCTGTGCAACATGCCTTAGTTTACATTATTGCACAAAATCAACATCTTGCCTATTTCTGAATGTGGAGTTGCCTATTTCAAGACACATATCTGTCCTAGCTGGCCCGTATACATATACACCCTCTAGGACAGACTTCTCAGCTTCTGTCTGCTGACTGATCATGAGACACAAACCCCTCATACTTATCAAGCATGCATTTAAAATAGCAGGTGAAGTGCAAAGAGTGAAAATATCATTTTAATCCCTCTCCCTCTGTACTTGCAACAATGTCAGAATTTAGAAAGCATTTTCTAACCTGAGACGAGGTGAAAAGGGCTGTTTTTCTCCATAGGAAACAATGGATAGTAAATCAAGGGATGACATGAAATACAGTTGAGATGCTAAGTAAATCCCGCCACCCAATGTTACAAATTCCTTCAGACAAATTCATATTAGTGATAGCAAAAGCTACGCACTGGTCAAATAATCATGCAATGTGGAAAAAAACTGCACTTCCTAAGATCAAATGTCTGCCACTGACACTTCCAAATATTTTTTTTGCTGTTAGAAATCCTGACAGTGCTGGTCCATTTTTAACATTGTGAGTACTGGTTAGAAAATAATAATGCTTAAAGTTGCTAGATGGCGATTAGAGATCCATGTCACTTTAAAATAACAGTGTTAGTTTTTTTTTCCTGACCCATGCATGATCCATTTAGTCTAGGTAATGGAATAACTGACACGACAACTTGAGTTGGGAGAAACAACGGGCCACAGCTTTATTTTGAAACAATGTAAACAACAACCATAACTTATTTAAATGACTAATTTAGTCCTTTCCTTCCGGGGGAGGAGCCCGGCCACGAACAGTGACCTCACGCTTTGAGCCCTGCCCAAAGCCCCAATGCTTATCTTTAAGCACGCCCTGTGAGGTGGGGCCATCGCCCCCTTAGGCCAGTGGGCCGGGCAACTCACCTCCCGCCGCCCAGTCATAAATTAACAATACACAACATACAATAGCCACTTCTCCGAATTCTTTAACCAAAATATATATTAATTTCAATATTTCTTATTTATATTATATATATTTTTTTTTTTTTTTTTTTAAAGAATACTCCATATACATCTGTTAACAACAAAATACAGGGTGGGTGGGTGGGATTCCTGTCGGGAGACCGCGCTGCTGTGCTCAACGGCGCGAAACGGGCTTCCGACACGCCCCCGACGCACCTGATTGGCTGATAGCCTCACAGGCTCCGCTGGGTCACGCGACGCTACGGGCTGACCCAGGGAGCCTGTGCAGCCTCCGCGTCATTCATGACCCATGCATGATCCATTTAGGCTAGGTAATGGAATAACTGACACGACAACTTGAGTTGGGAGAAACAACGGGCCACAGCTTTATTTTGAAACAATGTAAACAACAACCATAACTTATTTAAATGACTAATTTAGTCCTTTCCTTCCGGGGGAGGAGCCCGGCCACGAACAGTGACCTCACGCTTTGAGCCCTGCCCAAAGCCCCAATGCTTATCTTTAAGCACGCCCTGTGAGGTGGGGCCATCGCCCCCTTAGGCCAGTGGGACAGGCAACTCACCTCCCGCCACGGAGCATGCAAGGGACGCCTCCCGAGGCTGCGATCCCCCCCTGCTGGACATTAAAGCCAAGGCCCGCAAATCGCTCTCCCTAAACTCCAACATCATCAACTCGTACCCTATTTCCGTAAGATGAACCTTATCTTTTGCGAAAAAATCATCAGCACCGACCGGTTCGAACTCTTTATACCGGATGGCAACGAAACCATGTTTCCTCACAAAACTCGCAATCTGCTGGTTGATCTTCTGTCTAGCCTTGTCCAAACATACTGGGTCGCGTGCGTTACGCCACGATCTTCTCTTAATCATCTCGGACCAGATAAGGAACGTGCCAGGGAACTTCTTCACCCACTTCTCAATGTCTCGTCTCATCACTTTCAGCATCCGTCTCATGGGAACTGTCCCCAAATCATTCCCGCCGGCATGAATTATTATCACGCTGGGCTGACCGTAACGCTGCGCGTAAGTTTCCAGGAGACCATCGAGCTGCGCCCATCGCAGACCCCGAATGCCACACCACCGTACGCGCAAGTCCGTAACAGGAAAGCCCAGTTGTGCCTTTTCTTCGGTAACTGCGGCTAACCTGTGGGCCCAGTACACGTATGAATGGCCCACAATCCATAGTTGCTTCTGTTCCCCTGAAAGTAGACAGCAACACCATTATACCACTGCATTTGGCCTTACATGGGACCGAAAACGTTCTGAGTCCCACCTCCCGATGCGCTTCACTGTCGCGTCGGGCAACCCCAACCTAGCCGCTTCTGTGGCAGCTCCAATCCGAAAAGAGTGTGTTCCGAAGTCAGACTGCTTAAAACCGAGCCGATGCAGTGCTCTTTTTAAAACTTTTTTAAATTGATACTTTGACAGTGCCGTTCCATCGGCGTGTACCAGCAGCGAACACCGTCCCGCCGGTCGCTGCTTAAGGTACTCCATTACACATGCATATGGGCAACACTCCGTGCCAACCTGATGCAGAACAACTTCTCTTCCTTTACCCACTTGGTCGGTCTTTGACCTCCGCAACCACAATACCACCATACCTTCCCTGAGGCAGGTATCCACCAATTGCAGTCCCCCCGAACCGTGTCTACTGTTCGCGACTAACTCCCCTATCCTAAATGCTCCGAAGAACGCCAGGGAAAAAGCCGTTCGGAAAAGTAGGGATTCAAAGGGGTTCCTGCAAACCACCACCAACTCCTGAGTCAATCTCAGCAACAGCGCAAATGTTATTGGCCGCCTACTATCCGGCCTTTGCGACCCGCTGAACATTCCGCGCACCGCCTTGCGCACTAGAAACTCCTTTGTAAGGTCCCTCTGCCCAGCAAGCTTAAACATAAAAGCAAGCTCCGTGACCTGTCTCCCTACTACGGTTCTTGATTCGCCTTGCTCGGCGCACCGCAGCAGGTACCAAAGCAGGATCCCTATGCTCTTCTCTTCCGTCGTGGCAC
This sequence comes from Discoglossus pictus, assembly GCA_027410445.1. NCBI lineage: Eukaryota > Metazoa > Chordata > Amphibia > Anura > Alytidae > Discoglossus > Discoglossus pictus. Next base: position 228,559,260 of record CM050166.1, read on the forward strand.
CACCTGCCAGTGCCACTAGACTATCCCATTTTGCCCACACACGTCTATAAGCGGTCCAAGTCGCTGGGGCAACAGACTGTCTCACGAGTCTCGTTACCTGACAGCTCCAATCTCCCAAAGCTCCTCGGGGATGTGCTCCCCCAGGGCGTTCGCATAAGAAGCCAGCGCCCTAAAGCGGTCCTCCTGAAACCGAGAGAGGGCGTAAGCAATTCCGTTTTCCACTACTGTCACATGTCTTGCCTGAAACCATATGTTCAAGCGAAGACAACATAGCACAAGATGTCGGAGCAATCTTATCAAAGGTACGGATGCTGCCTGATGTTGTTCACGGCCTCCACCAACCCTTTATTAGCCGAATGGAAAATGACTCGACTGTCCCTGAAACAGGCACCCCATAAGTGAACTGCTACCACCATAGGGAACAGCTCAAGGAATGTAGGGTTCTGCATTAAACCCGCCTCTTCCCATTCCTCCGGCCACGCCGCAGCGCACCATCTCCCTTGGAGATAAGCCCCACAGCCAATCGGTCCGGACCCATCGGTGTGGAGATCTAGCTCTGCGCTGGTGGCGCCCTCCTTTTGAAGGAGCACCCGCCCATTAAAATCGGCGAGGAACACCGCCCACACCCTCGCATCATCACGCATAACCCTAGAGACTGTTAGGAAATGATGCGGCTTCGCAATCCCTATAGTAGCCAGTGACATCCGTCTACAGAATATCCGCCCCATGGGGATAATTCTGCATGCGAAGTTCAACTTCCCCAATATTGATTGCAACCGCCGCAGGGTTACCCTCCGCGCGCCCAGTAGCGCCTTAATCTCCCCTTGCATGTCCACCACCTTCTCTAAGGGAAGACTGCACTCCATTTTGCAGGAGTCAATCCGAATCCCTAGAAAAGTCAATTGTTCCGTAGGGCCCTCCGTCTTGTCATGGGCCAGCGGTACCCCGAACTCTGTACAGATTTCGGTGAACACGTCCAGCATGAAACGGCAAGCGTCGTTTCCTGCTGGGCCAACGAAAAGGAAATCATCCAGGTAATGGGTAATACTCTTGTACCCCGCCTCGATGCTCACGACCCATTGTAAAAATTTGCTGAAGGCCTTGAAGTAAGCACAGGATATCGAGCATCCCATGGGTAAACATAAATCAACGAAGTAACTTCCGTCTACGAAGCACCCCAGCAACCGATGGCTTGACGGGTGTACGGGGAGCAATCTGAATGCTGCCTCGATGTCCACTTTTGCCATAAGGGCCCCATGGCCCTCCCTCCTCACCAGGTCGACCGCCCGGTCAAATGACTCATAAGACACAGTAGCCTGGTCTTTTGAGATGCCATCGTTTACCGAACGACCTCTGGGGTAGGAGAGATGCTGAATCAACCTAAATTTACCCTTCTCCTTCTTGGGGACCACCCCAAGTGGAGACACAACTAAACCCAGGATGGGCGGGGCCGCAAATGGCCCTGCCATCCTCCCCAATTTTACCTCGTTAAGCACCTTAGCTTGAGCTACCCCTGGGAAATCCCTGGCCGACTTCAGGTTTGGAACAAGAAAACTTTGAATGTTCACCCCGCATGGAATCCGGAATCCTCCTCGGAAACCGTCCTCCAACAGGCGCGCCGCTTCGGCGGTGCCTGCCAATTTACCGTAGCGTTTTAGCCACGGCAGCATGGCGGGTAGGCGTATGGGCGTCCTGCCCCTTTGCAGGAGGTTCGCCCCTGCCTCCCTCTTTTGGTCTACCGCATCTAGACAGGGGGTGTTCACTTCCACAATTCGAGCATGCGTGCTTAAACCTGCAGTTAGGGGCCCATCTACAGACCCCCTCGTTATACGCAAAACAGGTCTTAAGGCCTGCTCCTGAGGCGTGGGTGGGGCCCTTAGCTCCACCAGCCCCGCTCCGAAAGGGCGTCGTGACTCTCATGGGTGTCATGATGTTTAGCCAATACGCCACCGCTTTGTCACTCCACGCCATGCTTGGCCTTGAGGCCAAGTATTGCCGGAATTCCTCATCGTACCGCCACCAGGCTGTACCCCCATAGACCTTGTGAGCATTCTGAATTTCGTCTATGTAACCGAATAATCCCGAACTCTGTTCGGGGTGCCGCTCACACAGTACGCAAGCCCAGATTGAAAATGCTTGCAGTCATGTATCAAACGTCCTAGGTAGCCTAGCAAAAGATTTCCGCCGCTCTTCCCCCTCCCTGGGGCCCCTCTCGGCCAAATATGTTTGCCTAGACATAGGGAGAAGGGAAAACAACTCTATAAATTCCCTCCTCCAGATCTTTTGCTTAACCTCCTGGGTAAGGTGTGCACCTAAGTTATCCAACGAGCATAAGACTATAGGTCTCATGGCTGCGTCGGTAACTCCTGCATTGGTACTACCTAATGCTGCAATCGCATTGCCTACCGGCTCGGCCGCGCGCATGCTAGCTAACGCCTCGCTTGCGCTCGCTGGCGCCACTGCCGCTGCTGGCTGGGACCATGCGCCCTTCGCTAGCCCCCCTATCCAAGCTCCCATTTCGTGCTCGCTAACCGCGATGTTGTGCGCAGCTAGTAGAGTCTTCAATGACCCGATAAACCCTCCCTTGTCTGCTGCGCAGCTCAAATCTGAGCGCTCACCTGCTTCTGGAAGCTTTGGAGTAGATACGGCCAACGGAGTATCCCTGCGTCTCTCCTGACGCTCCGGGGACTCTGACCATCTGGCCCCTCCTCTCAGATCCAGTGCAAGCACAGCTGCACCGACAAGATCTTCTGCTTCTCGACCTGGATCTCCTTCTGGATCTGACCATCTGGCTCCTCCTCTCAGATCCAGTGCAAGCACAGCTGCACCGACAAGATCTTCTGCTTCTCGACCTGGATCTCCTTCTGGATCTGTGGGTACAAGAAGAACAGTCACTAGCTCTCCGCGACCTGCATGCCCGTGCCCATACCGCCCTTTCCTCATCTGAGGAACGGTCCTGGTCACCTAAGCCTGCGCGGCTGGAGTAGGCTAGCACTGCCTCTGCCGCCCCCTGTAGGGGTTCCCCTGAGACTTCCTCGGGCGTTGGAATATCCAGATGTTGGTCGGTCTTAGACCCTTTGCGCTGTGGCCTAACCGTCTCGCCCTCAGTCTCTACTCTGCTACGTCTTAGCGGTGTGTGCGTAAATAGTAGCGGACTGTACCTGCTCGTAGCCTTCTTAACTCGAGTGGGGCGTCCTAGCCTCGCCACTGCCGCTGTCACTGGCATGTCATCAATCATGACCATGCTGTCTTGGCTATTCATCTCTCTGATCACTCCATCTCTTCTTTCTCTCGTCGTCGCCATGCTCCTCTCACCGCCAATTGGGCGTCCCTGTAAAGTACCAGAAGCACTGTTATTGAGGGAAACCCCAGGGACCGTCTGCTTGGCACCGTGAGGGCCTGTAGGAGCCTTTTTAGGACTCCCGGCTTTTCTCTTACCCCCTGCACCCCCCCTACGGGGTGTTAGAGGGGTGTTTCTCGACCTTTGTCGCGGCCTAGGACCTTTAGGCAAGTTGGCTGGTGGTGGCCGGAGTGCTAGGCCCTCACCCCCACAGCCCGTGGTCCTGGCGCTCGCCTGCCTGGGGGGTATGGGGTCCCGTCCACCCTGACCTGTAACCCCCCCCATCTCTTGTGTCTCTGCTGCCCGATGGACGGGGGTCTGGTAGCCCTACAGTGGTGGGATGGGAAAAAATTTCCCTGGAGGCATCAGAATTGGCTAGGACACCAGCCACCGCAGGCTGTTCCTGTTCAATGTGCTGAGCTCCAAGTGCAGAAGGCATGGGAGGTCCCAGCCTGTCCTGCACCCACCTGACCCCTTGGCTTAGGGCACGGGTCCTAACTTCAGCCAGCAAAGCCTCTAATCCTTCTGGATCCATACTACGACTACCAGGGGGACAAACAGGGGGGACAATAAGCAGCAGCACCAGGCACACACAGCCACAGGGACACACACAGACAAAACACACTCACAGCACAGACAAGACACACAAAGACACAAAACGGAGGAAGAAAACAAAACAAGCAAGAATAGCCTCAACAAGTATATCCCCTTATGTGCTGGTAAGCTGGGGTGGAATCTCAGTATTTAAACCTTCCTACTTTTAGTTTTGGCTGCAGGACCTCAGACCTCCGTCCATTCCAGTCGGGAGACCGCGCTGCTGTGCTCAACGGCGCGAAACTGGCTTCCGACACGCCCCCGACGCACCTGATTGGCTGATAGCCTCACAGGCTCCGCTGGGTCACGCGACGCTATGGGCTGACCCAGGGAGCCTGTGCAGCCTCCGCGTCATTCAAAAGGCTCCTTCTATGTCATTATTAGCCACTAACTGTTTTTTTTTTTTTTTTTACTAAATATCCTTTAAAATACTAAGACATCTTTAATAGGAAGTAAAATGACAGCACTAGTTCTACCCTCCCCACATTTTTTAAATGCTTTGTAAAATGCAATCGTTTTTACATCATAAAATGATGGTCTATTATACAATTTTAGACCGACCAATAAAACAACACTTTTGTATTTTAATAAATTGAACAGCTAGTTTATAACTAGTTTACAGCCTTATTAAATTGCGATTTGGCCAATTGTGAAAGGGCTCTATTTAAGCACAGAGCATATTTTTTTACAGAAGTTTTTAGTTAGTGAAGACCTTGCTTTTGGATAGTAGCTCACTAACTAAAAACGTCTGTAAAAAAATATGCTATGTGCTTATATAGAGCCCTTTACAATTGGCCAAATCGCAATTTAATAAGGCTGTGAATGGCTTTGCAAATGTAAAGTAGTTACTGTGAAATACTCAGTTTATTAATACCATTTTTTAATTGATTAGTGGCCACCATCTTGTGAAATTGAAGAATTTGCCAACATTTGATAAAATTACTAATTGGATAGAATTTCTGCTGAACAAATGGGGAAAATGTTGTTCATATACAGATCCCAGGGAATAATCAGAATGTGTGAAGTAAATTCCCAAGATGTTATGACTTTGCCCCCTAAAAATCAGTTTAACCCTGTTATCCCCAAGTGCCATCACCCTTATCAGATGTCCACTTAAGTATTATCATATTTTGTTTTTAATTCCAGATGTCGATAATATATAAACCTGATCAGAGACTTCCTTGCAAAGTGAAGACAAAAGATGTCAAGGACAGATATCCCAATAGACACCACTCATAAATCTTTACGTGTAAGCACTGGCCAGGTGGCAAGGATAATGTCTCAATCATTCATATATGTAGGATCATAACTCAGAAATATCCAATACTTACTTTAATTACTATAGTCCGATTCACTTAGATATGAGTTGAGAAGTATACACTGTATTTTATTAAAACTGCCAATTTTATTTACAATTTGAAAAAAAGATTGATCTGTATCTATCTATTAAATGCTGGTAAAATGTGTGTAATGCTTTTTCAATTTGTTCAATTATACAGTTAATAGAAAACTATAAGGAGTTTGCTTGCAATATTTTAAAAGAGAATATCGCACTGTTAAGGAGATACAGATATAGTTTCAATAAAACATATTTTTAGTAGTATAGATCATAAAAACAACTTTGTGAATTATTACAAAAAAACGTATATTAGTTCAAAACAAATTTAGAAAAAAATATATTTTCCCTGATAAATTATATGAGCAGTTTAAAATGACCCTCTCAATATAAACAAGGTTTTATCATAATACGGGTGAGCACAAACCTCACAGTTGAATAAAAGTATATTTGTCTGGAGCATTTTCTGTATATACACATATATAGAATACAGAATATAGAATATATATATATATATATATATATATATATATATATATATAACCAAGGACCAGGGCACAGCCATAGTGAGAGCCCGGTGACAAATCTGTGTCCTCCATTTTCCCTGGCCTACATCCCCCGCCGCTGATCTCTTGGACCTTACTATTCAGGCCCCCCATGGCCTGCTCTGGACCACTTCCCCAGCTTGGCCTCACTCACCGCTGCCCACCTTGCCTGTCTCCTGGATAGTGAGGAGAGTGTGGGAGCCGCCACCACCTCCTGCACAGTAAGTGCCCTGAGCTGTGTGGGCCCTGGTGCAACGCACCACTTGCGACACCGATATCTTTGCCCTTGTATTATGCATTTGACACCTACACTTTCCCTCTGCACATGCACAGAAAGAAGCAGTTACAAAGTAAACTGCAAATGGTGCTCCTGCATGGATGTAAGCACAGCTCTGTCATACATAACCTTCACCAGATACCAATGATGCCTCTAGTGACCAACAGAAAAATGAGAATTTAGTTGTTTTTTTTTGTCAATTAAAAGCTAGCGTTTTGTCCTTTTCCTGCCTAGTTATGCTTTTTTATAGACTGAATTTTTTTTTTTTCTTCATCATACAAATCTTTCATTTGGCTAAACACAGTTTTTAAAGAAAGTAAGCGGAATACATTTTTAATATAATAAAAATTACAAATTCTGCCTATACAATTAAATATAAATCTTATTAAAATACATCACAAACTAATTATTACTCACATCCACAATTTAAATAATTGGTAGCAATGGTTTTTATATATTTATTTGAGAATATAGAGATATACGAGTTACAAAGCAAACTATAATTACAGAAGTACAATATTTCTATTAATTTTACATATTTTGAGTTTGCATACATATGATGCAGATGTACACAGTGTTTGCATTGATGCATACATTCTTTAATTCCTGCTATTTGAATGTCATTACAAAGAAGGTTATGCATCAACAGTCCCATGTCTACAGAAGTGGGACAAATTACTGGAGCAGAAATGTGGCCTAATGGATGCAATGTATTTATATGCCTTGGTAAATATGGTACAGAATTTTTGCTGTTCTTTTTTTTATTCCACTTTACAACATGTCAGCCTATGAGACAGCTTGACATAATATATTCCACATTGAATTTTAATGATTGAGTATGTAAACGGGGACACTATCAGTAACATGTTTACAGTTGGCCACATAGGTAGCTAGCTTTTCTCTTTGTGAAACAAAAGTCCAGATGCTTGATCCTAGATCAGATGCAACCTCCATGGACTCCTATAAACATCTGAAAGCACTGAATAGCCAAGCATGGTGTAGAGCATGTGTGCAGAAACTTAAAGGATAAAGGAGTCTTCTTTGTGGAGTGATTAATACTACCAACTAGTTGTAGGTTGTATACCTCTTGCAGTAATAAATGTTTATTTGTGAAGTAAATGCACGTAGCATGAAAACAGTAAATATCGTGGATGGAATATCAGAAAAGTGGACCTCAAACCTCAATCTATCGTTAAAATTAATATAAACAGTTGTGGCTCATCACAGCTCATAGCAGTGATCTGTTAGTAAATCTCTCCCTATAATGATCTGCATAAAATTTTATTCAGGTGACTTTATTTGAAAAATAATTATTTTTCAAATATTTCAACTAATACATTTAAAAATGTTTTCTCGGTATAAACCTCCTTTTTATTTCACAGCCTCCTCATCATTATCTATCAACACTGGAAACCCTCTCTGTATAATATTATTTGAAAATTTCTTCCAAAGAAATATGCATAGCTATTTACGTATTTTTGGCAAATTCAAACACATTTTTCATAATAGCTTTATATTGCTACTTATGCCAAATTATGATGTATATTTTTGGAGAAAATCAGTTTTGAAGATTCTATTTTTGAGTAGTACTCTGTAGTCATTGTATTATCCTCACTTTGTTTTATCAACCTGCATTTATATTTGTGGATTTACATCAAAATTATTTTTTAAGAATTTATTTTAAACATTTGAAAAGTAGTTCCTGCATCAAAAGCATCTGAAGTGTTGGTAACATTTGTTATTGTATAGCACAGGCCGTACTCGACTCCACCATCCTTTAAAGGGACTCTTTAAAGATTTTATTTTTGTTTTTTGAAAATGATTTATTTTAACTAGAATATTTTTTTTCCCTTTGTGTAAGTGTGTTATTCAATTTCTACTTCAGTTTTAAGACGCTCCCATAGTAATCACTAGTATAATGCTGCTGCATGCAGACACACAGATTGTCTCTGTCTGCCTTGAAGTGTGAAGCCCCTCCCATGTGAGTGTGGCCTAAGGTCACAACTGTTACAGGATGTGAGTTCTCATGAGAGAGAACAGGAAGAAGGGTGGGGTGTTCCACAAGGTGAAAAAAATGTCACTCTGGGGGCTTTTTAGAAAATTCATATCACAATTAAACTAAGGAGGATAAATTTAATTACCGGCAGTTAAAACATTTATACATGAAAAACAACAAAAAAAAGGTCCAAAGAGTGCCTTTAATGTGAACAGAAAATCAGTACTAAGTGCATGAATGAGAACAGAGGTGGAGAAGTCAAGGCCACCCCTAAACAAAGTGAGATAAGAGAGAATAAGTAATTGTAGGATGAAATACAATATTACTAGATTTCACAAAACCTACTTGTAAAATAATGTTTTTCAAATGCTTAAACATAGACTTTTAAACTTATGATATTAAATGTGGGACTTTGCTGATTAAATGAATGTTTGTGAGAGGTGGAGAAAAGAACAAGAAATTGATTATTGTTTCTATTGTGTTCATCTGATCATTGAAATAGATAACCACATCATATAACTATAATTGGACAAAGTAGTTTTATGATTAGATAAAAATCAAGTAATTATCTAAACAGCTCTTAAACAACGTGATTGGATTGGCATGTGATGTTTCTTATTGTTCACTGCACAAACACATACTATAACTTGACTTGAACTATAGTGTACTCAACTTGTCACTCATACTCTCAGCCATGTGTGCAAGGCTGGTTCAGGGGGCTACCATAGGTACACATATATTTGTCTGCATCCGTGGGTAACCATATCATTTGAATTGCATTTATATTCAACAAATGTAGACAATTTCATCTAATATCTAATTGAGAGTACTCTTATTTTGTCACCAAGCTATTCTGCTATTCTATTCCCCTCCGGCCGGGGATTCCGGCAGGCTTGCGGCCGGCGCCTTGCTATCTCTTGCGGCCTTTGATCTAAAACAGCCGCAAGAGTTTCGGCCGCAAGAAAAGCCCGGTTGCTATTCTATTGCTCCGGGAACCCTCTCTGCAAGGCTAAAAGCGAGCCGCAGCTTACTTGCAGGAAAAAGGTCCCGCTAGCACTAATTAAGCACATAAAATAGCCCAACTAAAGCCATCCTGCACTTTGAGGAGACTATAAAGTGATTGTAGGTGTTAGCAAAAATACCACAACATTCCCCTATACTCAAATCCGTAAAAAAAAATTGTTTTTATATATGTCAAATATCCATGTAAAAATCCAGAGTGCTTGGAGCACTTCAGACCCGCCCGCGCTGCGGCCGAAAAATAAACAGTTAATTTGAACTCGGGTTTGGGATGATGTGCAAGCTTGAGAGGGGGTTGCTATTAATCCTCATGTACCCCATTATGATCCCTAGCATTTACAAAGATTTACAGTGCAGTCTTCAATTTATATTTGACTTTAAAAATTTCTGAGCTTACGGCCGGTTCCAAGATATGCGGTCGGCTGTAAGGGGAGATCCTTGCGGGGCCGTATAATAGAATTGCGAGGTAACAGAACCCCCGCAAGGAATCGCAGCCTTACGGCCGTTTTACGGCCAAAAATAGAATGAGGCCCTATGTCTCTAAAAAGACAATACAGACATAAGTACTAAAGGAGAATACCAGCAGCTCTACCTACAACTGGAATTTATGGATTCATAAATGTGTTACCTAATTAGGGTTGAGTTTTGTTCAATTCAAAAGAGTAAGTTTAAAATAGAAATGTTAATCCCTTCCGTTAGATTGTAAGTTTGTGAGTTTTCAATCTTGTGTCAGTGCCTTGGAAACGAGCTCTATGTACATTTGATTTTATGCTCAAAAACAGGGCCCTCCATTCTTTACAAGGTGTTAAGTTTGTTTTTTGCCATGTACTCAACCCCTGTACAGCCCTACGGAATATGTTGGTGCAATATAAATAAAGATAATAATAATAATAATCCCTAGACAATTATGTTGTCCTTCAACATCAAATCCAATTTCCGCAAATGGTTAAGTTCATGTGAGCCACTAGGATACTGCACACTGGCATACAGCATAGCTACTATTATTATGAATGTATCAGAGTTGTGAAAGCTTGGTTTCTTCTAATACTTTATATAAATAGTGTTTTAATTCTTAAACCTAAAATAGATTGAATAGATTTTATCATCTCTACTATAATTATGGAAAAAACAGTTTGTGTAGATATTTATCCTGTTACTTTTTTATAAAAATTCTTCTTGCCATACAAATCAACAAGTCCATCACAATCTGCTGTGGAACTGTGGACACATCTTTACATCTTAAAATGTTAAATGACTTGATTTTCTTGTGTGAACCATTTAACATCAATTGAAAACAAATCCCTAAATAGATCTGGACATCTGTTGTTGCTGCCAAACACTAGAAGCATTCTTAGTGTGCTTTGTAATATATAGACTTATTTGAAAATATTTTCCTGATGTGTCTGAGGATATTCATTTCAAAATATGCATATCAATTTATTATTTGTCTATTTGCTAGTGCTTATTTTTTGAATTCCAATGTGTAATGGATTATTTCAATATAAGTCCTAAACCAAAACAGCAGTATATTTCTAAGATTGTTGTGATACAAATGTTGTGACAACTAATTACTTATCTAGTATATCAGTCTAATGGAATGATGTATATCACTGGGTAAATAAGTAATTGTAAGATGTAGTGACAAGACGACGTAATGGTGATATATTTTTATAATGATACTAATGATAGTACAATCACAAGTTATGTAGTAGAGTGTTTCTGGGTCATGCATGACAAATGTTTTTTCTGAATTAACAGACTTATTAAATTGTGATTTGGCCAATTGAATAGGGCTCTATATAAGTTAGTGAAGACCTTGCTTTTGGATAGAAGCTCACTAACTAAAAACGTCTGTAAAAAAATATGCTCTGTGCTTATATAGAGCCCTTTACAATTGGCCAAATCGCAATTTAATAAGGCTGTGAATGGCTTTGCAAATGTAAAGTAGTTACTGTGAAATACTCAGTTTATTAATACCATTTTTTTATCGATTAGTGGCCACCATCTTGTGAAATTGAAGAATTTGCCAACATTTGGATAGAAGTTCACTAACTAAAAACTTCTGTACAAAATATGCTATGTGCTTATATAGAGCCCTATTCAATTGGCCAAATAGCAATTTAAGAAGACTGATAGTGTTTATAATTATAGATATCTACAATACATTTGCTTGATTATACTCTGTAGACAAACATATTTTGCTGTCTTTTGGTCATTCCTTCTCAAAAGATAAAGATTGTTAGACATTAGGTGCCACGTCCTGTATTAAGAGCTTAAAGCAGAATAGTATTTAAAAAGCCATAAGTTATGATATCACAAACTTGATTGCTCACTCTCTAAATGGACCCAGTAACTGAGAAACATTAAAGCAGAGACATTTTCTCAGAAACAGGTTCGCATGATCCCCAAGATGGACAACTCGTAACAAAGGCTTCTCAGAGAGATCTTGTTCATCAGAGACACAGCCAGTATCACATCTTGACATCATTTTACGCTTTAAAGCAATCGATTAAAGAACACCGTTGGCCAAGCTGTTTTATATTCTGTATAGGCCACTGGCACTGACTATTCTGTTTTGTTCTACCAACCTTGAGATATTGCCTTTGACTATTTTTCTTGCCATCTGCCTCAATCTCTAACCTAAGAGCTGGATTGCTTTGCCTTCCCATTGGTTTCATGGTTTATTAGCCCACCCTCAGTCTCATGGGTACACCACTTTTTACTGTTAAAAAAACACAACAATAAAAAACTATGCTTTGATTTTATCATATTGGTGAAATGCGTAGTCCTGCATTGTTATTGGACTCTTATTATGAATGTATGCTGTTTTATTTTTTGCCAAAGTCCCAAAGTATGCATTTTCTTAAGAATTTTCGGAGGATGTAGAACAATTTGACAAGTGAACACTACACAACACAGAGAAAGGAGATAGTGGGAGGTCAGATCTAAATTGCACAGGGAGAGGACAATATAAAGTAAAGCAATCTTTGGTTTTGTCATTAAACATGGATTCCTTCACTGACCAGCTTTCATATTATCAGTCTTGACACAAGAAGAAGAAACTTCAGAAGTTGAAATACTGCAACAACACTGTAGAATAATTGAAATGAGCAGTTGTTTGGGTCAGTCTTAAAGCTTTTTCTAAGACCTTAATTAAAAAAGAAGAGAGGAAGGAGTCCCTTAGTAATTTTCTCCACCCTGCAATCAAATAATTGCACTTAACCTTAAAGGACCACTAAAGTGCATTTACATTTACTTTTTAAATTGTTTATTTTCTTCTCAAGCAGAGATTCCTTTCTCCATCTCCCATTAGTATGTTTTGTTCTGCAAGTTGAAAGTTGCCAGTCATTCAGCGTTTTATAAGACCTACACGTCACGACTTGTAGAGAGCCATATTTAAATAGCCTTATGATAAGTATTTCAAATTGGGATTTGTTCCTGGTTTTAATATAAGAATATAAATAAAATCATTTCCAGACTGCATTCTTTCTGCGTGTCATATCATTATGAATTTGTTTTACATTTGCCTCCCTTGGCACCATCGTAACAATGGCTACAAAACAAGGCTAAATAAATTATTGACCGCAGTTTGAGGCTCCATAATGTCTCAATATATTTTTAAACCAAGCATTTCAACAAAGGCTTTTGTGATGTGATAAAGCTGTGGCTCACGATGATCAGTAAAGCTCAATATGACACATACATCAAAGCCAGGGATTCTATATGAATTTTTTCTGATTCACAACATAGGTTATAATCTCTTTGTCTAAAAAACTCGTCTTAAGAAACTTTTGTTATTTCATTGACCTTTCCCAGAATTGTTTGCAGTCTACAATTTCAACATACCAAACCTGTAACTGTTTTGACTGGAGTATTTTGCCTGTCAGGATTAAGTTAATGTTGTTATCTTTGGCTGTAATGGGTTTTGAGCCTGCTGTTGCCTGCCTGCAAATGCAACAGTAAATTACTTTACAGTAAGACACGATGATTTGCTAAGTCTCTTGATAGGTTCTTTAGTCAGATTTAGTGTAAAATTGTAACTTGAAAAAAAAAAAAGTTTTTAAGAGACTAGAATTTTCAGTTACGGTTAATGTTTCCAGAACATTTTGTTTTTAATATACCAGATGTTCTCAGCCTAATGGATACAATATCACAAATCTCCAAAATGGTGGATTAACAGAATGGAAATTGGTACTTTCAGGAAATTGAGAAATGTGAAATTAATGTAATATAAATTGTTGGATATATCTGTGTTTTCATTTAGGTTATCACAGCAGTAATTACACAGGGTCTGTGGTATTAGTTCCAATAGACATTACAGGACAGTTTAGCTCAATGTAGTTTACAATAATTACAGAAAAGATTTGTTCATAAAATAAATTGCACCACATACCCTGCACATAATAGTGTGGATGGATTTCACAAACACATTTATTGCTATTAAACAATTTCTGGTTTTGGGAGAACATTCTAATTATGTCCACACCTATTCCCCACGGTGACCTATGCAGTATGAAGCCTAAACTGGAGGCAGGCTTCTTTTCCTTTTTTCTTCTTTTGTTAAACCGATTGGGCACCCACTCAGGAGCCTTTGATATAGATAAGATTTCCACTCTATAGATAAGATTTCCACTCTATTAAGGGCATGCACTCTAGAGTGCAGGCATTCTATGTCCCCTCTCCACTGCCAAAGTACAAACGCTGCTCTGATGTACATCATAATTGTGTATAATTATTGATAAAGATATTGTTTTTTTTTACTCTCTCAAAACATATCCATTATTTAGTCTATTTTTCAAAAGTATATGCTAGAAATATGAGACTAAAGTCATTCTTTAAGAATAACTAATATTCTCCAGACAAGATGTTACTTTATTGGTGATACTATAATAAAAGTCTTTTTCAAGGTAGAGTTAATTAAAGAAATATAATGATTCAATTTCTGAATTTGTTAATATTGTATTTTCCTTGTTCTTATCCCCTGTACAGCGCTAGGGAATATGTTGGCATGATACAAATAAAAGTTAATAATAATAATAATAATACGAGCAGAATGTCAAAACTGTCTTCCGTGAAATGAAAACTATTGTGGCTGTTGCTTATATTGATTGTGTATTACAGTTTGAAATTATACCCAATGGTCATATGTATCCCAGGATCCGTAGGTTTAGGAATCGACTACTAGTTAAACTACTCCATCGACAGAACATCGCAAAGCCGCCCATTGCAGGGCTCGCTATTAGCACCGAAGGCGCTCATGGCAAGGCCCATAAAGTAGACGGGAGAGGCTACAAGTTAGAGGGGTAGAGGCTCGCATTATATGTCAAACAGCATTGCCAGCCTTCAAATGTTATTGCTGTAATTTTTGACGGGCAAGTCGCTAGTAGCATCATAACAGTGGGGAAGATTGATTTGCCACACAAGAATAAAAAAGCAGATTGGGGTCTATTTATCAAGTGTGGATAAGAGTGGGGATAAAACAATGAAGTATCCCAATTTCTTATGTATTCTATAGATGCTATTTATCAAGCAGAGATCAAATTTTATTAATATAAATAGCTTCCATAGAAAAGCTATTTTAAGTATTTTAACAATACTTGTCCACACTTCTCCCACTTATATCCACTTTCAGCACTTGTGATAAATAAATGCCACTGTGTCACAAATTACCATATTTAATGCATTTGCTATGTCCATTTGTGGTATAGTTTGTAAAAATTGTGAGAACTGTGAATATATTACCAAATTATCTTAGATATTATATAATTATGGACATTAGTTTATGTTCTATTTCATCATTTGGAAATATATGATATATCCTCACCTGGGAATGCTTAAAGGTATATCTAAATGTTCCTGTTTTTATCTTTATCTAATCTAACACATGCTGTTTATATCACAAACATGCATTACATTGACTCATTCTATACACATACAGATTTATTTTATATAAAAATAAATTTTGGTTTCCACACCCCCAGGGCTGCTTACGTAGGCACAGTTAACCCACCAATAGAAACACTGCATTTGGGTACAGTTATTAACTGTATGCTAACCTTCAAGTCAACAGCAGCACAGTCCAGAAATCCACAAATCAATGTGTTAGCTCCTCCTTTTTTCCTTTTTCCACAATAGCTGTATGTGAATGGCCAAAACAAATTATGAATTTTATGCAACCGCTTTCACTCCTCACTTACACACAGGTATGTTTGGCTGGAAGGTGCGGTTCTGAACCCGGGGAATGTAATGCCAACACTGCCCTGGATCAGTCACTCATGCCTGTCTGCTTCCAGGTAACCTTGAATTCCAAATACATACAGTGGATGACATTTTGGTGCCTGTAAGCATTTTGTGGCATGACAACCTGACTTTTATTTAAAGTACAGTTTTCAATTTTTTTTCTGGTTGCTTGAGTTCTGGATAACTGAGAATCTACTGTACTAATATAACTTCAGTAGAATACTAAATTACTATGAACATTACCAATACATGTTTTTGACCTCTTATCTTAAAATAACATTTTATATGTTTTACTATTATTTAATCTATTGACTAGATGATGTTGCGATGCATGCTATGAAGATAATAAATGTAAATAAGAAGTAATTTCGGTATGTATATTTATTATACCTTTAGATTTATTTGCTGTAGTCAAGTCTATCTAGAATTCCGCATTATAATGAAATGTGTCTCCTGTGGTTACCTATTAAATACTTATTTAATAGCAATAATGATAAGTAATTTAAAAATCCCATTGCTGATAAATCTTGAGCATGGCTCACTGACTGCTTATTAATTAAGCCAGCACTAAGTATGCTCCTGACTTGCAGTGGAACTTATAGATTTATAGTGACAGTTATTATCTGTGATTTTCAAGGAATATATGACTCATATCCTAACAAGATTATGTGCATAGTTTTATGTGGCTCGGTAAGGTGGTTAGTATCAATGTTTTCTGAATCCTGACAAAAAAAAATGTGATCACTGAATTCTCATTAAACCATAAATAAGGCATATGTTTTTGCTAATGTTTAACATGTGCATCTTACAAATCTTCGTTGTGTAACTATTCTGATCTCTGATTATATTACCCATTAAATACTAAATTTGGTATTGCAGCTACGCATGGAGGTAGTTTTGCATAAATATCAATTTCGTTTTTCAGGAATCCTTACATATTTATATCACTCCTAGCAATGTAATGCAATTTATTTTGGGTAACAGTTCACAACTAATCCTAGATATGTCTGCAGTAGTTTTATCACCTGAAGGTGATTACTATATATATTCTATATCTCCTATTAATTTAACATATTAGTAGTTTATATGGATACAGAAGTGTGCATGCATAAAAGCTATCATTTAATTCCAGCTTATTATTCATGTTAAATTCTGCCACACCTGGACACTTTTTGCCCTCATACTAAATAGCCCTATAAGGAATAAATAAAATTAGGTGAACCAGTAGTAACATTACACACGGCAGAAATGATTGTCTGGTGGTGGTAAAAATGATTTCACCACCCCCAAAAAAAATCAGGGAAAACGGTAAATCAACTTACTTATATTTTTATTTTGCCTACATCCATGATTAATACATTTTTAGTGTTTCTGTATAATTCTCCCTTATCCAAGTATGGCCCAGTTGGTATGTGCACATAAGGGGTTTATACACAATCACCTATTAAATATAATGATTAGACACAGACCACTTCTTGGGAGGATAACTGGCCACAGCGTTTAATGGTAAACACAAACTGACGTAATAACCATAACAATAAATAAGTAACATAACCACGTGAGGAGAGGAGGATGACCAGAGACAGGATGGCCCACACCCTGAACCCTCGTCCAGGGCCTGCCGTGTTGGAACATCCATACCACCGTAGGGTAAGACCCATTTTACCCATTTCCTGGCGACTCCCCTCACCACCTGCCACGGAGAAAGCCGCAGAATACCTTTCGCGGTTTCGACCCCCCCCCCAACAAACACCATGGCCAGCCGCATACCCCGTTAAAACACCAGCACTCCGAGCTCCATACCTGTTCATGACGTTGAGCCCAAGCAGTGGTGAACTCGAAGCCGACTGCTTTCTTACACAGATCAGTCATGTAAATTGACATATAAGGCAACTACGACCATGCCTGATCATTTTAGCTTTGATAACCCGTTGCTGAATGGGTGTGTTAATGGGATTGTTACTACCACTTGGGTAAATACCAAGGTAGGAAGCGGGAAGTGCCACTTGCTACCCGCTCCTCCAACTGATGTTATTACCCAATTCAAGGACACTGATTGTACTTCCATCCAAACTGGGCTGACGCCCCGCTGCGGGCCATGATTGACAACTGAGGCAAAGCGCCTACCTGGTCAGATTTACCCATGGCCCATGACCTCACCGCACATGACCTTGCAATTCTCCAAACCACATTCTCCCCAAAAGCCCGTAGGGCCAAGCGAGTGGGCACCAAGTTCCAATGCGGAATACGCCCAAAGGCTACTTGCACCCTGCAGCTCAGTGGATCGTAATCATAAAAAAACGTTCCAACTTCAAGTAAGGAATGGCGCAAGAAAATCCAAGAGAGCCGTAATCTAACAAAGGGGGAGCGATCAGCATGCTTGTCACACTCTAACTAGCTCCCTTCACCCACCTGCACCGTCACGGCCAAATGGTCATCTGATCACCTTGGATCGCCAGACCAGTCACCTGAGGTCGACATACCTTGTTTGTTTACCAACCAACCTCTTGTTACCAACGGACCAGCGGGAAAGAGATGGTGTACAGAACTGAAAGGCTTCCGATTTTTCACAGACCTCTTTCCATAACTGTAGTATCCAGCCACACGGTCACGTGATCGACCTTTTGGATCCCAAGACCAGCCATATGGTCACATGATCATCCTTTGATCTCCAAAGCAGCCATCTGGACACATGATCCCCTTTTGGATCCCAAGACCAGGCACCTGAGCCCTCCCAACCTTGCCTGTATACCAATCAACCTCTCGCTACCGGCAAAATCAGGGGGAAGGAAAGATGGTTGAACAGCCCGCAGGGCTCCATCCATATGTCAGACCTCCTTCCAGAACAGTGGTATCGGGAAAAGGCTACCAGTCGCCTGCCGTTCCATTGCCATACCGCCTGTTCTCCGTTACCATTCGCTTTATTCATTCCTTCCTACGTCAGGACAGAATGATCGTGCCCGAGAGGCCCCTGGCTGCCATCTGACCCCCACCTTCGGGGAAACACCTCCTCTGGGTTAAAATGTAAATGGCATTGCTCAGCCATGCCCGACTCTCCATGACCAACACACCATGCTGATCCACATGACAGAGATACTAGATTGGGTTGCCAGTTCTGTCTCCAGTGGGCCACAGCATACCGATCTTGATATTCCCAGGTGACCTCACATCCAAGTACTGATCAGTGTGACCTCTTGGTTCCCTGGCTGGATTTGAACCCAGGATGCTGTAGTGAAAGCACCTGCACCTTAACCACTGTGCACCAGGAAACCCTCTTGGGTTACTGTGAACCCCCAACCTAGCCAATGCAAGGCTGATGGGGACAGACCAGCAGCTGAGCTGCGACCCGGTGGTCTCTACTGGGGACATGACTGGTGGTGTGCCAGCCTGTGGAGTCGGGGAATGAGCAGAGCTATGTCCCTCTGCGGTCCTCTGGCCTCCGGAGCGTGGTGCTGCAACCTTGGGAGGAAGCGGTGAGCCAGGGGGTTATGGGTGCTGTAGTCTTTCCATGCAGGCATGCCACACAGCCTGGTGTCAGCGCTGCCTGCTTGCAGGGAGACTGTACAGCACTCCTGAAGCTGTCAGCAGTGTGTTAAACACATACACATGTATATCAGACTGCTAGCTCACAGAGTGGGATTACAGCTCACCCGAGACTGCCAGTGAGGGGGTTAAGGCCCTTGACAGCCTCCCCACAGGCAAAGCCCTTCATTAACCCGTTGATTTTCTACAGTTAACAACCCCCCCTCCACCCTCCCTTTTCCTCTGATATTTGCCATTAGGGCACATTCAGGTGGTATCAAGTTTGGCATATTTGGGGAGATTATTACAGTATGCAGCATGGGTTTATTAAGGACTTTATAGAATAGTATTATATTATTATGGTCGGCTGCAGCTCAGGCGTCGCAGAGGGTGTAACAGCTTATGCAGGAGTGGGAAGATGAGCTTTAGTGCCCGGCGGTCCACTGGGCGGGAACATGTGACATCATCGGACGGCGAGGAGCCTGGGGGGATCTAGGGATTTGTAGTCTCCTATTGCGGTCTTGCCACACAGCATTAAGGGAAATCTGGCTGACCGCAGTGAGACTGTACGGCTCGGCAACTTGTCAGTGGGAGCTCACATCCAAGCAGCTCCCAGGGGCAATTTAACTTTCACCCCTTAGGCCCAGCTCTTGGCCTTTAGGGCCAGGAGGCAACGTGGTTGGTATTAGGCATTATTGGGTTAACACGATACGGGAGGGGGGCCTCCGCCCCCCCCACCCCCCCCCCCCAGTTCACCTTTAGCCCCTTAATAGGGGACGGGAAGCTAGGCCTATTACCCTGTTAACTAAATCACTATTGCTGTTTAAGTCTGCTGGTTTACAAGTCAGCCTGCAGGGGGAGTTTTCAACTCATTTCCAGGCAGTCTAGAAGGGGGGTTAATTCTCTCTTACCTATGTATTTGGCCATCAGGGCTGCAGATTTATATCGGGACTAGATTATTTATATTCCCACTATCATAGTTTGGAGTATATTTAGTATCATGCATGTTAGGTGTTTGTCCCGTGGGCAGAGCATTTAAGGTTCTCGTGTGGTCCAAGGGAACTAATAGGTCGACTGTAGGTGTTTCAGGTCGAGGCATCTGAAGGGTGTATTATACATCCTTTAAGCCTGTACCAAAAATTTAATTGGCAGTACACCCAACCCCCCCCCCTCCCCCCCCGCCATGGTTGCAGTTTAAGGCTAGACTGTGGTGGTGCCATTGGGTCAGTTAGGGTGGGGGGCTGCTAGGATATTCATATAGTCGCCATTCGTTACCCATATAGGCACCTAACACAAATAGTAAAATGGGAAATGAGGGGGTCCCAAGTTATTCCCCTGAGCAAGCAGGCCTAGTAGGTACCATTGTGGTGGCATGCGGTTGGTGTTATTCAGCTTAGGAAGAAGCCCAGTTATTCCCATGCCCAGGTTAGTACAAGGCCCTGGCCTCATTAAACTTTGCCCGTAGAGGCATCGTGTAACCGTACGACTGAATTCTGAAGTATATCAAATTTATATGTTCGCATTGTTGCCCGAATTAATAGCCGTAAGTCTTGCAGGTTACATTTTGGGTTACAAATGTTCTCATCGAGGGAAGTTATGTGTCTGCCTGCTTAGTTAGCTTCTATCAGGGTATGTCGGGCCTTCCCGTAACACCATGCTGGTTTACAATTTGCAGACTGAGGAGTATATACGGGCTATTATGAAAGTATTTTGGTGTATCTTCAACAATGGCACCGAATACAGAGCTTATTAGTAGATTACTTTATAGATTTTCAACCGGTTCGGTTGGGTTACCAGGCATTGGCAAAAAGGGTAGTTTATGAGACGGAGAGGACTTAGGAGTTATAGGGCCAATTTCTCTTGTTAGTGCTTTTCTGGTTGACGGTGCACTAGTCTTGGTTTGTGGTGCTATTGCTTTATGTTATACTTTTACCACCTTATGGTCTTGAGCGGTTACAATTAGACTCCTGAAGGCCTGGGGGGTGTGAAGACAATACCAAGGGATAGCAGAGGTGGGTGCGTGGTAAAGCAGAGAGGCTTGCGTCAGGTAGCCTAGCGCACCTACGCCTATAACACCAATGTGATATGCGGACGAGCGTATTTTATATGTGATTTTGTCGCTTCTCTGCACAGACTTGTTTACACTAATTATTGCCTTGTAGTTATGGCTTATATGATGGAAAGGCTTTGTCCTTCTGCTGGCGGGTTTCCAAATACGGTGGTGGTTTGGCTAGGATGTGTCCGCTTCCGCCCGGCTGCAGAGGGTCAGGCCTAGTGGTATCCATCTTGGGTTCTGTCCGGGTACGTTGTATTAATCCTCAGTGGTTTGCATAGTACGGGTATTCATTGGTTGGTCAATTTTATTCTTCTCTCCGCACTATTAGGTGCTACTCAGATAATGGAAGACTTGAGAGGTCTGCTGTGTGGTGGACTTGAGGCTGGGTGTTATCTTAGGTGGAACTACTCCTTCTGCCCCTTTCAGTAATAACACTTCTTATGATTCAAGGGTTTATATACTGTAAGCTTTGGTGATGGTGTCTAGTGCTACAAGGTACTTGCTTTGGAGGCCTTCTAGAGTTACACAGGCTTGTCAGTGGAGGAGCAAGGGACATGAAATTGTGTGTTCAGATAATACGGCTGCAGGGCAGGCGGTTTACTGTCAATTATGTATCGGCCCGTTCGGGACTGCGTTGTCGGGCATGCTGTGCTTGGTACCGATAATGGAGCAGATAGTGTAAAAGAGTGCCAGGATGGCGCAGGGTACACGTCAGCCTCCATGCCACAGCCAGCCCACACTGCAGGACAGCACAACAGGTGATGGTGTAGAAGGGGAGGGAAGTGTATCGGAGAAAGAGAAAGAAAAGGGGGGCAAATGAAAGAAGAAAGGAAAATAAAGGGAAACAAGAGAAAGGGAATACAGGGGGAACAGAGTGACCTATCTTTATGCATGGCTAGCTGGGGTCGTAATGGAGGTAATGGCGCCAAACTCCTACAACCGACTCCCCTCCTTCAGCTAACAACCTCCTACCCATACCTGTGTCTGCCCATTCAGGTGGCCACTCCATCCAACCCCCTGGGGTGGTCTACAGGCCTTTCACTTGTGTGAATGGGCAGCATTGCTTTGGATTAGCATACTAAAAATAGAGCATAAATGTAACTGCTAAAGATTTTTGTGCACTATTTGCACAGAGCCTGAGCAAAACAGTGCTGCCCCTCCCCACAAGTAAACAATGCAACAGGTTATGACAAACCTTGAGCTAGGATACAGACAGAGGCACTGTAATAGTAAAATGCATTACTCCTAAAAGTTGTAAAATGAAGAGTAAAAAGGTGAGTAAAAATATTTAAAACCTTGGGGTGGAGAAAATGAGGCTCTATTATATTTTTAGTAAACTTTTTAGCTGTGGTGACTTCCACTACAGCACCACTGCATAGTTATGCCCAAAGGCTGCATTTATTTATATTGTACTTGCTAAATGTATTTTGCCAATTATAAAGTATAATTCGTAGAGAAATCTAAAGTAATCCTTAGTGGCATAAAGTACCCAGCTTCCCTCACCTTTCAGAAAGAATATTAAATGAATTAGAAGTACTACAATAAATTATCAAATATTATGAAATTATTCCCTTTCTGGATTGCTACCTTGTCTTAGTGAAGGGGCTTGTGAACTTCAATGAAGATGTGAGCTATACCATGTAGGGTCACCTGAGAAGGGCAGGTCATAGCAGAGAGGTCAGATAAATCACAGTCCACTGGAGAAGGAACTTGCAACCCACTCCAGTATTTTTGCCAAGAAAACTATATGGGTAAGCAGAACCAGAAACACAGACAAAATGTGCCTGGCGTGCTGCTTCTATATGGTCACCTACAATCGGACACGACCCAAGGACAAATGTAACTATTATGTAAGTATGATCGTGCTTGCACATCAAGCACAGAATAGAGGTAATTTGATCATTGAAAAAGCCACATTTTAGAGTGTCGAAACGCGTCTTATCACCCCTTTTACTTATTTATATTATATTTTAACTATTGAACATCAATAAATTTACATCCATTTGTACACTATAGGTGTGGTTGTATTCTTTACTGAACCATGTTCTAACTTAGATTCACGCACTGACATAGAAACGATACCATCATTTCTGTATATTGCGACTAAATCACGATTCACATAAGTGGCACAGATGTATACACATATGTACACATAGACACATCCATTCCACGTTGTGGATCTTTGGAGCACTGAATGAAATAATAGTAGCATCAGGAGAACCCATTGAAAATACCTCACAATTTGAGGTTAAACAAGGTGAGGGTTACACCTCTATCTATTAATATTTATGTTGGAACTGGGATTGTCGAACCATCTGCACTAGGGATTGGTGCGCAATCTCTATCCCACCCATCTTGTCTTTTATCCATATTATGGAAGTATGTCTCTATTGTATCAATATTTGTGGTTTATGTTTAAGGTTATCAATAATGAACAAATCATTTCTGTTATATATAAGTTTCTAAAACAGAAGACTTTTTCTTCTATAAATAGTTTGATATATGAAGACTCTTCAATTTTTAATCCGCAGACTCATCCGCTGTCCCACCTTATTGTTTATCCTATTATACAACTTTAATAATCTTCTGTTTTCTGTTCACTACCTAGGACATTGTTTAACAACAGCTGATGTTTTATTTATATGAAAAATAAATTGTCAGAGTTTGAAAAAAAGCTCAGTGTGTTTTGTTCTTGGCAACATTTCCCTTTTATCACACAAATAATTTATTGCTTTTTCTCCCAGATGAGATCCATTGCTGACCTTTACAGGTATGATGTATATTGCTGTATATCTGCAATTCTTAATATCTTAAAATTAGTTTATTCATGCTGTTAACACATGTTGCCTTTGGTATTCAAAGTTAAGCTTCTGCTATTACATACTTCAGATATTATAAATAATTTCCTGTAATTTACTGGGTGTTTAGAGGAAAAGATTTTCATTACTACTGTAGTACAATTTACCAAATCATATTGCAGTTACAGCCAAGTACAGATAAGCCTGATGAAATGAATGCAGAGTTATTGAATAATGTGTAGCCGCCTTATTTTTTTAGTAATACATCATCAGTGGCATATACATTTTTATCAGAACTACCCACTTGCATGTTTTGAATTGCAATATATTATTTACTATTCTGATGATTAAATTAAATATAAAGCATTATTTATATTCATTCTTTTACTTTGACACAATAAAAGAACCACTGTAGTGCTCATATATCTGGGTTACATTCATTTATTAAACAAGTGATAAGCAATAATACCAATTTTAGAATAAATACATTTTAATATAGTGTAGAAAAGTACATTTGAACGTCATTGTTTAAAACGTAAGCAGATTTCCTGCTCAGTAGACTGTCCTGATAGAAGTCTGCTTTCTAGTTAAAGTGACCACTGCCGGAAAACATTTACTGGACCAAAATGATTACAATAGATTTTATTGCATTGTATTATCCATTTAAATTCAATTGTAGTATTGTTTAGACTCCTGTGCAGAACCTTACTGACCTTCTGGACACTTTATAGGAAGCAGATAAAAACTGATCTACTAGTCCCTAAAGAGTCAAATTCAAATGTAAAATTACAAATGTAGCATTGAACTAATTTCCCTAAATAGCGATTTTACTGCATAACAAATGATAATAGTGACTATCCCATGTTTTGCTTTTGTCATATATTAATTAAATTTAATTAAAACAAAACAATACTACAAATCAAATTTAAATGCATAGTACAATGCAATAAAGACCATTGTAGGTCACTGTATGGGTTTCTTAGGAACTTACTGCTTATTATCTATCTCTGTGATGCTATGGAGTAGGATGCTGTGTCACAGTAGCTTTCACCAGGGGAACTCTTGGGTAATATTTCAGTTCATGTGATTTTATTTGGCTTATGACCCAATATTTGTCATTGTCAAGACTTCACAAACCCCTTCCCTTTTAGTACTTGCTTTTAATATCGTAATACAGGTAGTTAATCAATAAGTAGTAAAGCACTATAACTGTAAACGTAGTTGAGATCGTTTTACTAAAATGTTTACATATGATGGTAAGCTGGGTCAATATGGATATTACAAACACATATACTGCCAAAAAAATATTTGAAACTATGAGTAATACCTCTTTCTAAAAACTATACCACACCACCATTATCCTGCCCACACTAGCACACTACTGTTATGTATATTCTAGTATATTCTACATAGTAACAATGGTGTCAAACTGAACAGAATTCATGTTCTGGCATTTTCCCAAACATAATCAAAACTGTACTATTAAATCAATTTGGGAAGCACATACTCAATACTGAGTGAACATTCGAAGAATTGTAAACAATAATCTAAACAGCAAAAACATTAGAAAACTATTTCATAAGATACCCAAAAAGTTGTCAAGAAATCTGTATAGATATATAAATATGCTCTTGACTTTTGTGGCTACCACTCCTGACTCCTGTAACCAATAGCTTTAGCCTGATTGCTCCTAAGGCTACTACTCCCAAGCATCCAGAAACCTGTGTCTGCCAGCTTGCTTCCTGTTCCTTGTGGCTACCACTCCTGGCTACTATGGCTATTAATTTGCATCCTATCCCCTGTGATTTACAGTATTTCAACCATAATAAGCATTACTTCTCACATGTCCAGGTATGCATAACCATGATAACAGGCTATGGATCCAGATGAAATATCAAGTAGACTCGTGGTTCAAGGCCTTGGCTACTCAGACCATTCAATCCTTTCGTTCGGTGCCTTGATGAAGTCCTCCATGGAGTTTCAGCGCATGCTGCCTGTATTCTTTCATTGTGAACCTTTCCTCTCGCCTACTGTATGGGCCGCTCATTGCAGGGTTTGGTAACCGGCAAGTTTTGTGCTTGGGAATGCCATGTGTCTCTTTCCAGCATCTCCTCCTTGTCCCTTCCCTGTGTGTTTCTCTTCTGTGTGTCAGCTGAATGTTTGTGTGGCGCGCGCCAACTGGCATTTGTTTTATTTTCAAAGTCCTGCGTGCCTGGCGTTGTTTGTGTGTTACTGTCTTTGCCGTCGTCTATAAAAAAAATGGCAAATATGGCTAAAATTTGCTTGCATCCTCTCTCCCAGGCTTCCTGTCTCTCCCCCTGTGCTGTGTGTGAGTGTGTAAGTTAATTTAAGGCATATTTTTGTTTTTTTGCAGGTTTTTCCAGTTCAGTGGTTCGGCCGTTATAGTCGTATCTACAGTCCATCTACATGCTTTGAGTCCTAAGTCATACAGGCCGTAATTTTGTGTCCTTCGCTAAGTCCAGGGGCCTTGCGTTGAGTCCTCATTGCAGCTTAGTCCCGCGTGTCTCGCGATAAGTGCCAGATAAATCCAGTGTGTCTCCACCCCTGCAATGAGCACCTTCGGCGCTCATTGCAGCCTAACGTTTGCGTGCCTCAATTGCTCGCATCGCTTTGTGAGGCTTGCACTGCAAAGAGTGACTTTGGCGCTCATTGCAGCCTAAGTACCGCGAGTCTCAACTGTTCACCTTGCTTTGCGAGGCTCGCAGTGCAATGAGTGACTTTGGCGCTCATTGCAGCCTAAGTCCTGCGAGCCTAAACTCTTCGCCTCGCTTTGCGAGGCTCGCAGTGCAATGAGTGACTTTGGAGCTCATTGCAGCCTAAGTCTCGCGTCTCTCGCGCTCGACAGCTCACTTCGCTTTGTAAAGCTTGCAAAGCGTGATGACATCTCGCAGTACAACAACTATATAGGTGATAGAACACTATACACATGATGTATTAAAGTTGCACTAGTTTTTTATATTTATCATTCATCATAATATTGGGCTACCATCTAGAAATTAAATGCAGGATAATTTAATTTATGCTACTAAAAAGGCTTTTCAACAGCTTGGCAGAGATTTCATCTGATATTGTAATTTTCCTCATATAGTGTATTTTCCCAATTGAAACTCATGGCAATCTCCCAATACACTACAATCATTTGGATGATAAGAATGTTTGCATGCTGAGGATCATAAAACAGAACAGTACATGGTGCATAGTTAAGAACTAGTCGCATATAAAATTAAGAAGTAGAGTAAAAGAAAATAGTATAAAATACATTTTTTGTGTTCTACAGGTAAAACCAAAAATGTAATTTAGGTAGGTATATTAAAATGTAGTAGATAATACTCAAGTCACATGTCTTTACCAATAAACGGCAAAAGTAAGTGTGTAAAAGGGGAAATTCAGAACAGTTACTGGAGAAATGTGAAGATTTGGGGATTTGAAAATGTAAGACAATGACAACTCATGGTATAAATTGGTAACGAGAATAATCTGGGCCAGGACTTCACATATTTGTATATAATAGTGCATAGATTAAATAATAAATATATGGCCATAATGTTCCACCTTTAATGAAGACATATATTCAATATTTGTTTAGTTCATAGTATTTATTAAACCTCACAGTGGTTTTAACACCACAACCTTTCCTATTGTAATGATTGATTTAAAATCACAGAAATGAATGGTGGCTCCAGGTCTTAACACTTAGAATTCATATCTAGAGGCCGCTACTATAGATAATTAGTTAAACACAACCTTATAGACACCAGCAGCCTTATTAAATTGCGATTCGGTAAATTTAAAAGGGCTCTATATAAGCACATAGCACATTTTTTTACAGAAGTTTTTAGTTAGTGAATTTCTATCCAAAAGCAAGGTTTTCACTAACTAAAAACTTCTGTAAATAAATGTGCTATGTGCTTTTATAGAGCCCTTTTAAATTTACTGAATCGCAATTTAATAAGGCTGCACATCTCTATTACCGTACACACCTCTATTATTATTTATTTTATTAGCAATGTTTGCACAAGATTCATGGTGTACTACAGAATTATACACTCATCATAGATGCCATACAAATTCATTGGAAGCATACTCCTATATAAAGTAAATAGACATGCAGCCTGAAGTGATATGAGTTATCAGCATCTGGTAATTTTTATGAAAACTTTTTTAACAAGATTCTAACGGTCAATTTAGCCATTTTTCAGAAGCAGCACAGGTTGCTTAGTGTATCTTAGTACATTAGCCTTATTAGTCAAGCATGTTTGTGTTAAACATCAGGGTTACTGTTGTTAACAGTTTAAAGCTTGAAATAAGTTAAAAGACATAAGTTAAAGATACAGGCCCTCATTCAATTGCGATTTGGCCAATTGAATAGGGCTCTATATAAGCACACAGCATATTTTTTTAAAGAAGTTTTTAGTTAGTGAAAACCTTGGTTTTGGATAGATGCTTACTAACTAAAAACATCTTTAAAAAAAATACATTATGTTTTTATTTACAGCCCTATTCAATTGGCCAAATTGCAATTGAATGAGGGCCACACTGTTTATTGACTATATACATCGATTCATCTTGGAATAGCAGGATATAATAAAGTCTGGTTTGATAAGTATTATCTCAAGGAGTTTTCACCCAGACATCAATCTGTATTTGAAATCTCAATTATACTCTACTATTATTAGGTGATGAATCACTTACTTAATCTATATAAATGTGTTGTTTATTATGATAATTGCACGTCATTATCATAAAACTCTAATTTGTCAGTATTGTTTCTATATTGACTTCAAGCACTCCATTTGCCACAGAAAACGATTTATTATATTACTGTGTGTATGTCTTTTATAGAGCTCTTTATATAGGATGCAAGTCATTTATTAATCATCAGCCTTATTAAATTGTGATTCGGCCAATTGAATAGGGCTCTATATAAGCACATAGCATATTTGTTTACAGAAGTTTTTAGTTAGAGAACTTCTATCCAAAAGCAAGGTCTTCACTAACTAAAAACTAATGTAAAAAAATATGCTCTGTGCTTATATAGAGCCCTATTCAATTGGCCGAATCACAATTTAATAAGGCTGTGTATCTCTGAAATACAATCAACCATTTTTAAAAACCTGTGTCCTTTTACTGTAAAACAATAAAATTATGTTTGTATTTAGAAATTAATGTAATTGCAGCTGATATTTTTCTCCATGGTAGTAAAAATACTAAAGTATAATTCATGTTACCTTTTACATTACATATACAAAGCTAGGTAGAGAAATAGATAGAGAAAGTGATACTGAATGGATAAAAAACACTTTGACATATTAAATTTAAAGGGATATGTAAATTTCCTGGATTATGAATGCATCTGATAGAGAAGAATTAATAGTATATGAAAAACAAATTGCATGAAAAAATACCAAAATAAACATTGAAACACTTACATTAAAATTAGCAAAATCTATTGTAATTTCTGACAGTTTAAAACATAGCACTATGTTATTTGCTATGGCAACCACACACAGCATATACAGGAAGCAGGGATGAGTCATATGCCAGCATGTCTGGGAGGCTGACAACACTGCTCTACTACTGGCTGAGCATGCAAGAGCAGGTAAATAAAAATATTGATCCTCGGATGCTGCATGCTGATTGGGTGGGGATCAGGAAGTTGTGCAGACACCCCTGGGGGTGTCAACATAATCATTAAAGACATTTTTAGATATTAATAAAATAAAATGTTTTATGAGTTATGCTGTATACATATAGGCTGCTTTTTGCCTATAGAGTGCAGAAATGTATTAATACAGCAAACTCATATATATATACAGGGAGTGCAGAATTATTAGGCAAGTTGTATTTTTGAGGATTAATTTTATTATTGAACAACAACCATGTTCTCAATGAACCCAAAAAACTAATTAATATCAAAGCTGAATATTTTTGGAAGTAGTTTTTAGTTTGTTTTTAGTTTTAGCTATTTTAGGGGGGTATCTGTGTGTGCAGGTGACTATTACTGTGCATAATTATTAGGCAACCTAACAAAAAACAAATATATACCCATTTCAATTATTTATTTTTACCAGTGAAACCAATATAACATCTCAACATTCACAAATATACATTTCTGACATTCAAAAACAAAACAAAAACAAATCAGTGACCAATATAGCCACCTTTCTTTGCAAGGACACTCAAAAGCCTGCAATCCATGGATTCTGTCAGTGTTTTGATCTGTTCACCATCAACATTGCGTGCAGCAGCAACCACAGCCTCCCAGACACTGTTCAGAGAGGTGTACTGTTTTCCCTCCTTGTAAATCTCACATTTGATGATGGACCACAGGTTCTCAATGGGGTTTAGATCAGGTGAACAAGGAGGCCATGTCATTAGATTTTCTTCTTTTATACCCTTTCTTGCCAGCCACGCTGTGGAGTACTTGGACGCGTGTGATGGAGCATTGTCCTGCATGAAAATCATGTTTTTCTTGAAGGATGCAGAC
The DNA here is from genome assembly GCA_027410445.1 of Discoglossus pictus. Lineage (NCBI taxonomy): Eukaryota > Metazoa > Chordata > Amphibia > Anura > Alytidae > Discoglossus > Discoglossus pictus. The sequence goes on from CM050166.1 coordinate 228,589,492, forward strand.
TTCTTCCTGTACCACTGCTTGAAGAAGGTGTCTTCCAGGAACTGGCAGTAGGACTGGGAGTTGAGCTTGACTCCATCCTCAACCCGAAAAGGCCCCACAAGCTCATCTTTGATGATACCAGCCCAAACCAGTACTCCACCTCCACCTTGCTGGCGTCTGAGTCGGACTGGAGCTCTCTGCCCTTTACCTATCCAGCCACGGGCCCATCCATCTGGCCCATCAAGACTCACTCTCATTTCATCAGTCCATAAAACCTTAGAAAAATCAGTCTTGAGATATTTCTTGGCCCAGTCTTGACGTTTCAGCTTGTGTGTCTTGTTCAGTGGTGGTCGTCTTTCAGCCTTTCTTACCTTGGCCATGTCTCTGAGTATTGCACACCTTGTGCTTTTGGGCACTCCAGTGATGTTGCAGCTCTGAAATATGGCCAAACTGGTGGCAAGTGGCATCGTGGCAGCTGCACGCTTGACTTTTCTCAGTTCATGGGCAGTTATTTTGCTCCTTGGTTTTTCCACACGCTTCTTGCGACCCTGTTGACTATTTTGAATGAAACGCTTGATTGTTCGATGATCACGCTTCAGAAGCTTTGCAATTTTAAGAGTGCTGCATCCCTCTGCAAGATATCTCACTATTTTTGACTTTTCTGAGCCTGTCAAGTCCTTCTTTTGACCCATTTTGCCAAAGGAAAGGAAGTTGCCTAATAATTATGCACACCTGATATAGGGTGTTGATGTCATTAGACCACACCCCTTCTCATTACAGAGATGCACATCACCTAATATGCTTAATTGGTAGTAGGCTTTCGAGCCTATACAGCTTGGAGTAAGACAACATGCATAAAGAGGATGATGTGGTCAAAATACTCATTTGCCTAATAATTCTGCACTCCCTGTATATATATATATATAACTATATTATACTAGAAAATTGCCCATCAAAATTGACGGGAGTAAAATTGTAAGGCTAGCAATGCTGTTTGCCACACAATGCAAGGCTATGGGGCCCTCTGAGCACCTTCGGCGCTCAACGCGTGGCTCACAATGAGCGTCTTTTGCACTTATTGCAAGCCTCTCCCGCTGTGTAGTTTATAGGCCTTGCGCTTGAGTGTTACTGTCTTGATTTGTGTTACTTCCTTGGGTTATGTGTTAGTGGAATGGGTTAAGTGTTACTGCCTTGTGTTAAATGTTAGTGGCTTGGATTAAGTGTTACTGCCCTTCGGTAAGTGTTACTGCTTAGGGCCTTTTTTTTACGTCCTTCGGGCTAATTTTACGTCCTTGGGCCTCTTTATCGTTCTTTGCATTTTTTTCTTGCTAGGTGATTTTCAATCGTGAAAAAACTGCAAATATGCATACAATTAACCTGCAATCTGACACACACGCTCACTGGCTTTCCCACTGTGGTGTGTGTGAGTGTGTAAGTTAATTTAAGGCATATTTGCTGTTTTTTTTAATGTCTTTTCAGTTCTGTGGTTCAGCCGTTAAAGTCATAATTTTGTGAGGCCCACAGTGCATGTACAGGTTTCGGTCCTAAGTTGTAATGGTCGTAAGTCCCGTCTGCAGCGTTCATCGCAAGCCCTGCAATGAGCGCCTTTGGCTCTCATGGTTCCGCGTGCCTCAACTGCTCGCCTGGCCTTTTGAGGATTGCAGCGCAATGAGCGCCTTTGGCGCTCATTACAGCCTAAGTCCTGCGTGGTCGACGGCTCGCCGCACTTTGCGAGGCTTGCAAAGTGTGACCAACATCGTAAGCGTTCCCAACACTGACAACTATTATAGTGATACTATAAATTAAAGCAAATTTGATATTGATTTGATAAAAAACATTCATATACTCTAGTTTGTTATATGTTAGCCCTCTATGTATACTGTTTAACAAGATATAAATATAACAGATATAAATATTACAGATATATATGTTACAGTATCATTACCAAAAGGAGTTGATTTGGTACAGTGAATAATGTCCATATTTCGAACATTATCCTGCTTTTTGCTGGATAATTTTAACACTATCATAAAGCATGAAGAAAATATTGATTCATAATTCTTTGGTTTACATTTATTCTTGATTAATATATTTCTTAAATGTTTAGCCAATAGGGAAACATCTGAATTAATATGATTAAACAATACCAAGCAGCTCTGGATAAGGTCAACATTATACCATATTTCTATTTTTTTGTCATAATGCCTATACCTGTCTATTAAACATTTTACATATCAAAAATATATATATATATGTTCATTTACTACCATCTGCCGATTGTTTGCTGATATATTTATGTATATGCCACAATTTATTTAGCTTATGGTGAGCAAAAGAGTAATAGACACACAACATCATAATGAATACAGCAAACAAACAGTACATTTGTATGTACATTTGCATGCCTAAAAATTAATATACATTTATTTCCCACTAAGAGTCTCAAGATATACAGTGCTTGTACAGCATTCTTTGCAACTGAGCACAGACATGCAAATTAACCTACAATGTATGTTCACTCTTTTTTGTTGTGGGAAAGTATTCAATCAAAAAACATTTTAAGCATGGATCCTTTACAGCATATGCCTACCACAGCATGGGTTAGGAACCACACTGATGAGATCCTGAAGATCAAAACAGTACTTTTTATAGACAGATTTCCTTACTCTTACAAATCCATCTTATACAATGTTCAAAAGATGTGTTATTACTGTAGGCATATGCTGTAAAGGAGGTGTTCCCCTGCTTAAGTACCCGCATCCTTTGCCTCACTGGCTCTCTGGTCTTGTCCTCATTTGCTCCAACTCACCTCCGTTCCCAGTCAGATCCCTGCCGCTGCCTGTCCATTTCTTGCTCTTTCTTTCTATTCTTCTAGCCATGGTAATGTATGTCTTGGTTGTTTTGTTGCAGGTTATTTCTTGCAGTCTTTTACCTACTTGTTCTCCATCTGCCGTATTTGTATTAGTTCTCTCTGGTTTTATTTGGTTCGTATGTTTGGCCTAGTCCTTTCCCATCTCCATGTGCTTCCCCACCAGCTATTACTAATATGCCTGTCAACTGCTGCCCCTTTGATCTCCCCCTAGCTCCTGTCCATTACTTCTTCCCTAGTGTGCCTTATCTTCTCATTAAATGGCTGCTTGTAACCATCATGTCTACGCCTTCCTGTGCAAAGTTTGGCTTGGTTTCCTGTGGTATTGATCGATTGTTCTACCGATTAGCAGCTGCCGTCTCCCTAGTTTTTTTCTACCCTCTTGGCTGGGCTGACTTTTGGCGTTTTTTCCTCCATCTTAGTTCCTGCTTTTTTTGCCCCTCTTTGATCCCTTTCGTCCTTTTATCCATCCAAGCTTTCCCAGTGATGTATTTCCACCATATTACCCCTTCTGCTGATTGTCCATAGTCCCAGAGCTCACACATGCTAATTTCCAACTACTTACCACCACTAAAGCCACTTCAGTAGTCACTCACTATATCCATATGACTAGTACCAATCAACTCATATAAATCCATGTTCATTCATTTATGCCAGCCATAAATAACGGCTTCATTCATCCATGCCTTTGACTTTTCCAGAAAAGTTTTCAGTTCATATTCCCATGTATCATTTCATCATACTATTGGGACTTCCATCAGGCTACCATTGAAGGGTCACAGTCACTCAAGTCTCACATAGAGATAACCAATCTCTCGCACATATTCCCAAATTAACAAATTGTGTCCCTCTTCAGGCTCTCTATCATATTTGTCATGGCAGACCAAGCTCTATCAGATGCTGAAAGTATCCTCTCATAGGCCGCATCTTCTCCTTCACACCCTCCCTATATTGCTGGAAGTAACTCCTCGTATAGGATGTGGAAAGTCCCAAGAATTTTACAGGGGCTCAGAGGCATCCCATATGGCTACTGAGAGAAAGGCAGAACAGAATTCCCATCAACAGAAGGTCCAGATGCCAAACAAGCAGCTTGCCCAAACATAGGGAATGAAGGACGTCATAGCCTCTACTCACTAGAAGGCAGAATTAAATATCTAGACAAACCTCAGTCATCAGGATCCCACCAGCAGCCTCTTAGATCCCTAAACCTTTCAGGTGATCCCTCGACTATGCCACCCACCATCATGCTGGCTTATTTTATCTCCACCCATGTCAGGTGGGATATAGTGAATAGAAAATATGTGAACCTAGTCACAGTCCTCATCCTGTCACATGAAGTTACAGAAAAGGTGTTGTCTCGGTTACCATGAGAGCCTAGAATAAATCGGAGACTATTGGTGACAAAATTTGACCTGGGCTTCAGCATATACCCAGATATTTTGTGCTCAGTCTACACCAACAGGCATCAAGAACTGGACAACTATCTATATTTGATCATAGACTTAGCTCACAAATAAGCTCACAAAAATAGTGGCACATACTTATAAAACTATCACAGACCCTTCACAACTAAAGCAGCAGCAGCTGTTTCTCAGTTCAATTTCACCATGAAAGGGCAGATTTAGACCAGATTTTTGCCGTAACTTTCAGTTATAAAAGCGGTGACTTGTCACAATTGCCAGTCTCTCCTTCACTACTCCAACTTCTGCCCCTTTCCAGTCTTCCCGAACACATCAAAGCCATCACTTGCTCCTCAGTTACTAGTCTCACAACCTTTACAAGACAGACTGGGCAGACAGATACATTATCTGGGGGCAACCCCTATATGTAACAATTTTAAACTTCAACAGATGCACCTTCAGCAGATGTAAATTACTGCACATGTGTAGTGTATGTCACAAAGCACATGCTCACACCATTTGTCCTCAGTTATTGCACCAAGCAGATACAAAATAAATAATATCCATTGTGAATTTGCAGTGGAAGTAAATAATAGATTTAAAGGACTAACAGCCTTATTAAATTGCGATTCGATAAATTTAAAAGGGCTCTATTTAAGCACACAGCATATTTTATTTACGGAAGTTTTTAGTTAGTGCACTTCTATCCAAAAGCAAGGTCTTCACTAACTAAAAACTTCTGTAAATAAAATATGCTCTGTGCTTAAATAGAGCCCTTTTAAATTTACTGAATCACAATTTAATAAGGCTGTATATATAGAAGATAGAATACTTATATACCAAAAAAGAGAAGTATACTGCAAAAAAACAACAATATTTAATTGAAAGGACTGTGAGCTGAGAATTAAAACTTTACTTTGATTTATAACAATATTCTTGTTAAAATTCATTAAAACAAATATAGGACAGCTGCCTCAGAACAGCCAAAATATGTAAATCTATCTAAAATGGATAGGGTTAAATATATTTCAAGTCGTATTGTAGCAGTCAGTTATTATTTATCCCAGATTAGTATCAATTATATATTGCATAATTGTCTTTATAAGACAAAAACTCCTTACTGATAAAGCACGAAAATTCTCAAAAAATATATACCAATATCCTGGCAGAAAATTTGCTAAGTATTAAAGTATCTTATTGCACATTAATACCTTTGGAGGCAAGAAAACTAACAATAAAGGACAAGGTATTAATAGCCCTTTTAAATTGCTGCTACAATATAAATCTTAGCACGTATTGAAAAACGTAGCAGTTTTTGCTACTAAATTACCCTCTTAACCCAACCCGCAGTTGACTGGCGTTTTAAAATGCAGGCAGGCCAAGAAATGCCAAAGAGACAGCCAATGTCCCCAATCGGGACCCCCTTGGCAGTTAAATGTTAACCTCTGCCGCGGGGTTACTTCAAGGACCCCCCCGGCACCTAAAATGAACCCCCCTATGCTGGGGGTCCCCATCAGAACCCCCACAGTGTCCCCATATTCCCTTAATCGGGATCCCCACTGCATTTCAAAATTCAAATCAATTAAAGGTGATAACTAAAAAATTAACTATAATTAACTATAAGTACCCCCCCAGGCATCTTATATTAACCCTATCACTCATGGAAGTCTATACAGATTGCCATGCACCTCTAATTAACCCCCTCAGTCCCATAAGGGTCTATACAGACCCTTATGGGACACTAATTAACCCCATCAGTCCCATAAGGGTCTATATAGACCCTTACGGGACACTAATTAATCCCCGTCAGTTCCATAAGGATCTATACAGACCATTATGGGACACTAATTAACCCCATCAGTTCCATAAGGGTCTATACAGACCCTTATGGGACAATAATTAACCCCTATAGTAACACTATAAGAACCATGAGGGTCCTCCAGGACCCTCATATCACAAAGTCTAAACACTACACTATTAACCCCCCTCCACCCTATTAACCCCTACACTACATACATAACACCCTAATAAAATCCCTATTACCCCACTAATTACACAAAATAAAAAAAAATGCTGAAAAAAACTACATTACCAAAAATAAAAAAAACATTACATAGAATTAAAAAAATAAAATTACACAAAATGAAAAAAATCTAACATTACACAAAATAAAAAACATAATTTACAGAAAATAAAAAAGCTTACATCACTGTAGAATAAAACAACCTTAAGTACTGGGGGAAAAAAGCCTACATTACTGTTAAATGAAAGTCAAAATTACTGAAAATAAAAAAAAACGATATTACAGTTAGATAAAAACATAAATTACATACACTAAAAACCCTCTAATTACACCTAAAACAACCCCCTTCTAAAACCTAGAATAGGGTAAATAAGACCACTTACCTTGGCCGAATGCCCCTCCAGAGACGATGGTCTGCTGTGCTTCGTCCCTAGTCAAGGGCCCTTCCTAAATGTCCACGGGTCCGGCACCCCAATAAATAAAATAAATATTAAAATTAATAAATAAATAAACACAACATACAATCAAAAACATTCTAAATAGTACACTTACCTTTCTGCGATGACCCCATCCTTCTTGTAGTCTTCGCCGGTAGTCCCGCTCCAAAATAATCTGCCGGTCTAAAAAAAATTAAAAAAATAACGAAGCTCTGCCCTAGGGTAGCTCCCCTCCACAAATGAGGGTTCTCTTCCCTGCTCTGCTAAAAAATTTAAATTGCACCTTCTGATTGGCTGAAAATGCTGTAAATTATTTTTCAGCCAATCAGAAGGCACCAAGGTGTTAGCCAATCAAAATAGGATACACCCATATATCCCATTCTGATTGGCTGAAGTAACTGTCAATCAATTCTAATCCAATCAGAAGGCGCTATTGCCTTCAGCCAATCAGAATGGGATACACCCCACGGGGAATCCCATTGTGATTAGCTCCAAGCATCTGCGTCTTCTGATTGGCTTTGTAACTGTCAATCAGATTTCAGCCAATCAGAAGACACAGATACTTGTAAGATAGTTTTTTTCTTTTCAGTAATTTAGGCGCTTTCATTTAACTGTAATGTAGGCTTTTTTATTTTCAGTACTTTAGGCTTTTTATTTTACTGTGATGTAGGCTTTTTTATTTTCTGTAAATTCTGTTTTTTATTTTTTGTTATGTTAGTTTTTTTTTTGTGCAATGTTAATTTTTGAATTCTATGTAATGTATGTTTTTTTTTTTTTTTTTGGTAATGCAGTTTTTTTCCCAGTAATTTGTTTATTTTATTTTGTGTAATTAGTGGGGTAATAGGGATTTTTTGAGGGGGTTAGGTATGTAGTGTAGGGGTTAATAGGGTGGAGGGGGGTTAATAGTGTAGAGGGGGTATTAATAGTGTAGAGGGGGCTCAACAGTGTAGGAGGACCCTCATGCCACTTATAGTGTTAACATTGGGGTTAATTATTTCCCATAAGGGTCTGTATAGACTCTTATTGGACTAATGGGGTTAAGTATTGTCCCATAAGGGTCTGTATAGACCCCCATGAGTGATGGGGTTAATTTTAGATGCCTGGGGGGTACTTATAGTACCCCCATAGCAGGGGTTAATTATTTCGTTATCGCAGGTCCTTTAAGGACCTTTAAATTTAAATTTTGAAATGCAGCGAGGGTCCCAAGAATTACCTCTTCGGAGTATTCATAACACCATCATTCCCCATATGTTATCACTACATATAAGTATACTCTTAAGAAATGATTGGTCATCAATTTTTCTTCCCCTCACAACACTACCACTCCCAGTATCAATGAATTCATTCTTTCTGACAAACTCTCCCTCCAATACGCTAGGTTAGTGTCACAAATCCCAGGACACTTGGACTTTTGGGTCTGGATATTATAATGGCCATAATAAGGACCTTGTGAAATACTTTATCACTTGTTCATTTTGAAAATCAAAAAAGGGATGACTTCTAACCAACCTAAGGATCTGTCCTATTCAGACAAGGGTCTCCCTGCTAACAATTTTGTGTAACGTATAACTGCAATTTCTATTATTACATTTTATAAAATAATTGAAATACTCCAGATAGAATCTTTCTGTGACAACTGATAAGGTGGATACAACCTAAAATAAGGTTTTGGAGGTAATTTGTCCAGACATGACTTCCAACCCTTGATTGTTTTCTTGTCCATTCTATCAAATACAGACGGATTGCTTTGATAAATTAAATGTAATTAATTATAATTAAAACCCATAATGAATACTCTAATACCTAAATACAAAAGTTATCTGGTTTGCCATAAACTACCATATAACTTGAGTAGTTTTAGTCACTACTGGATATTCCTATATTTTGGCTGCCTAATAGGTTTTTATACCTGATTTTACTATTTACTGCTTTCATAAAGTAACATGCTTTTTCCATTTATCCAAGCTTGATAAGATTTTATACACAGCTTATTGATTCCTATATTGAACTAACATAATATAGAATGTTTTAAAATAGATTGTTATCCAATCATTTATAAGGATTATAATAAACCTCTCGTTGATTTAAGTTTGTGATCTACCTAAAAATCTAAGTTTTCAAGTTTAGATACATCCAATTGTTGATTCTTGGTTTTGCTATTGTTTCAATAAACGCTATTCTGCATAAATTGTATCCTTGTCTATAGATTGATCACTGAACTCAAGAAAATATATTATTCTATATTTTGTAATATTTTGTGTCATATCCAAATTGCATGACAGGACTCCAACCCCCCTGTCCAGACATTCTGGTCTAGGGCTCACAGTATCTTATCAACCCCTGCTGTGCTCATATCCTGATCAGAGGTAGCTGATACCTTGACACCTAGCTAGGTAAATAGACAGGCACAGGTTCCTTAAAGCCGGTCATAGCTGATATGGGGGGTATTCACAGAAGGGCTATGTCGGATTTTTCTTAACATTAAGATATCCTCATTGGTTATTCACTATTTAGACAAAATCCTATATATTGAAGGACACTTATCTACTCCAACCAGTACAATAAAGATGCATTAAACATCTTTGCAAATGTCTGTAATTTTTGCATCCAATCACAAACTTTACCCTCCTTACAATATTATGTCTTTCTTAGCCTTCATTGTATATTGCAAAGTACATCCTAAATTACATTTTAACACTATAAAAACTTACCTTACAGGTATACCATTTCCCATGACCACAGAATTCTCATCTAAGACGTCCCTACTCACGTCTACTTCTATTAAGTCATTTCTACAAGGTCTAGTTTCCAGAGCCACACCATCAAAACCACAATGTCTACCTATAGATAGTGACATATTCAAAAGACTTAATAATATTTTATCCCAAAATTAATTCGGCCACAAAACTTCTTCCACCATTACTACAGCTATTATGTTGGTATTCTATGGGATTCTTCGTCCCAGAAAATTTGCCATCTCATATAATCACCCATGTTACAGCACTAAAAATATGTCACCTTCTTAAATGATTATACGCAAAGCATAATGCCTGGTGTCCCATCAGATCTCTTCCCCTATCCATATCCATCATACCTACTTACCACTCACTCCTTCAAGTCAGCCTTTGTCTACTACCACATTCATACACTACATACGGCTAGTTCTCATTAGATTAGGACTTGACCCTTTCACATACTCTGGTCACTCATTTTGCATAGGTGCAGCCACATCAGCATCCAGATCAAATACACCTGCTCATTTCATCCACAAGATGGGCAGGTGGAAATCCAAGTGCTTCACACAATGCATACCAAATCCATCATCCATCATAACAGACAGTCGCTAAATAATACACCATCATCCCTAATTTTGATATTATTGGAATCTAAGCAGGCTAAGGGTTCAAGTAGCTTTTTGCCACCTCATCAGCTACTATCTTTATAAACCATTATCTAACATCCTAAGAGATATTAATGACCACAAATGTACAGGTGTAACCTGGAGTTGGGAGAGGAGCCTGCTGCCCTAAACCTAAATCTTGTTCACCTACCTACAGGTGCACAAGTAGAATCAACCCCTCCCTCCTCAACCGAATTATACATTCATAACTCTCCTTAGCCTTCTAAGCAAGCTAAAGGGTCAAGTAGATTTTTGCCATACCATAAGCTACTAACTTTAGAATCGGCAGCTAACCTTTTAAGAAAAGTTCACAATTATAGATAGATAAATAGATAGATAGATAGATAGATAGATAATTTCTATTTATATTTAGAAAGAGAGTCAGGAAGCATGGCAGAGTAAGTAAGTAAAGCTACAAGGAAAGCTAATTCTACATACATCACGTGATATTCCCCAAAACAAATAGCATTGAAGAACACAGAAACCATAGCTCTATTTGCCTGTTTGGAGACTTCAGCAATTTGCTGCCAATTATGCAAGCCTTCACATAGGGAGTATTATACATTCAGTAATATTTTAGGATAAAAATCATATCTTCTATTTTGTAAATGCCAGATTTCTTGCATTATTCATATTAACCCAATTTTCATAACACTTTCAACATTTCTATATTTTTTGAATTTTTAATGTTGAAATAACTCCCATAAATCTGTAAGTGTGAAAAATGTCATTATTTAAACTTGTCTGCAGTCTAACAAATATTAACCTAAATATACATAATTTTTGTGTAGCTACAGTATATTTTATTTATTACACATATACTTTTGAGGTGCCAAGAGAATCATTATATGTTTAAAAAAGTTAACTCTTCACCGCTGATATTCAAATATCAATAATGCATATAATAGCCCAGCTTTTCTGCAAGTCAAAATGGCTCAGAGCAATATGACTTTTAATTAGTCTATTTGATGTTTGACACCAGTCTGGTAAAATTCAGTTATAGTGTGAAGAACTATACAGTAAAGCACCCGTTTAGAAGGAAATTAATAGTCTGGAACCATGAGAATCTGACAATCTGAATATTGATGATCACACTTTCTGAGTCTCCCTGGAATTGTGGGTGTGAGGTGTTGATCATTGCTGCTCACTGATAAGCAAAATATTTCCAGAGCGTGAAGAATTCTGTGGTGTGTGAGAAGGATAAACCATAATCTGCATCAGCACACTAACTTCTCCTCTGCCATTTGCATTGAAAATCAGGTAGAAGTTATGCTAAGCTCTCTATTATAGCCTCATGTATGTGAAAGGTCTTCCCCTTCATTTGAATAAGGCCTCTTATGCATGTGCAAAAAAGCACATTTAGAAACGGACGTTCGTTTAATTAGGATGGCATTTAGAAGCAGCATCCTTAAATGTTCAGTTTTTTGTGATGCAAAATTCTGCAGTCTATTTTCCAATGTATCACACTAGTCATTTTCATTATGCATTTTAGTTTCATTGGTTTATTTTAAGATACGACACGCTTTATAACAGGGCACAGAAGAAGTTGACTCATGTGACAAGCTAGATTAAGGGAAATTTAAATCTGAGTGTTTGATGAAACATCGGAAACTGTTTAAATATAGGATTAGTTTTTACAATGCGGATTGCAGTCAAGAAAAGATCAAAAGAGTCGTTTTCAGAGGTGCTGTTGGATATAAGGGAAAATAAAATCCTCTCCAGGTCTAACATGCAGGGGTTAGCAAGTGTTACTAATTATATGTGTTCACGTTATTAATTGCTGTAATTTGTAGTATTAATATGTTTTTTTTTAATATAGAACATAAAATGACAGTAATATTAGCAGAAAATATAGAGACTGAACAAAAGATAAAAGTAACTAAACTGATTATTTTACATGTCAAAGGAAGTGTGTCACAACATCTAGTACACTGAGTAACAAAGAGTTACACAGGGTAGATGATTTATAAGGGGTGAGAAAGTATTGAGTAAAACAACTTAATAGGCAGATACTGTATGTATAGTAAGGGGTGAATGCCTTAAGGGCTGGATGTACTAAAGGGTGAATTGTCAGAGAACTGTTGGAGTTCCTCTCCATTCCAACATTATCTCCTTTGAGGCATATATACTAAGATTTATCATTTCCAAGACTTCTCCAACATTTCACCCTTTAGGAACGGTGGGCTTTTGTGTTCCGTGAAAGTAATTATTACTCTCCTGATTGGAAGTCATGGTAAAAATTAAAATTTTCTTCTATTTCAAGTCAAAAGTAATACATTTATTCATTATTTCCATATTTGAACCAAACAAATTGAGTATTGTTTGGCGCATTAAAAAACAATTCCCAAAGCTATTTATACACACACACACACACATATATTTATATATATATATATATATATATATATGTATATATATATATATATATATATATATATATATATATATATATATTTATATATGTATATATATATATATATATATATATATATATATATATATGTATATATATATATATATATATATATATATATATATATATATATATATATATATATATGTATATATATATATAGATATATATATATATTTATAGATATATATATATATATATATAGTTTATAGACCCATTGTACAGCAATGGCAAAAATAATTATATTAATAATAACAATGTCTAGGTATGACTTTTAAGATTCTCAATATTTTTTCTATCAATAGAGTGCTGTTCTATGCAAACGAGCTGATCATTTGGCTGAACTGGTGATAGATTAGGACAGGTGGATCTAGGGACAAATGTCTGTCATAGTGTGTTTCTGTTTGCTGACTTGTTTGCTGTGTTTCTTGAGTATTGTTCATTGTATGGAATACCTTGATTGCGGCATTTATCTGGATTTTGTAATTTGTGGTTGTTTGATTCTCAGTATCTCTTGGATAAAACAACTCTATATTTTGTTTTTTTAACACAGAGGCACACTACATTTCTTGTGATTCTGCAATCAGTATTTCCCATTTTTTGTTGTTCCACTCTTAGAGAATTGTTTGTCCAATGGAAATTATGTATACATATATATGTATTTTTTTTGGTCCCATGTCAGATGCAAATGTTACTATTTCTTTGTTTCTATTATTTTTTTTTAAATCATATTTGTTTTCCTTTTTTCTTATATCCTTATATGTATTCATATTCCGATGAATTTGTGTTTATTTGTTATGTAGGCCATGTAAACTATCTTCTTTATTTTATTTTATTTTTCTTTATCCTTGATAAATGGAGGTCAAATTTAGTTTTTTTTATATATTTAGAAAATGACAAAAGCATGGACACATTTTAAGGTAAGTAATAATACAAGCACAGATACAATACAAACACAAGATGAATGGTTCAGTGGACAGCTTGGTGCGGAAGAGTAGTGGCAATACAGTAATGGCAATCTAGAAATATATATAACTAAAATATTGCCCGTCAAAAAATTACGGCAATGAAATTGTAAGTGAGCTAATGCTGTTTGGTGTATGGTAATCAAAGAAATAATACATTACAAAATGAATATACTTTACCTATTTGGAAGTAATATATGCAGGAAGCATTGTGTTGAAGAGCTGACAATCTGTTTTGATGTTGCCGCAGCATCTAATGTGTGTTTTGAGTGTTGTGGAGCTGCTGTGTAAGTGCCAGCAATGTGTGCAGTGTGTAGTGTAAATAGCGTGCGTGCGCAAGGAAAATCTGTTAGGGTACCTGTGTACTTCTGCATTGTGTAAGTTAGTGTTCTAAAATGGCACCTAATGTGTGTATTACGAGGCTGTGGCTGATTTTGCATCCTTGTTCTTGTACCTCGTACGGCTTTTTTGAAAAATCTGTATGTGTTTCGTGGTGTTTTGTGTGTTTAGGGTCCTTTAGCCTCGTTTTCGTTTTGTTCGGCAGCCATTTTGTCTCTCGCTTAGGGGATTTTCGGGTGTCTAAACTCTTTAATTTCTACCTAAATTGACTTGTAACTTCACTTTTAGAGGTGCTGGGTGCCCCCTCTTGCTGTGGGTAAGCGTTTTATGTGTTCGTTGTGTGTTTGTTGTGTGTTTGTTGTGTGTATGGTTTCGGCCGCTAATGTCGTATTTTTGCGAGGTCGTAATATTTTTTATTGTAAGTGGCGCGGCTCGTATTTGCAGATGTTAAGTGCGTAAATGTTGCGGTCGCGGTGGGAGCCTCCACCTCCGCAAATGCGGCCTTAAAGTCTGCGGTTGCTGGCAAGGAGCGCCTTTGGCGCTCCTTGCCAACAACAGCGACCCTCGCTTTGCGAGGGCAGCAGCTTTAGCAACAACTTTTGTCAACCCACACTGTTGACAACTATATATGTGATCTGTCTGTTATCATATGTTAATGGATAGATCCTGCAAAAAGGGAAACAATCAAACAATGGCATGACATCAAATCTGAAGCAAGGTATTCCAGTTCAAAGGTTCAAAAGGTCAATGATAAAAATCTTAAAGCTCCACACCTTTCCTTAAGGATGAGGAGAAGCATCGGGTTTGGCAGTATACAATCCATCTGCTCACAGGTAAGTACATCTAGTTTGCATATGCATACTATAATAGCTGGTTGTCTTAAAACATGGTCAGGCTTTACAACCAGAGGGCCAGATCAATCTCTTTCGCCAGAAGCGACAAGACTCAGTGTGACATTTTGTACAGTGATAATGGCAGATTACCAGTGGGTGGTGCTGGCCTTTGCAAGGGAATGTAATTCTTTCATGGAGACTTCTAGCAGTGAACAGCAGAGGTTTTATGTTGATGTGGAAAGAGGAATTGCAAATGAAGATCATTATTCACAATCTCTCATGATAACACAAACCCTATTTTACTCAACAAGTGTGGCAGCTGGAAACCATCATGGCCAAATAAACTTCTATCATATCCTTAACAGAGTTACAGCGAGAAAACATCTATTTTATCCTTGGTTCTGACCATTTAGTAGTAAATTATAGCGGAGAGGGTTTGCTTTTTAATATTGTATAGTAAAATATGTTTTATGTTTATTTTTCAGCATGGTAGGAAATGTACTATTATGTTTTACAATAAAATATATAACTATAACATTCATTATTTTTTGTCATAAAGAATCTTCTGAAAAAAATAGATTACAAATGCTGGAACAGTATTAACAATAATTACTAATTTATTTATGATTTTTAAAAACAATTGTTTTAATTTCTATTAACTTTATCCTCATTCTTAATTATATATAAAATGAAACTGAGCCAAAAAGATATGTCAGAACACATCATTCTGTAAACCTTGTAATGTGGTTATACGACTAGTAATCACATCATCCAAATAATCTGCAATCCATTTTATAAAATATAAAATCTGTTTTGCCTTCATCACACTTCTTTCTGAAATCTAAGACATACTAGTACCAACAACCTGCTTAAATCTTCATGGTGAGTTAGCCATATATTCTGCTACAGAAGTGATTGTACTAAGGGACACACTTGCTATGTGCATACAAGGAGCATCAAAACTAGTTTATTGTCCTTCATATGTATTACTGTTAATATCCCTATTAAGGTTATTTCATCTTTATCTATGTTTTTACCATTTAAATATTCTCTTTACTAATATCAGCATCTAATTTCAGAGTATATGAAAAGTATTCCAATATTTATTATATAGCTCTGATCTAGCAAGACAAATTTTTACCAGAATCTTATTTCTTGGTCTAAAATAAGAGATCACTATACATAAATAATACATACTGTCAATCGACATTTAATCTTGTAATTATCAATGTCAGTTGCTCTCACTTCTGTCTTATTCTGCAAGACATGACATTTTTTGTATGACTTTGTCTTTTACAATTAGCATATGTCAGTATTTTTTACTCAAACCTGCTTTATTTAATATTTAATCATTTTTGCGTTTATCTTTTGAAGTTCACATCCGGTTTGTATAACTAATAATGTAGTTCAAAATATAAGCTAATGTTTGAAATATTGTGCAAGTTTGAACTAAGAACTAACAGCCTTATTAAATTGTAATTCGTCAAATTTAAAAGGGCTCTATTTAAGCACAGAACATATTTTTTTTACAGAATTTTTTAGTTAGTGAACTTAGATCCAAAAGCAAGGTCTTCACTAACTAAAAACTTCTGTAAAAAAATATGCTCTGTGCTTATATAGAGCCCTATTCAATTGGCCGAATCGCAATTTAATAAGGCTGTCAATTCCTAGGGCCATATTCTGTGAGCTACTTGCAAATGCCTTAAACTCATAAATTTGGCTTTCAGTGTTTTTTTTATAAATGTTTATATGCATTAAGAATTGACTTAAGAATTCATTAGTGCCAATAAGTAATATTTGCCAAATATATAACAATATTAAGAGCGATTTTAAGTGTGTATAAATGTACGAATTGGGCAATTGAATCAGGCCCATAGTATCACAGTTTTAAATGTCTTTAATTGTTTGAACATAGTAATGTGAATACCTGTGTCTGTATTAAGTGTTTTATTGTATGTAATCTGTAGAATTTAATTACTACAGATAGTGACTGAGTTTTCAGCCCAAAGCTAGGTTTTAGTTAGCATTATTTGCATGTAATTAGACAAATGTGATAAAGGGCAATGGGACTTGTTAAATGTATTCCCCTCTGTTTCCATTGGTGATATATCATCCAAAGTCGTCAGACTTGTCATTGCAGCATCACTAAAAGGATGTGGACAACATCCCCTATTCAAATTACCTTTCAAATCAATCACCCTCATCAGCCTCCTATCTTTATTTGATGGCTGTAGGACAAATGTTTTGGCTTATGGGAAGGAAATGTTAGCATTTAAAAGAGAGCTGAGTAGGAGGGGAGGGACTCAATGGGCAACTTTGATAAATTATGTTTCAGAAAGAAAGAATAGTAAATACCCTTGTTAAAATACTTTCACAACTGTCTGGCAGCTTAATACTGCCTGCATGGGGACTTAAAAAGAGAGACAGAATGGAATGGCAACTGAGGGCAAAGGCTAGTGAACCAGTGTCTTAAATTGTATTCCCTTTTAATCCAAACACAATTATCTTTACAAAATACAAAGCAAACATTTTTTTATCAGTACCTTATCATAAAACCACACTGCTTAAATGTTGCTATCTCCTCTGCCCTGCAATGCAACATAGTGCTATTAAACTGCTTAATGCTACTCAATATATGTTGGAATTAGTGTTACTTTAAGAGGTTTAGCTAAATGAATCATCTTTATTACTCTGTAACATTTATATGTGTGTGGGGAAAATAAAACTATTGATGCAGTTAGCTAAGTGGTATTCGTCCATCTCCATGTTTTCATAATGCTATATAAATCACAATATTTGTTATGTGTCAAAGTGACCGTCCTACTTAGGGATAGATATTGGGATTGTGGTAAAATTGAAAAGCTATGCTTAATAAACTATTTATGCAAAATGCTTTATTTCTACAAAGGTATTGTACCTCAGCACTCAAATAGATGTAAAAATGGCTAGTTTATTAAAATTTTACACTCAAAATTATATATATAGTTAGAGAGAGAGGAGATAATAGAGTTATATGGTCCAATATTGCCATTAAGGTGTTCTGGTGACGTGGATTCAGATGATTTAGATGGTGACACATGGAAGCAATATGGCTTATGAATGGATTAAAATGCTTTTTTCTTTTTTTCTAATTAAAAACAATGCAGCTTGTATCACAAATCATACATCACAGATTTTAAATCACAAATCTTATGATCATCACATCTTCTTGAGTCAACAATGACGAGTACAAGAATATTTACAGAAAGTCACTAGTTTGCACATATACAGAGCCTGCGGATATGCAAAAATGTATATATAAATGATATAACATTGTTTACCTGAGTTTCATGATGACGCACTATACTCATGGGTGAAAATGTCTATCTAATAGGTGGTGAGATCAGTGAGAAACCATAGTCAAGGCAATGAAGGCGATGGGGATGGTGGTGGCGGCAGATGCGACAGTCCACAATCCCTTTTATCAGGCCCTTCTATTTTATCTCTGTGATCCTACATATATGTGTAAGATGAATGCACTGTAGTCTATATTATATTGCTAGCTCATACAGTGCATAGATAATTAACTATAATATAGAGCGGATTTGATTGATAATTTTAAATAGGGATTGGATACATTTTTTAATAAAAATGGCATTTTGGGTTATCCCGGATAACTAGAGAAGGAGTATTGATCTAGGGAGGAGTCAATTCACCAGTATCTGGGGTCAGGAAGGCTTTTTTTTCCTTTTTGAGACAATTGGCAAGTTTCAATGGTTTTTATTTTTAGGGGGTGGTGTTGTCGATCAATTTATAATTAATTAATTAACAATTAATTTGCATATTACAAAGATCAGAGGAGATCTAAAAAGGTTGAACTTGTTGGACTAAAAGCCATTTTTAACCTCAATACTATGTAACCAGTATAATTTTTAATGTCAGAATTTGAACAGATTTTAATGTGATTGCTTGATTTATACTAAGTGTTAAATCAGATTTTTTTTACTCTGGGTGCTGTAAACTCTGGTACTGACATATGTTTACATTTTGTATATGTTAATTTTATCTTCCTTGAATTTGTGAATTTAAAAATTGGGAAATTTCTGTCTTCTTGTTTAGCTTAAAGGACCACTATAATTTAGGATACAAAAATACATTTGTGATGCATGTAACAATCTGACAATAACATTAATTGCTATGTAAAGCTTTCCTTACATATAAACATTTCCTTTTTTCTGTGTAATTCCTCTTACTTTTGAGAGACAGCAAAGGGAGAGGATAGAAAAGGGACAGGATAGAGGATTTGTTGGAGCTTGAGTTCAGCGTTTAGTATTTGACACCTACCCCATTCCTCCTCACATGCTCAAAAGAAGAAGGTTGCAAGACAAACAAAATCTGCTTCTTTAGAGGTGAAAATGCCAATTTCATTGGGGCAGCTTTCACCCAAGTATCATGTATGATCCTTTCCCCTGGCTATTTATGTTTTGTGTGTTACTCAGATTTTTCAGACAGTTTTTTTGCCATGTATTGATCCTTTTTTTTTGTTTATAGCTATTCATATAATATTATTATAGTAGATAATGAGACAATGATTAAAATTATGCTGCTAAAAGTATAAACAGTGATTTAAAAAAATACACATATTTATTTGATTTAAATTCAAAAGAAAGTTCTATAAAGCTATAGACCTATACAGCATTACTTTTCCTGAATTTGGAAACTCAAATTATTATGTGTATTTCCAACACGTCCCGAACCAATGACTTCCAATACTCTACAATCACCATTGCTAATGCAGTTTTAAAGCACTGGACAGCAAATCCTCTAGATAATTGTTTTAGAGACATAAGTTCCCATTAATGATCCTATAAAAAATGTGCTATGAATAAACTTACTGTATTTATAGCAGCTCATTAATCTAGTGTGGGAAAAAATATCATAATCACGCTTGGTAAAGCAACCCATAGTTAATAAGAGTGAATTGAAAGATATTTAAAATAAAACTGAGTGATAAATCCAGCTCTTAGAATATGTAGCAATGGCAATTCCAACTGTCAAGAATATATGGAAAATCCACTGGGAATGCTCTTGAGTGAGTAATTGGGAAATTGGGATGCATATTATTACTGTAATTGCTACTAGTCAGTATGGGGTTTGGCTTCTTCATATACTGGAAATACATCAGTTCCATTCTTTTGAGTGTCACCTAACGATGGTAAGACAAGTTTCACAGCATATTGAATAGAGACTAATGTTCTTATTTTAGTACTGAGTTGCCATCCACTTCACACCTGAAAATATACCTAATTCCAATTCTATTACCAATTTAAAATGAAGAGGCATGAATTGGAATGTGACTATATCTTAATAAATTAAGATTTTAATAAGGAAGTTATGTATTTTTCCATAGCAGCTGGCTTGAAAAAGTTGTACTTTAACTTCAGCTAAATGTTATTATTATGAGTTAATGTATTGACCCACAATGCACTATTTCCTTCCAATTTATCAATATTATTTTTATGTTAACTAAATGGAATGCCAGTTAAAGCATATGGTGATTCCTTCTGAGTAAAAATTATGATTTTTTTGTTGTTGTTTTTGTATAGTCCTTTAGTCATGATTGACTCTCCGTAACCATATGGACAGCAGCATGCCAAGCTCATTTGTCAGACACCGCCCCTCTAAGCTCCATCAAGCTCATACTAATTGCTTCAATGACCAAATCTATCCATCTTCATCTCTGCTGCCCTTTTCTTCGTGTGCTTTCAATCTTTCCCAGCATAAAAGTGTTGTCTAAGCAGTCCTGTCTTCTAATGACATGGCCAAAATATTTGAGCTTTAATCTCATGACCATACCTTTCAGCGAATGGCTTGGCTTGATTTCCTGTAGTATGGAATGACTGGATCTTTTTTGCAGTCCAAGGAACTCTCAGAAGTTCAAAGTTATCAATTCTACAGGTTCATCCTTCTTTATGGCCCTGCTCTCATACTGTATGTTACTACTGGTAATACTATAGTTTTAACTATGCGGACCTTTGTTGATAGTGATATATCTTTACTTTTTAATAGCTTGTCCAGACTAGCTATACCTTTTATCCCCATTTATCTAAATCAGACTTGTTTAATTGCAATTAGATACAGGTATGATTTCCACAATATTTTTGTGTCAGTGTAAGAAAGTAAACCAAAATGACAGAGCCACTGGTAAATCCACATGTATTAAAAAAAAATATGTTAGAAAGTCTGATTTGGCTCCTGCTCTCAAGTACTAAAGTTGTAAAACAATGAGCTACCACCGGTGGTCCTAGAGCTTGAGTCACATTGTCCTCGGAACAACTGGGATTACAAAATGATTTAAACATAATTACGGTAATATAATTTAATGAAATGAGTGAGAAGGCATAAACAGGTAGCTCTTTAGTATTTATAACTACACAAAAAGGGTATAAAACCACAATAAGAATGTTGGGTGGGCAAAGCTACCGATGTCACATCTGGACCTGCGATAGTAACGACAGCTGAAGAGGTTTGACAGTAAGGACTGACAAAAATTAAATATGAAATAAAGTATTTTATTTTGGCGATGTGTGAGCTTGAGAATGTTGTGCTTTTAATTCTAATGTCACCCATTGTGTTACCCATCATTTACAGTGATATATTGATTTTATATTTGCTTTTAAAGTGCTCCAATTTGTCATTAAGCCCTTTGCGAGACCTCCTTGGTACCAGTAAACTGTGGTTCGAGTTTAGCCATTTGCGGGCTTGACGGAGTGGTTAGCGAGGGAAACCGGAGCAATTGAATAGCGATTTGCGATTTTAGCGATCGCAACTCTTGCAGCTGTGAAAGATCAAAGGCTTTGAGGGAAGTAACTTGAGATTTGACAAATCGATAGAAATCACAGCTCGCAGCACGTAACTCGATCGGAGAACGCAAACGGAAGGCAATTGAATAGTAAAGTAACTTGCTACCTCCACTTGCAAGCCCGGATCTCAAAATCGCAGCAATTGAGATGAGGCTGTATGTTTATGAGCCCAGGAATCCATGTGGTATTTTACATTACTTCCTTAGAGCACAATCATGAGGGTGTGGATGGAGAGGTGCAGAAGGAGGGAACAGAGAACATTTAAGATAATTGGATAATACAGACATCGGAACCCAAACACCTTGCCCCTCAGTGACCCAGAACCAGACTCATTGCTTCATAAAAGGCAGCCATATCTCTCCAGAAATTTAAATGCCCCTCTCAAAAAACAGAATGTGTACCAGGCCTTTAAGTGAAAAAATAGTAATAAATTGACTGTCATTACCTTAAGAAAAGTGCATAAAGTCAAAAGTAAAATATACCTTTACACTATTCCAAAGCTGTATAAAAGTGAGTCCAACACTATGCATACATTAAATAATTTTAATATATAATATGTTGGTATTATTGTTACATTGTGAGAGAAAATTTCATATATGCCTAGAGTTTAACCACCTGTTAATATATGAAGTTTTCCAGAATGTTCTAATTTTCTGAAGATGCCTTTCTTGGATTATATCCACATGTTAAAAGACAACTAATTAAGAGTTTGTCCTTGTAAGTGCTGCGATTGCAAAAATAACTTGCAAGATATACTGTTGGCTCACATCTGCGACAGACAACCGTAGTTTCTTTTTCTGTGTCCTTGAGTGCTGGCCAACAGGACAGATATAAAACTGTAAGAGAAATGATTATTAAACAGAGACCATTTTAATCACTATACCTGTGTGTTTTATTTTGTGTCTCTCATCTGGTACCAGGAAAACCCTTTGTGTGCTGTGTTTTTTTCTTCTGCAGGGTAATATTTCCCTAACATACAAATAACCATGCAGTATCATTTTTATACACCTTCTGGTGCACCGATACTCCTCGAGTGACACACATTATGCTAAAAAGGCTATATAAGGCTTTCAACTCTTTCAGGTCCGATCACACAACATCTTAAAGTATAGCCTGTGTCTTTATACTACATACTCAAAGAGTAAAATAACTACCATTACAAATGGAAAAAACTAGGACAGTGCCATAGCATTGTCTTTTTAATATTTTTTTTTTCTATTTAACAATGCTCTGCAAGAAGATGAATGCTATTCCAACCAGTGTAAACATTTAAAAAATAAATAATCTGTCACAATGCATTTCACCTGCCGGTTCATACTATTTATATCATCCCAAATTACAGAAATTAAGTCTATTACACGCATTTTATTTTAAAAATGCGTTATTTAAACTTATAAGGCCATTGTTTTTAGAGATTTTTTTCATTTGGCGCTCAGCGTCATTTAATTCCTAGCCAGACACCCTTTTATCACCAAAGAGTTAGGTATCAATAAACCTATTAACTTATATTACCATACTATAAACCCCTGGTATCTCAGCTGACTGTAAAATTCCACAGTGAAGCCTGGTATTTGAAATATGATTTGAAACAGAATTTATAATGTTTTAGAATTACATAAAACTGTGTGAAATTGTGCAGATAATCATTTAAATCTTCCTACATGAGAAGATAATTGCTGCAGAAATTAACTGTACCTGGGGTTCATTCATTTGGTCATGGCTAGTTTCTTATATAGTAATGATTTCATATTAGAGTTAATTAAGATCAGGTCAGAGTTGCTGAAGGTCAGACATTAATGCACAGGATCATTGAAATGATAATTATAAACAGATTAGGAAGCTACGGTCTTTTATAAGGGGTTATTAGATAATTACTGTGAGTCTACAGCTTACTGTAATAATGGATAATCAAATGCTTGCTATGTTTTAAGGTTGAGGATGTAATACTTTCTCTGGGATTTAATGGAATTCCAAGCACTTTTTGATAATATATATATATATATATATATATATATATATCACATATCACATATATAGTTGTGAGCAGGCGAGCTTGCTTAAGCCGTTGCTCACGCTAGCGGGCTCGCATAGCGAGCCCGCGGCCCTCGCGAAGCGAGGGTCGCAGTTGCTGGCAAGGAGCGCCGCAGGCGCTCCTTGCCAGCAACTGCAGCCCTCGCGAAGAGGGCTGCAGCCCTCGCAGCAACTGCAGCCCTCGCGCTCCTTGACAGCATTTGCGGCCTTTGCGAAGAGAGGGAGCTGTGCGTGCACGCCCCTGGAGAGAGGGAACTGTGCGTGCACGCCCCTGGAGAGAGGGAGCTGTGCATGCACGCTGCTGGAGAGAGGGAGCAGAACTCCATGCCCCATTAGACCCATCAGACTACTTACATTCATTGGAGCATTTCAATTCACCTCCGCCATGTCTCCCCTGCCTGCACATTTTCTGCAGAGGCAGGGAGTTTCAGAATTACGTCACATGCATGCAAAGTAATTCAGGAAGTCCCTGCCTCTGCAGAAAAACGTACAGGCAGGAGATGCATAGTGGTGGATAATTGAACAGCTTCGATGAATGTAAGTAGTCTGATGGGTCTGACTGATAGTGACAGATCTGACTGATCGGGACCATGAAGGCCTGGCCTTGGGGGACATGAAGGCTTAGCCTGGGGGGACATGGCATCATGGGCTGGAGGCCATAAACTAATAAAAAAAAATACATATATACAACAAAATGTGCACTGGGACATTATTTATATATATATATAGATATATATATATATATATATATATATATATATATATATATATATATACTGTATATATTATAAATATATTATAGATTTTATACACACTTATATTATACAGATTATAAGTATATAATATATTATATGTATTGTGTGTGTGTGTGTGTGAGGTGTGTGTGTAATGTGCAGTGTGTATATATATATATATATAATGATGTATTGTGTGTGTAATGTGCAGTGTGTATACATATATATATATAATGATGTATTGTGTGTGTGTGTGTGAGGTGTGTGTGTAATGTGCAGTGTGTATACATATATATATATAATGATGTATTGTGTGTGTGTGTGTGAGGTGTGTGTGTAATGTGCAGTGTGTATACATATATATATATAATGATGTATTGTGTGTGTGTGTGTGAGGTGTGTGTGTAATGTGCAGTGTGTATACATATATATATATAATGATGTATTGTGTGTGTGTGTGTGAGGTGTGTGTGTAATGTGCAGTGTGTATACATATATATATATAATGATGTATTGTGTGTGTGTGTGTGAGGTGTGTGTGTAATGTGCAGTGTGTATACATATATATATATAATGATGTATTGTGTGTGTGTGTGAGGTGTGTGTGTAATGTGCAGTGTGTATACATATATATATATATAATGATGTATTGTGTATGTCTGTGAGGTGTGTGTGTAATGTGCAGTGTGTATACATATATATATATATATATATAATGATGTATTGTGTGTGTGTGTGTGAGGTGTGTGTGTAATGTGCAGTGTGTATACATATATATATATATATATCATGATGTATTGTGTGTGTGTGTAATGTGCAGTGTGTATACATATATATCACATATATAGTTGTGAGCGTACGAGTCGTTGCTCACGCTTGCGGGCTCGCGTAGCGAGCCCGCGGCCCTCGCGAAGCGAGCCGCGGCCCTCGCGTAGCGAGCCGCGGCCCTCGCGTAGCGAGGTCACTGGGCAAGGGCCTCAGTTGCTGGCATGGAGCGCCGAAGGCGCTCCATGTCAGCAACTGAGGCCCCTCGCGAAGCGAGGGCCTCAGTTGCTGGCGAGGTCACTGGGCAAGGGCCTCAGTTGCTGGCATGGAGCGCCGAAGGCGCTCCATGCCAGCAACTGAGGCCCCTCGCGAAGCGAGGGACTCAGTTGCTGGCGAGGTCACTGGGCAAGGGCCTCAAACCCTCGCAAAATTCACGTCGCTACTCAAAAAACACGACACACAAATTACGACACTCGCTAAATTTTACGAGGCACGCAAACAACGTACGAAACACGTTACCACACATTACGACCTCGCAACACTCGGACGCAACACGCCGACATACAAACATTTAAAACACAATACATACACACAGCACATACATAAAAAACTTACCTACACCAAGAGGGAGCACCCAGGACCTCAAAAATGCAACTTACACCTCGATTTCACTCGAAATAAAACAGTTTAGAGACTAAAAAAAAAACGAAGCGAGAGAAAAAATGGCCGACGAACAAAACGAAAACGAGGCTACAGCACTCTAAACTCGCAAAACACCACAGGAAACTCGCAAAACACCACAAAACACCTACGGATATTCCGATACAGACCTATACCACACATTACTCGCCATTTTACACCAATGCGGAAGTACACGACTACGCTAACGGTTTGGTCTCGCGCACGCACACTATTACACTGCACACATTCAGCATGCTTACACAGCAGCTCCACACCACTAATGCTGCAGCAACATCAACACAGATTGCCAGCTCTTCATCACAATGCTTCAAAATAGGTACACTATATTCATTTACTAATTTAGCTACCTTACAATTTCATTGCCGTCATTTTTTGACGGGCAATTCGCTAGTATATATATATTATTTTGTCATTAATAGAAAATGCAATTTGAAATTTCCTTTTTTTTTTTTTAAATCAACAAAACTATACATTTTTAGTAATGGTCTGAAACTTTTAAAGGTACATTCAAAACATTGTTTTTTCTATTGCATCTGAAAGATGGTATTTTCTTTTTTAAGGGTTTCATTGCTGAATAAACTGCTTTGAGTGTATGATTTCAGATCATGATATAACATTTGACTGTATGGTATTTACATAGATAGATAATGACTGCAAATTTTATGCAAATTTAAATATGTTTTACATCATGATTTTATTCCATGCAAAAAAAAATCCTAAACAATTATATAATATTTAGTTATCTGGATAAAGTTATTATGCCTTAAGCACGCCCCATGCATTTATGCTGCCCATCCTTTGCCCAATATGCGTAAAAATCCAGTCTTTGGAGGAATTCCTTGATCCAAATCAGCTATATTTTATTACAATTTGTACTCACATTTTTGTATTATTAATATATTTTCCCAGTTCATTGCTAAACGAGAAATTACATTTTAAAACTTTGTCTGTGTATATATTGTATAGGTCTACGGAATCCCTACCCTTTTCATGAATACTATATGGCAACTAGCATTTGTGAAATGAAAGGCATGAACAATATACCATAGAGTGTTAAAATGAAAACAAATAGATTAATAAGTCAACGATCAATGATATCCTAATTAACCTTTTAGTTAAAAGTGTTTAAAAACAGTGCATTCTAACCCTTTTTTCATAAACTCACAACTGATTTACCTTATATTGGGAAAATTAGATAGGCCCTCCACTATAAAAACTATATCAAGAAAAAAAAAAGTGAAAATGTGTTGTGGTCTCATTATGAATGCATGCAAATGTATATATGTATATATATATACACATCTATAACAAGTTAAAAACATGTTTCCTGCTCAGAATTCAGAGAATTACAGTTATAACACTGCATTCTGGGAACCTGGTCAGGAACATGCATATATATATATATATATATATATATATATATATATATATATATATATATATATATATATATATATATATATACATATATATAATCCCTTCTGGATTGCTATTTGTCGTGGTGAAGGGGCTTATATGCTTCAGTGAAGCTGTGAACTATACCATGTAGGGTCACCCGCCCAAGATAGGCAGGTCATAACAGTCAGACACTGGAGAAAGAACTGACAAACTATTCCAGTATCTTTGCCAAAACAACCTTCTGGATAAGCAGAACCAGGCACAAGATGTGTCTGTCATGCTGCAGTCCATTGTGTCACAGAGATTCAGACACAACTGAACAATTAAAAAACAAGATATATATATATATATATATATATATATATATATATATATATATATATATAATGTGTGTGTGTGTGCGTGTAATATGTCTAATTTGAGGTACAATTTAAAAAAATGTGATCATGGTGATTAACCATTTAACAAAGTTTGGGTATCCCTCAGAACAAATACTGAAATCACTTGTTATATTTTTCAAGCTTCTTCAGTGGTATGTTGCATATAGCTTTCTAATATGCAAAACAGTATTGGTAATTATTTTTCTAAGGGTAAGATACAGATTATGTACCATTTATCACTTGTTTTAACACTTGTGATAATGTTTTTCCTGTTGTGTTATCACTATTAGGAACTCCCAATTAGCAACTTTTTAAAGCAACAGGTCCCAAATAAACATTTGCAAATGTCCATGTGGAAACACAAACTACTGATAACACTACTGAAAAATGTTATCACAGATGTTACTGCAAGTGATAAAGGATATAGAATGAGCGTCTAAATGTGATTTGTTTTGTGTTTTGGTCTCCAAGGAATTTTATTACTAATTGCATTTCCTAATGTCATCTTAACTTGAATGTAAGTAAAGTTTGTTGTTGTTGTTTGTTTGTTTTGTTTTCTTTATCTTTATTTTATCCTGTTTTAATGAAAGAACCAGTGGATTGATTGAAGTGTTGGTGAGAAGACTGAAACACATTTGAAAAAAAAGACATAAAGAAGTATTTGTACAAAGCCATAAATGACCCAAAAAAAAAAAAGACTGAAAACGTTGTGCCTGACTAAGAGCATATTTAAACAGGAAAAAGTAAATAAGCTAGTATTCATGTTACAATTCTTGCATTTCCTGATGCAATCTGCCTTCTTCTGGGCCAGTGAGGGGGATGTTATATAGAGTCATTTTCAGTCAGATAATTATTTCACAAACCACTCCCATCTCTCCCTGTCCCCTCCTCCCCACTCCTCCCTGCATTGATAAACACACCCTCATGATCCAGCTCTCGGGAATGTGGGTAACAAATAAAAGTTAGATACTTCTACTCATAAACAGAGTGATAGCTGTTAATGTCGTAATATTCTTCACTAATAAATGCCTTTTTACTTGAACTACAGTGATCCTTTAAGAAAGGCTTTTTGTGTCCTGGGATTTTGCAAGCTCTTCTCTTTGCATATTTTCTATAACTGTGTGTTTATTATTACAAGAATAGAATCCTTCTTCTAAAACATAAATAGTACTGAACAGAAATGTCACTTACTACAGTAGATAATATGGGGGTAAATTTGCTAATGCTTCACAGAGACATTAAAGAGCCATGAAGCTCATTTTCGCACCGTACATAGACATTTATAGAACATGTACACTTAATCTCTAAAACAACACAACATATGAAAGACATAAGCATGGCATCCTCCGGGCGCTAGCCTTTACTGCTAAATAAAGATTTAAAAATGTATTTTAGGTCCTCAGCTTACATAGCTGCTAATGTTAAGTTGCTATAACCTTCACAAACATTTGAAGTTTTTCCCAATCTTTAGTGGTCCTTTAATGGACACTGTAATATCTGAGGATGCAGCATGCACACTATCTAATTCTATATTCCTGTTTAAACCATAACAAATACTAGTTAATTGAGTGTATTTATGGCCTCAGCTGTAGTAATCCAGTTCAGATGCACATAGAGGGCAGGTGCTCCAATTCTCTTCCCGGTTCAGTAAATAAGTGGCATTCTGCAGAAAATAAACATAACACATTTGGGAAAACAGATTTTTTTCCTCAAGATTTTTTTTTCTTTTGGATACATTTGCTGTTATGATCCACTGCTTCAAAATAATATACTTACAGGACCACTGTAATACATTTCAAAGTAAAGCTTGTTTGTTGAGCAGAAAATATTAAAAACAGTATGAACTTTAAAATAAGTAAAAGTTCATATTTTTCTTATTTTTATGTTGTCTGTTTTCTCCTCAAGCAGAGCTGCTCCTCTCCACTTCCCCATGCCTTATAAGGGTGGGTGGGGGGTGTTCAGCTATGTCCTGGGGCTGAACCATTATGGGAATTTGAAGCAGATTGGTCTGTGATGTCACATGAAGGCAATACTCTCTCATTAACAGAGGTAACAGCTATATAGTAACATGCTTGCAGATGCCCCACTCTGTGACAGTACATGAACCATCATAGCTCCACCTCCTTTACTAGGCATGCTCAGTCTGAACCAGAGTCTGACTGGTCATACTTTTGTTTTAGTCCAACTTCTAGTCAGTGCTGGCCATGTCCCCTGATAGGCACAAGTAGGTGGAGATGAGCAGTTCTGCTTGAGGGAAAACAAGCACATTTAAAAGTAATACTTTTTTTATTTTAAACTGCATACTGTAAACAAAAAGATGAACTTTACCTGTAAATTCCCTAAAGTGGTTCTTTAGTTTTTTTCAATTCTCCTCTCATTGGACATTCATTGATACAAATAATTTATTGTCAGTCTATTCCAGACAATCCTTGAAGATTAATAGCAATGGTCAGTGAGATATTACTAAAATATATGTATATTTAATTTGTTAAGGAACATTTTTAATACTTAATCAATATTAGACATAAATGACATTCTTATTTGCTTGGATACATAATTACTTGATTACTGGACTATATCTTAGACAAAATGAAGATGTGAAAAGCAAACTGGAAAACTTTATAAATTGATAATATGTATGTTAATTATTTATTACTTCTTTTATTCACAGCTTTTTGCCCAGTGGACACGAAGATGCTTTACAATCGCATAAAAATATGAAAGAATCACTAAACCTTCATTCCAGAAAATAAACAAGGACACTAAATTATAGATAATATTGTGGCTACAATATGGTCTGCAAACATTACATGGAGACTTTGACTTTGTTTATCCCCAATCATGTCCCTGAAGAACATTTTTAACTGTACTCAACTAGCTTCATTCACATAAGTTACCTTTTTTTTTAAACAACACAGTAATTTAAATGATTTAAAAAATGCCATATTTTTTATTGCCTTAATTGGGCCCATTTTCAATCACCCAGGCCTGAGCATGCCTTGTCTTTTTCATTCAGTTGACTGCAGCCAAGTCAATTGACACAATGTCTTGTGGCCTAATGACTTATTAAAGCAATAATCTCTCATTAAAAAAGACTACAATCTTTGTCTGTGGTTTGATCAGAAAGGCTGACTAACAACTTAATGTTCAACATAAGTTTATAGCTGGAAGTGTCTATAGAAACAGAGGTTGGTAGTAAGGGGGTATGGAAAGAAAGGTTAGCAGTAAGTAAGAGCTATAGAGAAAAGGAGTGGTGGTGTATGACAGTGAGTATGGAGACAAAGAGGTGGTGGTGAGTAAACATGTGTCCATAGGTATGATGTAAAGCAAAACTCATGCACCATGTTGTTATTTCAAACTTATAATGTCCATGAAAGTAAATTGAAAGAACATAAGATATTTTTACTTAGCACAGCAACATCATGGAGACAGCCTTTTTGCACATCTGTATGATGAGAGATTTTATACAGAAAAATAGGAAGCCATTGATTACATTTGGAGATAATAGCCCCCATTCAATTGAGATTTCGGGAGATCCGGTATTCCATAAGTGAGGTCGCAAGCTACTTTGCTATTCAACTGGTGTCTTTTTGGGGGCTTGGATCGGCTTCTGAGTTAAGGCTTGAGAAAATGGCGATGGTTAACCTCGCAGCTTACAGCATCCAGAAGCCTTTGATCTGTCACTTTCACAAGGCTAAAATCGCAAATCGCGATTGATCAATTTCCTAAAGCCCGCAAATGTTTTCACACCCGTAAACGGCAAATGAAGGAGAAATTCCAATGAGTGCTAGAGAGGACCCGCAAGGGCGTTAAAAACCTTTTTGTAGCACTGTAACTGCAAATAAACAATCAATACTGCACTATAAATAATGAGGACATTACAATTAATTGCACAACAGTCTGAAGCCCGCAAATCGTCAGGAAATAAAGTTTATTTTTATGTTTCATTTTGGGGCTAAACTGATCTTGGGTATCAATGAGTTAATACATATTTTAGGCCACCATATAGACTAGAACAGTATTGGCATTCATTTTCATAATTCTTTATTTTGAGGGTTTGCTAGTCTGATCGCATATCGGACCCCCAAAAGCTAATTGATTGACAAGTAACCTCCATGTTTTACTAACGTAATTATGACAGTCTCCTTATCCATTGGCTGATTTAAAATGGGAGTTTACGGGCTTGCTTGATTGATCATGTCCCTGCCCTGAACTGCTCCGGCCAGTGCATTATTTGCGGTTTCGGCTTTGGGAGTGTAACTTGCGGGCTTGCCGAATTGAATAGCATCATAATCGGAGACAAACAGGAGCCCGCAAAACACACCCGCAGACAATCGGCTGTCTGCAATCGATTTGTGGACTTCCACTTAAATATGGTCAAATGACAGGACAGCAGGTTGTATTAGTGAGAGGGTGAAAAGGAGAGAGCTCCCTCAAGCTCATGTCCATTGCTTTTATGACCTGATCTATCCATCTCCGGTTCTGCTTCCCTTCTTTGTGTGCCTTCAATATTTTCCAGCATAATATGGCCAAAATATTTAAAGCTTTAGGCTTTAGCCTCATGAGCATACATTTCAGTGAACAGATTGTCTTGATTTCCTGTAGTATTGGTTGATTGGAACTTTGTAGGGTCCAATGAAAACAAATTTATTCCTTAATAAAAAATTGTAAAAAAAAGCACAATTTTGAAAGAAATGTGTTAAATAAAAATGTGCCCACATTCACATCAATATGCAACTCTTGCATGGTTCCAATTTCTAAAACAATAAGTATATTATTATATTTTTCTCTATCAACCTGTAGTATCACATCACTTACTGTGTTGATATTTGTTTTAGTTTATGAAATGTATTTAAATCTTTTTGTGCTCAAAATGGCAGAAACAAGCTACTTGTACACTTTTCAATTTAAAGATTGACTTTGCAGCATTTTCTTGGACTCCTTATAGGAATAACTTTATTATGACTATTAAACAAATCATATGCAATATAAAAATACACTACCTTGGCATGCTTCAAATTTCAAAGCAGACCCACAATCCTTCAACTCAAACTTCCTAGGCTTTCTTCCAAAATCTGTATTTTTCAGACGCAAAAAAGAAAAGTTGCTTACTGTGGGATTTTCTAAATATCTTAAGAAAAAAGACTAATGTAAAGCTTTCATGGTTCACAAACTGCAGGAAAGTTGATGAGAAGACATTTCTGTTTGTTAGCTGATTGATGGAACAGCAACAATTTACAAATGTTAAGTGTTGAAAGAAGTTATACACAATCATAATGTTGTCCTTCTCTGGTCTCCTTTTGTAGAAGACAATTAGTCCGTCCTCATTGGCACTTGGAAGATTACATCTAATGTTTAAACTTGCTGTTCAAACTATGTTTCCAAAACAACATAGTGTCATTAGTGAGTCCGCTCAGTGTGGTCTGTATAAGATCTCTTTGGACCATGGGTCCATACATTTTGATGTGGGTAAATAGCTGTGGCTTGATAAAGTAGTTCTTATATTACCTGGACATTTTCAAATGCATCCAGTTCATGCAGATTAGAGAAGGCTCCTTTCATGGCTGAAATGTGGCAGCACTTACAAAGAGATTTAATGTGTTTCAAAGAGAAAATGAAATCCCACATGGTCACATACCTGTTGCCTTCTTTGTCTTGCCTGAGTGATACTAAGATGACCATGGGCAGATGGATTGATAATTATTTTGAAGTGAAGGACCAACATTTCCACTACATTTAATTTGATCTACACCACCCAGATCCACCAGTATAAACTTGCAACTGTGTTTTCTTTAAAAAATCTAAATAAATAAGTTAATAGTTAATTGTTGTCTAAAAAAACATTATTTTAGTTGCAAATATTATATACATACATCAACGTGCATACATAATTAATTATTATCCAATAATTTGACTAGTAGTATATAACTCAAAAATTATAGTAGTTAACATTTTGAAAGTCTTTATTATTGCTTTTATATTTATTTATGACAATACTTTAAAAGTAATTACTTTATAACTAGATTATTCAATATTAAAATGTTAGAACATATTGTGTAATATTACTGAAATAGTTCTTAATTATTTTCCATTGTCGTAATAAAAAATGTCTTTATCAACATTACATTTATTTTTTAGCTAATACTGCAGTACTTGATATGGACATCATTATTACTGCTTTCTTATCTAATTTTGTTAAATAAGTAGCAAGCAGCTGGATTTTAAACGGTAAAGGCTTAAAAAGTCTTATCATTTATTCTCCTCCAGGTGACATATTACTAGGCTATAATGGATGAAAGGGGTAGTGATAGCACATGCAGTATGTTTCCCGTCAATCGTAGGTTATGATTAATAAATAATACAATTTAATTTTATGTTACATTGCCAATATTGGTTAATTTGTAAAGCACCATTTAGGTACATAGTCATGATAGTTTGGTGCAATATTATTAGGAATTCTTATTTAAATAAGATCACATTCTGTAGAGTCAAATTATACATATAGGCAACAGGTTTTAAATACTCATAGGCCTCTATTCTATTGCCCAACTTGTAAATTTACACACTCTTAAAACTACTCTTAATATTGCCACAGAATCTATTACGATTTACCCACCCACAACCACTACAGGCTAGCCAAAGACACAAAAAACAACCTTAGAACTCCATTGGTTTTAGCACAGCTCGAACATTACAAGCTCTAAATAATTAAAGTTCCACATAATTGATATATATCTATTAGACCGTAGCTCTAGCTCACAAATAAAGTCTGACCCGCAACTGAAAAAAAGTATCAAGTTTCTGCCGAAAATATTATGAGTACTAAATAGGACTCACAAGGACTTTTTTAAACAGTAACAGCTATTATTCACACAATACTGCCCTTTTAAAGCATGAGGAGACATGGAAAGACATTAGAATTAATAGCTCAACAGTCTCAGACGCACAGATATGCCATTAAAAACATTTTTTTTTATGTTACTTTTGAGTAATATCGATCCCGGGACTCAAGGAGTTAATACATATCATGAAACCCACATGGACTAGATGGTCTCATTTACTATTGGTCTAAGAGGTAAATTACGGGCTTAAATATTGTCAGATCATATGATCACGCAGCCTCAAATCAGACTTAAAAAGTCAAGGTTTTCAAGTTCAGCCTTGAGGTCGGAATTTGCGAGCTGGAGTCAATAGAATATATCTAAACATTTATTTAAAGAAAACACCTGCAGCCAAAAGTACGGTTTTGAGGCATTTGCGAACAGCTAATAGTATATGGCCAATAGTTATCAATAGTGAGTGAATACAAATGTCCCATTGACCTTTTACAGTGTCTTCAATCAGCTTCAATCAGTGAATATCACTTAAAGGTATTTGAAAGTGAGGTGGGTTATGAATGCAACCTGTAGAATGCACCATAACCCACCTAGCATAAAATGTTTGCCTGAAAAAATGCAAAAAATGTTTGCAGAAAAGAAAAAAATGTGCTGTGGGTGATGTAGACACCCCCAGCAACTGAGATTTGCATATTGGATATCTCATTTTTAATGACACACACTGACACTGCACCTACATACAGTTAGACCCCCACACAATGACCATGCAATTCCACACTGTGAGACCCCCACACACTGACACTGCACCTCCATACAGTGACACCCCCACACACTCACCCATCTTCTTTGTGTCTTAATCTCCTCTATCCCTTCTCTGTCTCTCCCCACTCCCGCCCACCAACCGGCCTTCCCCCACATGACCCCAGTCTCCCCTGTCTCCCTCTGTGTCCCCAGTCTCCCTCTGTGCCCCTCTCCCCCAGTCCTTCTCCTCTGTGTCCCTCTCATGTCTCCCCAGGCCAAACATCCCCTCTGTGTCCCCAGTCTCCTCTCTTGCCTGTGCCCCTCTCCCCCAGTCCATCTCCTCTGTTTCCCAATCTCCCCTATATCTCTCCTCTGTCCTCTCTATGTCTCTCCCCACTCTGACCCACCAACCTGACTTCCCCGCTGTGATCCCAGTCTCCTCTCTTGCCTGTGCACCTCTCCCCCAGTCCATCTCCTCTGTTTCCCAATCTCCCCTATGTCTCTCCTCTGTCCTCTCTATGTCTCTCCCCACTCCCACCCACCAATCGGCCTTCCCCGCTGTGACCCCAGTCTCACTCTGTGTCCCCAGTCTCCCCTACCCCCGGTTGCCTTTTTACCCCAGCATAACCCTACCCCTTACACCCCAAAAGCCTAACCATAACCCTTACACCACAAAAGCCTAACCCTAACCCTTACACTCCAAAAGTCTAACACCTAACCCTTACACCTCTAAAGCTTAACCCTAAACCTTACACCCCAAAAGCCTAACCATAACCAGTACACCACAAAAGCCTAACCCACACACCCTCTCTCTCTCACACTCCTCTTGTCTCCCTCTCCTGTCTCTCTCTCCCTCTCTCCTGTCTCTCTCCCTCTCTCCTGTCTCTGACACTCCATATCTCTTCCTGTCGCTCTCTTCCTCTCTCTCTCTCTCTCTCCTGTCACTCTTTCTGTCCCATGCAGTCTTCTGTGATGCAGGGCCGTGTCTCTCTGTCCCCTGCAGTCTAGTGCGATTCAGAGCCGTGTTTTTGTGATGTCCTGCGCGAAGATCTTGCCCGCGCTGATATTATGCACCATTTATATTAAAGGGGCATGGAAATATATAAATATTCTTTGTTGTGTCTAAAAGAACTTATTTGATAGTGCGCCACAATGTGTTTTCTATTTCCAAAGATTAATCTGAGAAGAAAAAAATATTAAAATATTTATTTGCCCTGGTGCTTACCCCTGTCAGAGCAGTAATACCGCTATGTGAGTCATACTTGTCTGCCAATTAGACCTACAGTCCTAAGTGTACTTCCTGTTATTTTCAATTAACTTTACTGCGGTGTATTAATAGTTCACGCAAAATAAACAACTTTTGAAATGCTGAAAACATTATCTTTCAAGTACATAAAAAAAAAATATGTTTTTTCATGTTCATCTAATCTTTAATTACTCTAAAAGTTGCAGCTTACATATTTTCAGTAAATTTAAATATATTAAAAAGGGGATATTTTTAACTGAAATTGTGTCCTATTATTTATAAAGATACAACTGTACATCAGTGAGCTTTCCCATGAAAGTATTGTTTACCTTCAGAGTATAACATGTTGAATTCCCTGTTTATAAGTTACGACAAAGAAGAAAGGAGCTTCAGATGGTCAGAAATGGAAAAAAGAAGCAAGGTGTCTTGGTAAGTTTATGTCTCTGTCATCACCATCTCTGCATCTGACAGTATACTCTTTTGATCTTGATGAGTGCATTCCTCAGTGAGGAATTCTATACAGAAGTGCACCAGCAGAAGCTTTCTCATGTGAAGATGTCAAACCCAATGAATTTCCATCTATATGCTGAGAGAAAAACTTTAGTAATTGTTTCAGTTTTACTCCCTACGGCTACATAAATGTTTGTAGCACAATTCCTTGTCTAATCTATCCATTTGAGCAGTTTAGCATAAAGACTGGCCTGATATATACACTAATAGGCTGCGATACAAACAGAGTTTTTATGATTTACGGAATCAACAAGATTATTTCAATTTGATGTTTTAAATGTTGTTTAGTATACTGCTTGTTATTTGTGATTTTTTTGATGTTGATGTTAACAATAGCCAATGTTACATTTATTTGAACAGACAGAAACTTTATCAGTTAAACATGATAATGGTAGCAAAACATAGGAAACAGGGGATTTAATATATAAATGGAAATTAGGTTTTAAAACAGTAAGCGGTTTACTTACTTTGAGGACATCAAACAGTTATTTGGAAATGCAAACTTAAAGGTATATCTAAGTTTCCTGAATTACGAATGTATCTGATAGAGAAGAATCAGTAGTGCATGCAAACATTTTTTTGCATAAAAAAACACCAAAAATAAACACTTACAAACTCACCCTGATGTTTGCTAAATCCCTTAAATTTGGAAACTGCAGCTTTTGTTAGTTGACACCTTTGAAAATCCCTCCAAGATTAGCATACAATTCATTTTGGCCAATCAGGAGAAAGCAGAGGTTAGTTTGAATCATATTCTGGGGTTCCTGTGTTGCAAAGCTGCCTAGGATATGTAGTCTCTCTCTCTATCCTTGTGATCTGATTCAGCTGTGAGCTCAGACCCCACCCAACCATGTGATTCCATCCAGCAGCAGTTACTTCCTGTGGTCTCTACCAGAAAGATCAAACTCTCTAATAATAATAATATCACTAATAACATGTTATATGTAGATCACAAACACATTCCATTGTGCTAGGGTACAATAAACACATATAACATTTGAGACACATTTAAAAACAGTAAAACATATATAAAAATATACATATATTTGTACATATCCTTTGGTAATGGAGGAGATGATGTCCATGCTCTTGTTAGAGTTTACAATCTAAGAGGTAATAGTGGTTGTAGAGATATGAAGTGATGGGACTGTGTGATTGAAATAAGTTAAAAGGAGAAAGTATAAGAGAACCAAAATAAAGGGCATTGTTTGAAATTGTTAGTGGTGGTAAGTGGTATACAGTACTCTCTGAACAAGTGTGTTTCTGAGAATATTTGAATATCTAGAGAAGAGCATAATGAAACAGAGAAGGAGTTGCTCTTGAGAAGTCCTGTAGGAAGTGGTTATTATAGGGCATGATGCAAATTGTGAGCAAAACGGAAAGTTCAAGTTAGAGAGTATTATTGTAAAATGTTTGGGTTTCATCTAAATGCTACCAAAACTGCAAAATATAACACTAATTATATTTAACAAACTTTTATAAAATATTGATAGTTGTTTTTATATATTCAAGGTTCAACACCCAAAATAAATCTTCTCTACAAATTAAACCGTTCTCTTCCACATCAAAATATTTCACCACCAAAAATCAAGATTGGTGT
Organism: Discoglossus pictus; assembly: GCA_027410445.1. Lineage (NCBI taxonomy): Eukaryota > Metazoa > Chordata > Amphibia > Anura > Alytidae > Discoglossus > Discoglossus pictus. The sequence goes on from CM050166.1 coordinate 228,627,935, forward strand.
ATACATTTTCCTTCTGCATATCCTAAAATACTTACATTTTTAGTCTTCCCACTCTCATATTTCCACTAATTTCCATTAACTCTGTGACTGTATGAATGCATTTTTGTATTTGCATAAAACCATCAATGTAAACAGTGCTTATACATAATCATTTCATGAATTATTATTATTTTGAGGTGTAAGTAGATTTATATGAAGAATGCAACAGTTTTGGTGACTTTGTTCTAAAGTACTTACAACCTAAATATATATAAGTAAGTCTTACAGACATATTATAGTGTACGGGTAAGTGCAACTAGAAGAAAAGGTACTTCCAAGTACTTGTAAGTACATTAGCTAAATGAGCTACTGGAAAGCATCTATGAGGTGACATTTAAAATGAGGCTTAAAAGTGATTAGAGAAGTCACTTGCCTGATATTTTGCAGCAATGCATTCCAAAGTTGTGGGGCAATAAAAGAGAAATGTTTAAATGGTTGAATAAGCAAGAGATAGTTGTAGCTGTTGGAAGACAGTTGGGGGATTTCCGCAGAGGAGAAGAATGAAGGGTTTTAGAAAATAGCAAGATGACTTTAACTGCCACATTTTATATGGATAGGAGTGAAGGGAGAACAAAGAGTAAGGGTATGCAGTAGTTGTGATGGAAGCAAAACAGGGGTTAGTTAACATTCTTGAAGTAAAGGGACCAAGAAAATGGTATAGCTTAACTGTGTTTTGGACACAAAATCAGCAAATAGCTGCATAAGAGGGGAGGATTTTAGGAATGAGGCAATTATGACACAAAAGCAAGATTAAAAATGTGGACCCTCATTAAATTGAGCCGTTCGGGAGATCCAGGCTTGCAAGTGGACCTCGCAAGTTATTTGGCTATTCAATTGGCTTCGGTTTGTAGGCTCCAATCGAGTTACTTTCATTGCGATCCATTGTGATTTGTAAAAACGCAAGTAAATTCTCTCAAAGACTTTGATCTTTCACGGCCGCAAGAGTCCCGAATGCTAAACTCGCTATTCAATTGCTCAGATTCCCCCTCGCTAACCACTCTGTCAAGCCCGCAAATGGCAAATATCTAACCACAAGTTAATGGTACCAAGGAGGTCTCGCAAAGTGCTTAATGACAAATCGGAGCACTATAAAAGCAAATAAAAAAGCAATACTGTACTTTTATTAAGAGGAAGAGTAATGTTAGGTCTTAGAATTAATAGCACAACATTCCCCAATATTTTATTTCATGTTCAATTATCGTGTTATATCACGGCAATCAATGTGAAGTCCTACGGGCTTCAACCTCCAAGCCTGTATGACTTTGAAATCCAACCTCCATTTTTCCTTGAAGTCCTACGGGCTTGAACATGATCACTGATGCAAGGCCGTAACTTGTGGTTCAAGGACTTCAATTAAATATGGAGGTTGGATTTCAAAGTCATACGGGCTTGAATCATGAGTTACGGCCTTGCGTCAGTGATCATGTTCAAGCCCACGAATGCTACTGTCGATAGCATGGTTTCGGAATTTCGCTACCGGCGCCTAACTGGCAGACCCAGCCAATTGAATAGCATTTGCAAAAGTAGAGCAAAGGGAAGACACAACTCAATCACAGGCATTTAGCTGTCTGCGATCGAGTTGCGAGCCCCAAATTGAATGAGGCTTGTGGTCAGGAACATTACCTAACTATTCAATTGATCCCTTTTCTCATTTCTGCGAGTGAGCAGAACAAGCCTGACTCCATATTCCCAAATTACGGGATGCTTTCCCATTGACTTTCTGACATCCATAAAATTACAGGTTACTTTTTCAAAGATTTTCATTAAGTCGTTATTCAATTGGAACTTTAATAAGCACTCGCAGATTACTTATGAATCGTAAATCTTAATTTAAAAGAAAATATTTACACGCACTGAAGGGCAGCCACCAATGATTTTAAAAGTCTTTCTGAGACCTTCAAAAGCAGTTAAAGAGATGGGACAGCACTAGAAAACCATAAAAAATTACGTGAGTGCAATAAAATGTAATATTTAATAAGTGTAAAGGTGCAAATGTGCAATTTTAAATGATATATATTTTTTTATTATTATGTGTGTGTCATTATACAATATCCAAGGTAACATAGAACTCAAGAGGTTAATACATATCAGGAAACCCACATGGACTACAACAAATGCTTGAATACATTGTCTATTAATGGGCTAGCCCTATTTACATTTTACTTATTTACTTGTAAAAATGCTTACTCACAAATTGTGGGTGCTTAATCTTACTCATTTTACTTATATATAGTATATCATGACAATCATGTTTTCCATTGGCTCCTAGTACTGTGTCTTATCATGAATGTAAGCAAAATGCAACCTCACATTACTGACAAGACATGGATTTACTCAGGGGCCTAGGAACCCAAATAATTCAATAATTCTGGAATACAGTTCAGAGATGAAAAGCCAAAATTGAATCATAACTAAGGGTTATGATAAATTAATTCATTAATTCATCAAGTCTTATCTTTTTAAATGCATGCTTTTTGGGCAAAGGTAAGTTATGAGCAATGCACTGTATAATGTTAATCTAAAAACAGGGTTGTACTATTTGTACTTTTAAAGTTGTGGAATATTATAAAATTGTGTTGGCTATCCATAAAACTGTCATGAATTCAGCCATCAAATTCAGAAATGATATGAATTAGAGAGGGGTCATTGAATAACCCAACTAACATTAACTCATAGTTAATGATAAAGAATTGTCATATTTTGGGGGATTTAACTACAATATTTGAGGGGTGGCCAGCTGAGTGCCTGACCTTGTTATCCCTTCTTCAAATAGATCTGTTTTGATATCCTCATATCTTTGAGTAAGTTTAGGACTTTATCCCTATTTTAATACTTACATATTAATTTATGTCTATTCATGGCTATTTCCATGGATGGAATAACCTGGGAGATGGCTCCTAGAAAGTCTGCCTGGCTTCTAAGAGTTATATATTTTTGTCGATACTAGGTTAGTCTAATTACAAACACACAGTATACATTAATACACTAAACCTATCAGATCTTGGGTGAAGACAGATGCAAGAAGGTGGTCCACCACTGCATACATAAGGAAATGCACAAGCACAAAACTGGATAGATACTTAAATACTTGCCAATAAATATGGACTGTGCCATATTCTTAAATGGAAAATAGAAAATCATATTATCCAAAAAGGATATGAGCACAGGTGAATTAGTTATGTAAAATCAAATTACCGTAAGTATATTTTGTACAAACACTCACATCATACATCATGGATGATAAGCAGGATTTTAAAGTTGACACCATATACAGTAGACTTCACTAATTAAAGGTATATGAAAGTGAGCTGGTTTATTAATGCATCTGATAAACGAGAATTTATAGTGTCTGAAAAAAAATAGTTTGCATGAAAAAATTCCAAAGTAAACAGTTAAACCGTTAGAATGAAGTTTGCTGAATTTCTTGCTATTGCTATCTGTTTTCTCTCAATGTTGGAACACCCTGAAATTCCCACGGATAATTAGCATAACTTATACAATGTTTCTTTTTGGCCTGGGGATTGTGCAGGCATGCTCAGTTAGCACCTGTAGTCTGCCCTATTGTGGGAAGTCACATGATTCCAGACAGTTTCCTTTCCTTTAGCCAATCAGCATGCGCATGTGCTACATATTGGATTTGTCATTATAATGAGGTGTCCAATATGCAAATCTCAGTTGCTAGGGGTGTCTACGTCACCCCCAGCACATTTTTCTCTTTTCTGCAAAAAATATTTGCATTTTTTCATGCAAACATTTTTTGCTGGGTGGGTTAGGACGCATTCTACAGGATGCATTCATAACCCACCTCACTTGCATATACCTTTAACACCTTATATTATAAATACATGCACACACATTTATTATCATACACACAGATGCTGCAAAATAAAGTATTTATTTAACAAATAAGTAGAGAATAGGTACTTATACACTGGCAAATGCATTATTTATTTAGGAACAATATGTCAGGAAACATGCATTTTACACACACCATGCTTAACAGATTCATCATTTTACAAACATTTAATAATTACTAATATATGTATGATGTATTTATTCAATAATTGAAAGAGATACACAAGAAAAACTATTTATTAAATAATTTATAGGTAGTGTAGAACATATTATACATAACAGTAAATGCACTGCTCATCACTCTACATAACAACAACAAAAAACAAATGATTATTCACATATGAACTAATTCAGAGAAAGGTCAGTAGATGCTGCACACAAACCATAATACCATGCATTCATGATCATCACACAGTCTGACAATTCATTATTTATCTATTAAATAATTTGGTAGATAGTTGTACATGCTACACACATGCAAGCATCATAATTACATGTATTTTCAATATACACTGAGAAAGATATTTTTATTTAAAAATGTTATACAGTAAATACATATGTAATCTTACAGACACATACAGAACAAGGTATTGTTATTTTTATTAATATATCTATTTATTTATTTATTTATTAATTAAATAATAGAGGTAATGCGGCACATTTACTCAAAGAAAATTAAATGCAATATTTTTTGTTCAGTGTGTGTGTGATGGATGCAAGTAGCATTTCACAAAACCAATTAAATATCCAGTGCCATGCATATAAATTACATATATTCTTTATACACAATGTGACATATGCAGAACAAATAACTTGATTATTGAATATTTCTGATTGAAAATCGTTAGTAAGTGTTACAGATACACATAATGATAAAATAAATCACCACATATACACTGAACAACTATTATAGTATGTAATTAGTTGTTCGTTAATTAATTTAGGAGAGCAGCACATATTACTTATATAAACAATGATGCCATAATACATTTTCAATGTGAATAAACTAAAAGCAAGAAATCATGGCCTATGTCAAACAATATATATTGTGTATATCACAAGGCATCTGTGAAAATGACACAAAGACAACAATGTATGAAGATTGTTTAAATGAGGGCAGCCAGTGTATGTTGCAGACACAAAAGGGGCATAAATGCAATAATGTTAAGTAATATATATTTGATTTAATTAAAATATATTGCGTATAGTTTACCTAGCCTCACTGACTCCATTCTCTCTCCTCTGCTGGTGAAGCTCCTCTACAGGAAGTTTGACCTCTGAGGGGGGAGCATGGTTCCTCTCCTGTAAGCACTTCCTGGCACAGGGGCGATTTTAACTTGGTGCAGATGCCACTAATGCCCAACTCAGTAGGAATTAAGGAGAAAGCTTCAACCCCTTTCACAAAATCTCAGGGGGGGGGGGGAAATATGTCCCCTCCCCCCTCCTTCCCATTAGTGTTGCAAACTATCTGCTTCTGTGGTAGGAGTAGATATTAACTTCTAAAAGCTCCACGTTACCTCTCCTAAAAGCACCAAGTTTCCTCTTCCCACCCCAATCCTCCCTCCACTGTTTCGTAGATTAGCCAGAGGAGAGTTTGTAATATACTCACTACACTTCAAACTTATGATTTTCTCTAAAAAACTATTATCTTAATGTATTATACAGCTGTTAGTGTTGCTAGTTAGTTCCATATTTCACAAGAATTACAAAGTATTAATAAATTATCCATTGGGGGGAAAACAATGGCCTAACTTTTTCTCCTCACTTTGAAATGCTTTGTGTAAATTGTATTGCTATCCAACATCTCTTCACATCTGTATGTGAGATATATACAATGTCTTTAAGTCTAAAAATAATGTCATTTTGGGTATAACCGTTTAATTCCTGGCATTCAATAAGTCAACTAAGGTCTTGGAATAAGTCAGCTAAGGTCTAATGCTAGCTTTTGGTTTAGGTAATTTCTTCATAATTATAACATAATAAACTTAGGCATGAAAATGGTACATTGTTGATTAATAATTTCCAGAATAAACTGAATTAATTACATTGTTCACTGAACTATCAAATATTAAACCTAACTAAACAGGAAACTCTATTAGCTTCATATGAATCAACAACCATATGACTTCCTGTCCAACTTTTTTCCCCTTAAAATCCAAGACTCACAATATTTAAAAAAATGTATAATAGCCAAAATATGCATAAAAAACCCAATAATGTAACTAGTAAAAACATGTCCACATTTTTACCATGCATTACCTTCACTTCTGCTTTGTACTGTTTCATGGAGTTTGAATCCAGCCAAGAAAGTTCTATGTTTTTATGTTGCTTCAGACAACACTTGAAAGTATACATTTTTAATAATTACTAATAAAAATGGCACTGTGTACATGGATCAACAGTCTGTAAACATTATTCTGGATCCAAAATAATGTTAATAATTACTGCTTAGTTATCTATATTTTTGACTTCTTAGATCTGTACAATTAAATGTGCTTTTATATACTTGAAAATGTTTTCCAGAATAGAACATACTGATTGTTTAATATTGCCAAGTAACACAATACATATAAAATATAATATAAAAAGATATACTTATAATATACACATAAAATAAACTGAGCTAAATTTGCTTGCCCAGGTATCCCTGCATTACATACAGCTGGATATATCTGTAAGATTCTTACTTCATCAGTAAAAATTACTCTGCTTATTTTATATACTTCAAGTCTAAACATTTCCAAGCATTCTACAGACCACAGAATAAATCTGTCATTGAGATCATTATAACACCTACACAAATGTATTTCTTTTTCACCGAATCACAATATAAGACCATTTTCTATTTATAAAATCCATGGTGATTTTCATGAAATTAAACAGAAAAATGTATCAATTACCTTTATATTTAATGATTAATTATTCAAATATAAACATGAATTCCAAGTGTAAACAAAAATTGTTTGTTTACTGTTGAAGGCTGCTTATAAATGCTGTAAATCATTATTGTGATGCAAAAATTACTAAAAATACTTGATTAATATTATGCTTTATTCCTAGTCACATTCTGTAGCACAATATAAATGGGATCTAGTAAGTACCACATTAAAGGTTTATACACAGTTGTACAGGATGTGAAGGTTTCTACTTCTGAGAAATTACCATCTAGAGATCATGCAGTAGTCAAGATTGTTGAGACTAGTTTAAGATGGAATTAAAAAATAAATTATTTACTTGTTTTGCCTCTGGGGAAGGGAAGTAACTCATGGTGATATGTGAACTAGAAATAATTTGGTAAGAACAGGCTTCTATGAAAATATGAGCTTAAAGGTGCCTAGAAAACTGCGAGAAAGCTAGCGGGATCATGAGTATTGAGCCAGATGGATAAGTATGATCGTCATGATTGACTGGAGTGAGGGCACTCTATGAAGATCAATCTGGAGGGGGATTGAATAATCAAGAAAGAATAGAATGAGAGTGTGAACTGAAACTTGGTTGTATATTGATTAAAGAACCACTGCAGTTGAAGGAAAAAGACACTTGTTTGTCAAGTATGTACCAAACTAACAATCAGCCTCATTGAATTCGGGCCGTAACATGATCGCAAGTAGATGATTTCCTGCGATTGAGTTACATGCTCTCGTTGCTCTCCCTTTACTCTGCTATCCAATTGGCAGGGCCCGCAAGTTAGGCGCCGGTCGCGAGAATCGGAAACCATGCTCTCGATAGTAGCATTTGTGGGCTTGAATATGATCGCAGACCCAAGCCCGTAACTCGTGGTTTAAGCCTGAAAAATCGTGGCATTTTAAAAGCAAATATAAAATCAATACAGCACTGTAAATGATGGGGAACACAATGGGTGACATTAGAATTAAAAGCACAACAAAATACAATACTTTATTTTATGTTCAATTTGCGTCCTAATTCCTATGGGCTTGACCTCCAAGCCCGTAACTTGTTATTCAAGCCCGTAGGAATATAATAGAGGTTGGATTTCAAAGTCCTACGGGCTTGGACAGAAATTAAACATGAAATAAAGTATTATATTTTGGCAGTGTGCGAGCTTGTGAATGTTGTGCTTTTAATTATAATGTCACCCATTCTGTTCCCTATAATATACAGTGCTGTAGTGAAGTTATATTTGCTTTTAAAGTGCTCTGATTTGTCAGTAAACCCTTTACGAGACCTCCTTGGTCCCAGTAACCTGTGGTTTGAATATTTCCATTTGCGGGCTTGATGGAGTGGTTAGCGTGGAAAAATCGGAGCAATTGAAAAGCGATTTGAGATTTTAGCGATCGTAACTCTTGCAGCCGTTAATGATCAAAGGCTTTGAGGGAAGTAACTTGCGATTTGCCGAATCAAAATGGATCGCAGCTCGTAGCAAGTAACCTGATCGGAGCCCGGATCTCCTAATCGCCGCAATTGAATGAGGCTGAATTTTAGTAACTCGTGTAAATACAAATATTTTTAGTGAAATTTTTGAAGACTCTGTTTTTGGGTACAGGAATTCACTTTGTGCTTGTTAAATCATATGCTGAGACCTGGATGATGGAGGCAAGGCTTTTGTGGAGACCAGTTGAAGGAGGAGTTGGGAATTGAAAACCATCAGAAGTCCATATCTTTTGTGGGATACTTTGATAAGATTGAAATCGACACCACACCCCCTCCAGCTTACTATGCCAGAATCAGATTCCTTGCTTCAGGAAACACAATTACAGCTCACACACACAACTTAACATGGATGCATCCAGGGTCCAGCAGAGGCAAAGCATGTATTTATTTTCTAACTTTATGATTTTTTTCTGCTTAATTATGCTCTTAGACTAGCTGCTCCTGTGCAGCTAGTTTATAGAAGCAGAACTCGGCTCCTACAATATCTATTCTTAAAGAAAATATAGAATTTGTGGCAAACATGGACTATCTGTGAAGCATTTTTTTCTCATTGTGCATTCATCCCTTAAAAATAATGGATTGTGCATATTTTTTAAGATAAAAAAGGCTAGATGGGCAGAAAAGTGTTTGGGAGAAATCGTTAAAGAGCCTTAAACTGTACAATAAAAAGAATATATATATTTGAAAAATTTTAGTCTGACTGAGCAATTTCTAATTAGAAAAAAAAATGAAGCCTCTGCTGGACCCTGGTCATCCATTGGCAGAAGCTTTGTGTGTTATTAAAGCCTTACATTTTGGAAGAGCTGTGGTTGCATGCATTGATGCAAATCTCCTGCTTCTGGGTCTTTCCGGTAAAAGGTGTGAAGTATCAATTTTAATCCAATCCAATTATTTAGCAAAGCCATGTGACTTCTCCCTTTTAGCTCCTCCCCCACCATGCTCTCCACTAATTCATACTCCCTTAATCTAGCTCTCAAAAAGTGGTGTAACAAACACAAAAGTTATTTGTTTACGCACAATTTTCAAAAAATATTTTTATGTCTATGGCACAGTTACTAATGTTGATAGTTTGTCATATATTCCACAAGCAAGTGCCTATTTTCTTAAAGTGCAATAGTCCTTTAATAGCAGGGCTTGGTAAACTGAGAGATTCCAAGTGCTGTGTCATGGTGGAATAGTAAGCCAACCATTTTTAAAATGTAGAGCCATGGCCACTAGAAACAGACATCTTGATTGGGTTGGAAAGGAGATTTGTTTTAATTATATTAAGTCTTAAACATTTTCAATCTAATAATGCTTATTAAACACAGGATTTGTTTCACTAGATTGTCACTCCAATGGAAACATGTTTAAAGTAAATCTACAGTTAATTAAGGATTTTTTTTTATACAAAAACTTTTTTAAATATTATATTTATGTTGTTGCAATTTGTTTTCTTTAACCTTGAAGTACATCCGATAATGTTATAATTATTTCCAGTACATTTTATAGAAAGTGTTATGACCATGTTCTGTTGTTACTTAAATTAGTTATTTAATAATATAAAATTAAAAAAAATATGACCTCTGCTTTTCTGTAAATATGTCTTAAACTGAATTCTATATGTTTCAGACTGAATTCAATTAGGAAGAGTGTGTAAAAGCAAAACATTAGCTTTACTTCATCTTTGGAACCATTACAAAAATAATTTTATTTTTTTAAGTGGCTTCTTGTGTAAATACTAGCCAACACTTAACTGTGGCAATACTAAATATATTTCAGTTTATGAGATGTAAAAGTAAATTTGTATTTGGTGTGTGTGCCTATTCCCAGATACCAGAAGAGATGAAAGAGGTTCGTAATGGAAATCATTGTTTGCTCTGCTTAAAACAAATAACTTTCTTGGTCTAGTATGTATGAACAGAGAGTATTGTGCGACAAGACTTTAGATAAAAGAAATATTCATCTGTTGATCAATGTTTGAAGCATGGCACTATGTAAATAGGTTATCAATTTTCAAACAGGCCGTCAACAAGCCATATTAATTCACTACAGATTTACGTGCCATATGATTTTTTCCTTTCTGGTACTTAATGTGGTTGCCGGACAACATGATGCACTTCTGTAGTATCCCGTGTTTGTAACAGACCTTATTGTAAATTTTACTAACTGACCAAAAGACTTAAAAGGCACAAGTCATTAAGCCAACAATCCTTCTACATAATGCACAATTCCATAGAATAAAGAGGTTCCCTGAAGTATAAGGTTATATATTTTAAACAATCATTTTCCATCATGACAGCAAATATTAACTGGAAAGATAAGAACACTTTTAAATTGAAATATATATCTTCTTATGTATATTTGTACAAGACGTTTTAACTGAAGTTGTCTATGGATGAAATTCTGTTTACCAGTTTTAATATTTTTTTATACTAATACAAGTCTTTCTTTTTTGTTAAATGGTCTCATTCATGCAACTTCCATTCAATAGAAAAAAATAACAGTGACATTTAATTGAAATTAATTGTGACTTTTGTCCACTGCAACTTGAGACTTAATGTTGTTATGGTTGTATATTTTCTATAGTGTGTGTTTATATGAACAATGAAGTAAAAAAAAAAGAGTCGGTGAGTTCTTTATATGATTTTCAATTCTTATTAAAAGGGCATTGCCGGTATTGTCCTGTTTCAAGCCGGTTCAGGACCATGGGCAAGGTCATAGATATTAAGCCCCATTACAAATACATGAAAATATCATTATGCTGCTCTAATTATTAACAGTAAACTAAAACAAAAGACAACTAAATACAGTTCAAAGGGCATACAAAAAATAAGAATATACCCAATTCCAACTCATGCAAGGTTGGTAGAAGACAGGGTTCTCAGTGTTGACATAAGGTCCAAGTCCTGTGCAACCTTTTAAGCCCTTGATGGAGCCTGGTTTGCCCACTTCTCTCATGGGATAGTGCCTGGGGAGAAATGTTTATGTAATTAATGTCCACCAACCATTACTCCAATAATTGTGGTTAATTGTTCTTAAAAGTGGGTACAGCTCTGAAATTAATTAGACTCATGTTTTAAAAAAAGAGTCACAGCTAATTTTTTTCAACATTCAAAGTGGCCAAAAAAACAAAAAGTTATATTGATGAAAATACTTTTGTAGAACAGCACAGGGTAAGGTATTGAAGGGCTGAGGCCTGAAGCTTGGATTATATTGCATAGTAGATCTAAAGTATCAGGGTAGCAATAAGCATGGTAGAGGAAGACTTAAGACAGTAATGGCCAGACCTTCAGGAAAGGGATTATAAATGTTATAAATCCAGATTAGCATCATGGATAAGAGAAAAGCAGCCAACAAACAACAATCACTTACAATACATGTACAGTTCTTCACTTCTTCCGGGAGAATGTTCAAAGAAGGATATATACTGAGCTTCGAACCACGTGTAATAAAGTCATACACATGAAAGATGTCTTCAGTAATGTAATATACTAATAGAAGGCTGGAAACACAATTGATGTGGCTCTTGTACAGCTGAATGGTAGATTTTTGGTGTGGTGTTGTTGTGACACATGTAACACTTATTTGTTTATTTACTATAATGTAGTAACGTATCATAAAATACAAGTGTGCTAAACTGAAAAAGGGATTTTATTTGTATGAAAAATATGGAATGTTAAAAAGAAGAACAAAAAGAAAGAAAATCTACCCTTATTATTGGTGACTCATGGGTGTCAACTGGTTAACAGCATAACTCTGGATTATAGTAAAGTGAGGTGGATTAAAAAAGGGACTGCCTATGTTTGGTTAACATGTAAACACTATATAATTCCATATCAGTTCCCTTAAAGCTAATAAGATTAGTAAGACTAGCAATTCCCTTTATTAAATACCTACTGACCTTTTTACTGTGCTGCTAATGTTGCTTTCAACAACACTGCAACACTGAAGTAATCATATGTGCTCTGCACCATCAAACAGAGGGTGGAAAAGCAAGCAGGGAAATAACTTTCCTTTTTTTTTTTAAAGTTTATATTTCATTAAAAAAAATGTATACATAAAGTTCATAAATGTAAACAAATAATAATGCATAAACGAAGATAACAGTACAAAATGATTAAATATTGCTTTGCATTACATGACATAATTTAATTAACATACAATCACACCTCTCTCTCTTTATCTTAGTTTTAACCTTATACAAAAGGGAAAGGTTATTACCAAAAAGTTGTTAAACTAAATTATTATACTCTGCCCATGGTTTTCAAATACTGTAAAATTGGTCTTCCTGCTCCAACATAGCATAAGAAAGCTTCTCTATCCAGCAAATTTGCCATGTTGGTTTGGTGTTTGTTTTTGCAGCAAGTTAGCCGCTATAACAGTTCTAGCCACTGTTAATATTTGTGTAATTAGTTTTTGACCATCTCTCCCTATACCGTCTAAAGCATTTTTATTAAGCCTAACTTTAATTTATAAGCTAATATTTGTATAATTTCTTGCATTTTAGGTAATTCCTACCATATGGATGAGACCAATTATTTATATCTTCTGAAACATGTTGGTGGTATGTGTGACTTGTACTTATTTATTATTATTGGGATTCCAATTCTGTGTATATGTTTATACACTATTTACATTTAGATTGTTAATCATATTATATAGTTGGGATATAGTGCCAGGACCATCTCCACAATGGAAACATTGACTTTGAAAACTGGTAAGGTTGTATTATTTTCAGATATTTGCATATCATGTTTTACTTGAAAGTATTGCCATCTGTCATAAAAATAAAAATGTGTTTTGTCTTTTTGAAAAGCCATTATTCCACCATTTCTTATCATATGAAATATGATCTTTATTTTTAGTTATGGATATTAAGGCAGATTTTGGTTGTGTCCGTTTATATGTATTGAATTTTCCTTTTTAATAATGCTGCTTTTCAAGTTGTGAGCTTTTAAAGTTAGTGGTTTTAGCTTTTTTGTATCCTTCCCTGAAACGGTGGAAGAAAACATAATAAGCTGCCTAGCCTGTGGAGCAACCTAGAACCAGCTATTAGCTCTATATTAGTTACAATGTTTGTTTCACCCATTAAAAATGTGGAGAAATAGCATAGTAGTACAATAAATGGCAGTTATGCAATTGAATTCCCTCTCTTTCTTTTACATTACTATATTTTTTCTTATTTTGGTTACAAGATAAAACAGAAAATGCATATAAACTGAGTTTGGTAAAGCTTTTAAAATCATTTTTAAAACTAAATAAAAATATTGATTTGTAAACTCACAACCTACAGCTTTTAACCACTGCATCATGCCTCTGTATGATAAAGTCTGAATATAGGAATCAATAAACCTAAAATGTAATCAGTGTAACAGTCACAGGCTAGAACTTGCTATCTATGCAAGTTGGTGTGGGAGGGCCTCATAGCCAAATCAAGCAATAACTAGAAATGATAATATCAAGTCAATTCTTAATCAATTAAAAAAATATGAAATTTTGTACATGATTTTCAAGTCTCAACTTGATGGTGCATGGTTCGTATGGAGACTTCCATGTCTCTATTCATAATTTCCAATTTCAATAGAAAATAAAGTTGGAAACGTTAATTATTACAGTATATTTTGCCTTTTTAACTCACTCTGTAAATAGTTTCCATTGCTTACAGTTCATTTTTATAAGCATTACTACTAAAAGACAAAGAAAATATTTACTTCTTGGACCAACATGTACGAAGATGTCACGCTAATACACACTTATTTTAAATATGGATAAAACCTTGGGGAACTTTTGGGAACTGTTATTTTTGACAAACACTACTAGAGTGGGATACTTGTCGTAAATGTAATAACCACTGAAAAGGTAACCCGAAAAACAGACAATGCTGTTTGATTTCATTGTACATCAGAACTGTAGAATTTCAACAAGTTTATAAATAATCTATACTTACCTATTACTGAATTATTATATTTTATTGATTGATTTAAAATTAAATAAAAACTCATATGTTAAACCTCTTGCTCTGATCATTTTTATTTCATAAACTACCTTTCTTTCTTTGTACTATTCTGAGAATTAGCATTATAGTTAGCACAGTAAGTCAAAACAATATTAATACAATGCAAAACAAAATGGAGGGCCCTGTCTTTGAGCTTACAATCAAATGTACATAGTGATTTCCCTAAAGCCCTTAGCAAGATTGAAAACTAACAAACTTACAAACAAATTAAATACATGTAAACATTTATGCTGGTGAAAAACCAGTAATTCATATTTTATAAACCATACTTTTCAATCAGGGATATATATACAAACCTTCATAATTGGCCAGGGAAGCAATTAGTCTGTAGTCTGTTTTATTTTAATCTATCAGAATTTTTATTATGCCTTTTCCTGATTAAAATTGTGGATCTAGCCATTATATGCAAGTATTCATGTTTAAAAAGAAAAACATTTGTTATATCTTACTTTACCAAAATCCCTACTTGTGTCTGCAGGTTTGATCAATCTTTACATAATTTAGGATTTTAAATAAATATTGTAAACATTAGTCGTCAGAACTGATATTTAAAAAATTATTTCATATTAAGTTTATTTTACATAGTAATGCTGGTTTTCTTCCCATAAGTAATAATTAACAAGGTACACCAGATGAAGAGATAAAGATTTTTTTTCCTGTAGGGCCAATTAATTACAGTAACGATAAACAAACAGATGATAATTACAATGACCTTTGCTCGAGGCACTTCCTCAAAGGTTTGAATGGTTTTTAATTTTTCTAGTCAATATATAACCAGTCATGATCACTGAATTTACATTTTAATAAAAACATAACAAGGTTTTAATACAACAAACTAAGAATCTGAACTTCTAGCTAAAAGGAAATTACATTTATTTACTTCCTAGTACTTCTCAAGGTTCAAACATGCATGTACCTGAGGCAGCTTCTCGGCTAACTAGAAGCTCTAAATGTGATCCATGGAAGCTGGAGTCAATTCCCACGTCATCTCCTAGTAACCTTAGGCAAATTACTTTATATTTTTCTCCCCTGGGCACAAACAGTTTAAATTACAAGTTTCATGCATTGAGATTCTCTTTAACTGAAATACTTTTTGTACATGTCTAGATCTATTCCACCATTATATATGTGTATAGTTATTTTTATTAATATTAATCACATCTTTATGCCTTCCTATGATCTCATTCCCATTCCATTTTATTTTCAATTTTGATTTTTCAAACAAAAATATGTTTAATATTCACTTTTATATGAATTTTTATTAAGGAAGGACATGACAGAAAGAGTAATATCTACAGATGAAAATAAAATATCTTTTCATAAATCCTTCCATTAAAGGTTCTCTGTAGCCCCAAAATCATACATAATATAAATAAAACACATAATCACAACCTTGTGTCAGTAAAGCGGACTTCCATAAATCAGACGCCACTTAAAGCTACTATATCCTTTAAAAACTATTAGTAAAAATAGTGTCCAAGACTAGATTTAGATGCCACTGCATTCAAGAAGAATCCTTAGGCTATGTCTGTTCGTTTCATCCGGTGACAATTGGTAGACTATAGAGTAGTCCAATGGTACACACCTTACAGGTCATTCACATTTCAGCTCTACTCAATATGCAATTGTCCAGTACGGACAATAATGCTTCTTTGGTTGCCTGACACAAAGTCCCCTTTCTGTGGGTCTATGTGATATTTATGTTTTGGATCTTTGTGACATTTATAAAATGTGATTGTTTATCCTTCATGCAGAACTGAAAGGTGGGCCTGGTGGCATGAGAATATTCCTCTAACATTACACTGTGCTGATGGCGCTCAATCTGAGAACAAACAATACCTAGGCCTGGTAACTTACTTAGATGACAGCACTCTTTCAGCTCATTTGTGCCCTTCACAGGAAAAAATATCCTGTGGAATATCAGTCTGATCTCACTTAACAAGGGATCCTGCCCTGAAATCCCAGACAATGCTGCCCTGAACAGGAGAAACAGCAAATATAAGACATACATTTTAGCCTCTCTTGAGCCTCATCAGTGAGGTGCAGCTGTACTCGCTAAGGCACAGTGAGAAAGGAGCCGATGTCTAGAGTTCCCTATCACCCTGAGGGAGACTAATCCCCAAGGGTCATTTACATAAACCCCCAAAAACTCAGAGACACTCAGTCAGAGAGCAGACAATACCTAAGTAGGTTTGTACTAGCTTAGTAACCTACTCAGAGGGCAGCACTCTTTTAGCTCACTTGTGCAATTCACAGGGAGAAGTCTCCTGTAGTATATCAGTCTGGTCTCACTCAAAAGAGTTATCCAGCCCCGAAATAACAGACAATTCTATCCTTACCAGGAGAAACACAAACCCCAGACAAACAATATTTTGTTCTGTGAAGGGCACTAGAGAGCTAAAAGAGGCTGCTCTCAGAGTGGGTTTCCGTGTCTACAAAACTAACCTATTAGGGTTAGTTAGTTCACCGATTGAGCACCTCTATTTTGTTTTTTTGTTTATTCAAATTACACTTAGGGCTTAAGGGTGACAGGGGACTCCAGGCAAAGACCCCGGATCTAGCGTGTTTCATCGGCGCCAGAGTCAGAGCTGCTGTACACCCCTCCCACTGGTATGTCAAAGGCTCTGTCCTCTTAAGATGGTTTACTACAGTTACCACCATATATATCAACAATGATATACAAGCAGAAAGAGTGTTATACAGCCTCCCCCCAGGGGTGAGGGTTAGGAGATCAGAATGGGGAACACCCTAGATCCTGGCCCCCTTGCTCACTGTGCCTTAGGGAGATATCAGCTACCCCTCACTGATGAGGCCCAATGAAGGTGGAAACATATTTCTGGGGTTTGCTGTTTCTCCTGTTCATGGTAGAATTGCTTCGTATTTTGGGGCTGGATCACTCTAGTGAGTGGGACCAGACTGATATACTTCCTGTAAAGGACACAAGTGAGCAAAAGAGGCTGCTCTCAGACTTCTATTTTGTTTTTTTATTTAACTTATCATTTTAGTCACATATGGAAACAGTAAGAAATGTTAACTGGTGGCTTCTACTATATTGCAAATCACTCTTATATGAATACATTAAAGATATACAGTGCCTTGCAAAAGTATTCACCCCCCTTGACTTTTTACCTAGTTTGTTACATTACAGCCTTAAGTTCAATGTTTTGTTAATCTGAATCTTATATGATGGATCAGAACACAATAGTCTAAGTTGGTGAAGTGAAATTAGAAAAATATATACATAAAACTATTTTTTAGAAATAGAAAACAGAAAATTGGCATGTGCGTATGTATTCACCCCCTTTGTTATAAAGCCATGTCCACCTGTCTGCAATCTAAGTGTCACATGATCTGTCAT
This sequence comes from Discoglossus pictus, assembly GCA_027410445.1. Lineage (NCBI taxonomy): Eukaryota > Metazoa > Chordata > Amphibia > Anura > Alytidae > Discoglossus > Discoglossus pictus. The sequence continues at coordinate 228,645,577 of CM050166.1, forward strand.
TACATATTCAAACCTATTTTGAAAGGCCCCAGAGGCTGTAACACCTAAGCAAGAGGCCCCACTAACCAAACACTGCCATGAAGACCAAAGAACTCTACAAACAAGCAAGGGACAATGTTGTTGAGGAGTACAAGTCAGGGTTAGGTAATAAAAAAATATCCAAAATCTTTGATGATCCCCAGGAGCACTATCAAATCTATCATAACCAAATGGAAAGAACATGGCACAACAGCAAACCTGCCAAGAGACGGATGCCCACCAAAACTCACGGACCGGGCAAGGAGGGCATTAATCAGAGAGGCAGCACAGAGACCTAAGGCAACCCTGGAGGAGCTGCAGAGTTCCACAGCAGAGACTGGAGTATCTGTACATAGGACGACAATAAGCCGTACGCTCCATAGAGTTGGGCTTTATGGCAGAGTGTCTAGAAGAAAGCCATTACTTTCAGCAAAAAAAATGCATGTGGGAGACTCCAAAAATGTATGGAGGAATGTGCTCTGGTCTGATGAGACTAAAATGTAACATTTCAGCCAGACTAAAATGTAACATTTCAGCCATCAAAGAAAATGTTAGGTCTGGCGCAAACCCAAAACATCACATCACCCAAAGAACACCATCCTGGACTGGGAAACTGATCAGAGTTGAGGAAAAGATGGATGGTGCTAAATACAGGGATATTCTTGAGCAAAGCCTGTACCACTCTGTGTGTGATTTGAGGCTAGGACGGAGGTTCACCTTCCAGCAGGACAATGACAACAAACACACTGCTAAAGCAACACTTGAGTGGTTTAAGGGGAAACCTGTAATTGTGTTGGAATGGCCTAGTCAAAGGCCAGACCTAAATCCAATATAAAATCTGTGGTCAGACTTAAAGATTGCTGTTCACAAGCGCAGACCATGCAACTTGAAGGAGCTGGAGCAGTTTTACAAGGAGGAATGGGCAAAAATCCCAGTGGTAAGATGTGGCAAGCTCATAGAGACTCATCCAAAGCGACTTGGAGCTGTGTTTGCCGCAAAAGGTGGCTCTACAAAGTATTGACTTCAGGGAACTGAATTGTTATGCACATTGACTTTTTCTGTTATTTTATCCTATTTGATGATTGCTTCACAATAAAAAATAAAAAAAAATCTTCAAAGTTGTGGGCATGTTCTGTAAATTAAATGATGCAAATCCTCAAACAATCCATGTTAATTCCAGGTTGTGAGGCAACAAAACATGAAAAATGCCAAGGGGGGTGAATACTTTTGCAAGGCACTGTAATATATAAATGTTATAAATATATACTACAAAATATGTATTATGTACGTGGCTTTCATTACTGTACAAGGTGGATGTAGATACACAATTAATACATATTACAAATTGTTCAATGGATGAAACTTTCTAAAATGAGGAGCAACAAGTCATTGGTACACCTTAATGTGATTTTAGGTAAGTAATAATATAATATTCTAGCTTAATAATACATATTGCAAATCAAGGCCAGGAATTGTCCTCTCTTAGTCATAATTGGATATCTACCTTTAAATATACAATATTAGTAACAAGCAGAGGGCCAGCTGCATAGCTTACAATGTATGTAATATCATAGATAAAAAATGGAATTCAATATGTTGTCCTTACATTACTTTTTGTTTTACATCTCTAATTGAATGTCACATATAGTTGCTGGGTAAAACAGAATGATATAACTTATTGAGCCTGTCTATACAATCTAACATTCTAACTAGTCATGAAAAATGGTTATATCTGAAGCAGTTAAATATCAAAATTACATTCCTGACCTTTGCGTTTCTCGTTGATCACTATCTACATTATTTTTTTGACCTCTCTGTGTACTTATTTTTCCAGGCGTACCTTGAAGTTTTGGAACTGAATTTGACATTTCACAGTAACACACTTAAAAGCTGCAAGCCAATTGTGATGTTATGTTATGTTTTTTTTTTCCCTGAACCTTATGGGTTAGGTCAAAGCAAGTCGTATGTCAAACTTTATGTCCAGATTTTTTTTTATTTTAGTTGAATATTGATAATGAACCTGGCACTGCACAAGTCAGAAGAGACCTAACAACATTTATGCCATCTTCTTGAGTGTTATGCTATGGTATTTTTCATCTTCCTTTCATGCAGAGCTGTCTGGAGATCATTTGTTTCCTAGATCTGCTACATCTCAGTCAATAAAGCAGTCATGAAAACCGCAGGTTGCTTTTAGAGTTCTGCAAGGGTTGATATAACATTCACTTTTCAATATTTATGTTGATTATCTTGACCTTAAATTAGAAGTTTTGATTTCATACTCCATCCATTATGATGATATTAACCAGATCCAACTCTTTTTGTACTGATTATTCCTGATGTGGTTCTAAGAGTAAAATGTTATACAATGTCTATTACTAAGCACAACACATTTTATCACACTGATAAATATCCCATTGATTAGGTGACATTTAGTGATTTGAGGATTTTTCTATGCAATCCTTTGTTTCATCTAGAAATATAGTTATGCAATGCAATCAGTGTGCCTCTTTACCCATACTTGCAACTGAGTGTGGGAATAAGCAAGAAATTGCATCCAAATAACAAATGCAGAAAAAAATGCTAAAAAAGAACAAGGAAAACCAGTGATATAACTGTAAATCACTTAGCAGAACGCTAAGTATGAAAACTATGTTTCTGAAAAAAATATATATATTTAGCACTTTTTTCCATTTTTATTGTTCATGTAATTCATGCAGAATTATTATGATTATCTAAAAAAAGTAGCTTAGCAGAGCTTACCATACCTCCAAAGGGTGCCATAAAACTGAAAAGCCCATTATGAAAAGCCAGTGTTTAAAAGGTAAGGTTAATTTAAACTATCTTGAATTTGGAGATGACACATTAAGATTGCTAATATGCTTGCAACATAACTCTTCAACAACACTTCCTTTAGGGTTTAAAAAAAAAAAATATATATATATATATATATATATATACACATACAGTGGGCCATCAGTTCTCAAACTCTTGGAACTCAACGCGCATCACTGATAAAAAAAATTGCTTTGGAACTCAACGCTTGCTCGGAACTCGGACTGACAAAAATTGGCTTGGTACTAGATGTGCTCGCACCACCCTGCATCCTGTCTCTCAGGAAGTGGAATAAAGTTATGTACTGTGGCATAGTGTAGTTAGTGCCTAAAAGAGCCCAGGAGCAGTCTGTGTCTATAAGAATCAAAGTGCAGCCTGTGTCTATTAGAATCAAAGTAAATTCTATGTTATTTGCTTTAATTTTTGTTTATTTTATTTATGTCTATGTAGTAAATGAGCCTATGTATGTCACTTTGGTGTCCATTGATTAGGGTATACATATTACTCATACTTGTGTTCAACATTTACTGCACCATAAAGCTTTTTATTCTGTAGTCTTTAGACATGTTGCACAAATTCATAGTGTACAATTTGATCAGTAATTATTTAAGTAAATTATTTCATACTTTTCCTTTACTTTATGTAGCATTTGTTTACTTATTATATTATTATATTGCTAAATAGCCATATGTAATTGATACCACATCAATTGGTCAAAGTTCAAGTTAAGTTTGCAGTTCCAGAAATGGAGCCATCAAAGCCATTATTAAGGGTGTTTGTTTTGTATGCTTGTGGTAGACTTCAATCAGCTTTTAAACAAATTGTTACACTGCACTAAATTCTATGTCATGGTTGATCACGTAGACTTTATGGGATTGACAATTGTCAATAACTACAAACAACATGCATTTAGATAAATCAAAACCATGTTCTCTAATGAATAACATAACAATAAGTCCTCCTGGTTTCTAATGACTGTGTTCCATTTGGTAATAAAGATAAACAAAACATTATTTCACTCTATATCTGTACTCAAAATGACCCCTGATTTTATTAGTAATGGAATCTAATGACATCATCCTCTGACAGCCTTGATCTTTAACCCAGTTTGATCTAAACCAGACTCCTTTGGAATGATATCATTAAGGTAAATCCCTGCAAGAAAGGGTAAACCATTCTACTCTGAACTATTTAATTATATTGAGTTACCGTGATTCATTCACTCACTATAGTTAACTTTGTGTAGAACAACCAGTATAACAATCCTGCATGTTTTCCTTTTTATTTATTAAATAACATTTTAATAAACCTTGAAACATTTTATTTTTTTATTAATTTATCCAGAGAAAATAAAGCTCTCTCTGTCCATCGTGCACTCCCTGGCATTTATACAAATAGTTGATATTACCTGTACGTTATACCAGATGACTTGCAGAGTTTACTGCAAAATGCACAGCTAATCCTTTTGGTGTATGAAAGGAATAAAAAACAGGAACCCAAGGACTCAGGTGAAGACTAGGATAGTGGATGCAAAAGCGGAAGTGATTTATTCATTATATAAAACAAGGCCTTGGATTACCACTACTGAAGCAGAATGAAGGCAAGACAGGAGCAGTTATTCCAAGATGTTCTGATAACAGTTATTTATACTCCTCAAAGCCTACCATTATGGTCATGCCTGAAATGCAGTTAAACAGTGTTCAAGGAAAATATAACTTTAGAAAATGCAGAATATACTGTATGTTGTCAATTTGTAATCAGTATCCGAAAGATTGAAATTTGCATTTGTCTAACTTATAGTTCCTTGTGTGCCTTCTTCACGGTTATTTTCTGGCTTGCTTTCACCCTCCCTCTATACCAACAGTGCATATGTAAAGGCGAGTATGCAGGTTGTGTATCTCTGTGGATACCAAAGAATATACACATTATATAAAACATAAACAAAAAAACAAAATAGAGGTGCTGAGCAGACGAATTACATTAATAGGTTAGTTCTATGTATATGATAATCCACTCTGACAGCAACCTCTTTTAGCTCAGTCTGGTCTCACCCCGAAATACCCGGCAATTCTATCCTAAACAGGAGAAGCAGCAAACCCTAGATGTATGGTTCAACCTTGATTGGGCCTTGTCAGTAGGTTGTAGCTGAACTCCCTAAGGCACAGTGAACAAGAGGTCCACGTCTGGAGTCCCCTATTACTTTTAGGGAGAAAAAGCTCTAGGGGTCATTTGAATAAACAAAGAACCAAAATAGAGGTGCCCAGACAGAGAACAAAACTAGCCTTAATAGATTAGTTCTATTAACATGATTACCTACTCTAGGAGCAACCTCTTTTAGCTTTTATATAAATCTTACCATCAAGCAAAAGAAAAATAGGTGAAAGATGATTGAATAAAACAAAGTAAAAAATGAAGTCCGACACTCCCTTTCCTTAACCCATATTACATTGTAAATAGGACTAAACCAACATTCCTATTACCAGATAGATCTTAATAACATCATCTAACATGAAAAACAGGGTGCCCCTACTGTGTTCCTCTTCTCTGTAGTTTCATATACACAAGCAATTATATCTACCCCATTCTCAAACTCTAGAAATAAATTATTACAATCCATGATACTTATACAAGAAAAATTCACAGTTTGTATATGGTCAGGGCCATATTTATATATCTGGCAGCCCTAGGCACAAACTCTTAGCCACTCTCTGGGTGTACAAACATTTGTGTTTCCCTACAACCATGTTGATCCATTAGCATATTTAGATTGAATAAATCAATTTTACTGCACCAATTCTAATTAAATAAAAAAAAAAAATATATATACATATATATATATATATATACATATATATATATATAGAAATAGATCAGGATGCTTATTAATTTGTGGCATAAATAAACAATGTGCGAAATTCTTTATGCTTGTATGAAAAAAGTTATTGATTATTAATGTATGTATTATTAATGACTTGTGTAACAGGTAGCATGGTGTTGGTACAAGCATATTTTGTTCTTGCATTATGTTATTTCCGTTTTAAGAGCTTTATCAATTCCTTAAAGGCAGACAGTCAGAGGTAGAGCTAGTGTAAGAAACGGTTACCTCCTGCATCTCAGTGTGCATGGAGGAACAGGGTGGTGAACAAACAATGAATTTGCCCATGCGCTGTTAAGTCCTGTTATGTCGCTGTTATGAAGTTTGTTACTTCACATCCATCTGATGGTACTTAGCTAGAGAAGATGAAACTGAACCTTAAATGTATGTTTATGCAAATGAGGCACTGCTCCCAGAGAGGAGCACCTAGGTGGCTGCCTTGTTCTCCTAGTTAAAAATCTGGCCATGTATATTGTTGAAATCTCATTTATTGTTAAAGAAAATTATTTCTTAAGTTTATTTTGGATTTTTGAAAAATAAAAATTCATATATACATGTTTAATGATATCTGTCTCCCTTGGTTATTTTCTCAAACATTACTAAATATTACCTTACCTTATTAGGACTGAGGGATTTGGACATTTTATTGGTAAGTTAACCATTATTTATTCTTATACTATTTATGGGACATGGTTGATGGCGTTTTTTTGTTTCAAGAGTGCTTTCATATGTTTTGATAATATGTAATAAAACTAAAATAATATATAATACAATTACTAGTACTTCTACTTCTAATACTAATAATAATATTACTACTACTAATAATCATAATAATAATAAGCTTGATTTTTTTCCAAATTTTAATTGTTGTCAGTTCTATGGTTCTCAAATAGAAGTGTAAGTTGGTTGCTTACAATGTCATGATTTTTGTAAGACCATTAAGTGCCATTAGGGCATTATATTGATTTTAAGAATGATATTTCAAGTTGCATCTGTTCATGTCAAAATGTCAATGTGCTTAGTATCACGTCTGTTCTACTTGCACCAATCAGTGGATTTTGAGAAAGGGTTTTGAAGCATTTAGGGACTAAGCATCTCTGTCTAATGTTGTATTGGGATGTATCAAAGCTTCTGTAACTGTCATTTTCCCTTTCTCTATTCCCCAATTTAATCTGTCAGGTCTGAGGTAGTGTTAACCTCTGAACTCAAGAGATCAGTGTCAGATAACTAAGGAACTCAAAGGACAAGTTTTATGCATGTGGATTTGTGGAAACTAACAAAATGGAAGATAAACTGGGATGGTATTAAGAACACTTTAAGTCAACATAAGGAAGAAAGCATAAAGGCACTTCATAATTATCTTACATAAAACGTGAATCCCATTCTTATAATGCATTTTAAAAAAGCATGTTCTAAAGAATTTTTGCATGCAAAATCCTTCACCTAAAATTTAGCAGCACAAGCATGTATTTTGCAGATTTTGGGTAGGTGTTTTTCCAAACCTTTGTTTTTACAATTAATTCAGAAAGTGGCTTGCATTTTTCTAACTATTGCTAGTAATGCATATGATTCCTCTGTACAGTCCCTGATTGGCCGGGGGGAGGAGCTGTAGTCTGTCTGCATTACTAGATAACCATTATATTCTTGCCTTATAGATTATAATTTGAGGAAGAATATTCTAGTAACACAAATGACTTTTGCACCTCATTATAAGTAAGCTGTGTCATGCTGATGCATAGCCCCCTGCATCTTCCTTTCAAGTATTACCATGTGAAACATATGTGTGTCATAGGGGCATTTTGCGGCCATGGAAAGCTCATGTATAACATACGTTTTCTATTATTTATTTGGTACAGAAACATTTAAACTGCTGCAGTTCAAACGCATTTCGTTGAGAAATTGGAATCAAATAGGTTTCAGCCAGTCCATCTTCTTTAAATGAGTAACTAAAAGTGACTGTGTACCCCTGTAAAATATTTTCTCGCTGAGCTTTAATAATATGTGCCCTGTCCAGAACCAAGAAATCACCAGCAGAAAATATATTAGCACTGATCCAAATAATATATTGAGTTACAAAGTTCAGGTACAAGCTTGCGTTTGTAGTGTCAAAAGTAATGTCTTCCTTTTGACTAACTTTAATTTGCTTGAAAGAAACAGGTGGTTTCAATTCTTTTAAAATGTAATAAGAGATAATCTAATAATACAAGATTTATGTAGCCATCGGGTAAAACCTAAACATTTCTAAATCAAATCTCTGCTTTGAGTACAAACACTAATTGCTTTTAACAAGTGCAAAAAAGGAGGTGAGATGAAAACCAGGGATCAGATTTTTTGTTGTGTGCCAAAACGTTGCTATACGTAGTATTATACGACGAGATGTAATTGTGAAGACACAGAAGTAGCTCCATGAGCAGGAAGTATCACAAACTAGTCTATGTCAGCTCACTAGTAATTGGTGCTTTGAAGTTCTCAATGTGAGAAGAGATGAACATTCATCTTTAAAGTGTGCTGAGTCTTGGGGCTTGCTTTCGGTTATAGTTGGAATGTGCCGTTATTTGAAATATGACCCAAAGGTCTCTAAAAAGTCTGCCTTACATTGTGCAAGGAGTTACCTTGTAAATTTAGACAGCTGCTATACTACTGCTAGAAGCAAATTATTACAGAATTGGTGATTTCTCTAGACTAGCAAAAAGCAACAGACGCCAACTTAAGCTAGGGTGGGTCAGCTTTCATTCTTTGAGATAGTTTCGCCAAATGGTTCATGGGGTGAAGTCTAGTAAGCATTGACATAGACATTTGAAATATGTTTCTCATTAATGAACAAATAATCAGAGTATGGCAGTATTTAGTGATACCATTTTTTATTGGACAAACATTTTAGTTAGAGTGGTAAGCTTTCAAGCAAGTATTGATTCTGACTTGATAGAGAGATGTAGAGCTCTCGAAAGCTTGTCGTTTTCATTTAATATGTTTGTCCAATAATACAGGTATCGCTATATATTGCCATACTCTGATTATTCATCTAGATTACTGGGCACTCATGGCTACCCCACTCTTCATTAATGAACAAGCCATTACTTTAGTGCTTATGCAGTAGATACAATAAGCCAATAACCAAAGTTGTCAACATTAAAATGTCTTTAGTTTGTGCTTAACATATTACATTGTCAGTGCCAAATTCAATCAAAAATCACTCTATTATTAAATTCTACTACCAACCGTATCTGTATATTGTAAAATAGGTGAACTAAATTATGGAATATAGCATAATATTTAGATCTTGTAACATATTTTTTTACAATATAAAAACTAGAATTGACTTAGGAATTGGTAATTATATTTAATAATATTATATTAAAGTTGCTTCTGTATTTATATGTGGTAAGTAGATATGTTATTTAAATCTTTTCAGTCAATTATGGGAAAGTGGTGAGCATTAAGCAAAAGTCAGGACCCACGCTTTTCCACTCTTGGCAGTCAACTTAACAACCCTGTTGATTTTGGGAAAATTTACCATTTAAAAGCCATGTCATGTCCTGTAATATTTCATTCACTATATTTTTGACATAACAAACAGAGCTATCTTCTCATATAAAGATATACCTGACAGCATGCCCTCATGGGAATGTTTCTCTCTTGTGTCGCTTTGAGTTCCAGTGCCTCTTGGGTCTTTATTATATTTGCTCTTTCAAACAGCAATTCAAATACAGTTCTCCCTGTTGCCATGGGCTTTGCAATATATTGTTCAACAAGTGGTTAAATAATGCTACAAAAAAACTATGCACGTATAAGGAGATATTCAAAAATGAGAAACGGCAAACGACTATAATATGAGTTGTCTGCATATTAAGGACAAGTAATTGCAACATGATGAGAAACATTCTAGATTCCCTGGTAGCTCGGAACGTGTAGCAGATTTCAATGTAATTGTGGTTTGCAATTATGTATGGATGTTTTATTTCTTCAAACATTATGAGATAATGTTTGCATCTAACACTATGTACCACTGGTTTGTAATAAGATTAGCTTGCTCTATTTAAAGGGACACAGTAGTGGTAAAATATGTATGGTCCTTTACAAGTATAAAGCATTGAGCATAATGAGAGTACTTTGAGTCCAATTGTATACATTTAGGAATCACTATTTTTAAATGTTCTGCTTCTTACCACTAACTGGCTTCCATGTTGGACTATTTACCCCTCACTGTGTCACTGTCTGAGCTATGTTGTCTGCGATTCTCATGTTACATCTCTAAAAACAAACTTACCTATTGAATCATATGGTGCCGCATCCTGTACAAGAAGCTACAGCTCAAGACCCAATGAGGCAAGAAATAGCTGCTGGCAAAGCTGTGTTACCATTTGGAGAATCTGCCTACCTACACCACACAGTGACACACTTTGAGGGATATGCTGAGCGAGAGAGGCCAACATAGCAGCCTCCTGAAGAAGAGCAGAGGAAATGTAAACATAAATTATTCACAGAGTTATATGCTTGGCCAACAGTTCCCAAACCTCTCCTCAACTCACACCAGACAGGTGTAACACCGTGTGAACACAGGAGGAACAATTAGCATTAAACAGACTCCTTTAGCCTCATATGTATTCAAAGTGTTACACCTAAATCATGGTGGGTCTTGAGGAGATGTTTGGGAATAATTGTGCTAGGCTAAAACAGCTTTCATTATGATAAAAGCAATTTATACTTTTAAATGCCACAACTTGATTTACCACTAACATGTACTTTTCATCCATCTAGTCAAGTTATTATTGTTGCTGAGGTTTGACGAGTAAGCAGTTGATAGTAAGTGGTCATGTAAATATAAGAACACAGAAAAAAATAATTTCCTAGAAAAAGGTAGATTGCATTAGTAGATAACTACTTGAAACTTTTACTTTTTTTTTTAAAGAACATATGTCAAATTCACTAAGCATCACAGGGCAGTAAAAAGGTTTGCTGATGGAAAACCTCACTGAACCTCTTTGCAGCCCTTATGATGCTTACTTTACAGTTAACATATGTTGTTTTTATTGATTAAGAGCAGTATGATTAGAGTACTGTTAGACAGGAGTGCAATGTTATCCGTTACACCAAAAAAGACAGAGTATTTTAAAGAATTCGTTTTGGTATGTGTTATCATGCTTTTGTTGTGTCAGTATCAGTGGTTGTTGTATGTGTCCATATATACTGTGTAGGTTTCTATATCAGAAATATATGTTTAGATAAAATTAAAACCATAAACCAATAAACCTTCCTAATCAAACTTAAGATGCACCTTCCACTCTTGTTGCCCTACTTAACCCTCCGACACTTACCGCATCCTCTTCTTTACAATTGCCTGTACTGGTTCACATTCTCCTCCACAATCAATTTCAAACAACTTTCAAGGCACTTGACAATGCTGCCATTTATCTCAGCTCTTATTTCTAGGTGTTGTGCTGTAGGAGCCCTCTGCTCCTAATCTGACCTACATTTATTCTCCACTTTCATAATCTACTCTAATTTCCAAGTAAGGGGATGTTTGCAGCTTGCTCACACATCCATATTCAGACTCTCTTCAAGCTTCAAAATCTTTAAATGCAGTCTCAAAATGCATGATCTACTAAAGTCTGACTATCCCTAAACTTGATTTCAACATAACATCCTCAACAGAACTCTTCTAGCTATAAAACTTCAGATCCTTTCAAACTACAGCAATAGCTAAAATCACATAATTGTTATTTCACCACCAGTGACTATACATAGTAGCTGTTCCATATCATAATTATACAAATGTGAAATTGCACAATAATACTATATAAATGTCCCTTTTTTATTTAAGGAAGTCTTCTCAGATATGATTTGAAAGTTGCAGTCTTCATAAATAACCTGTAATTCTCAAAAATAAGAGAAAAGGGGACATAAAGTTAATGTTAAAATTCCAAATGAAAATCCACCTGCTTTGGCAGCATACAAAGATTCACAACACTAAATGGCTTAGATATATGTAAGATGCACATATGGAAAACCAGTGCTGAAAAATCACATACCTGAGTAACAGCCTTATTCCTATTCGGCCAATTGAAAAGGGCTCTATATTAGCACAGAGCATATTTTTTTTTACAGAAGTTTTTAATTAGTGAAAGCCTTGCTTTTTGGATAGAAGATCACTAACTAAAAACTTCTGTAAAAAAATATGCTGTGTGCTTATATAGAGCCCTATTCAATTGGCTGAATCGCAATTTAATAAGGCTGTAAATGTTCAAATATTCCCTAAACTGCCATACATTATACATGGGAATGTTACACCAATCAGCAATGAATCCCAGATTGTTTTCTTAAGCATATTGCTTTAGTTGTCAAAAGGGTAATGCACTGTGGATAATAAATATTGTGGGATGTGTTCCTGATTGGAGCAAATAGTGATGAGAATTTGGCATCATCATGAGGAAAGCTAACAGCCAGGAAGAAGGGTCATATTTTCGCTCATGCTTCCTGGATGGGCAATTTATGGTTAACTATATAAATATTTTTATATACATCCCCTGCTCAAATTGGTTATTACTGTTGCATATATATATATATATATAATTTTATGAGCCCCGTAATGGAGCCGGTAAAAGTTACTAATATTCAACTGGCTTCTTTTAGCTACTCGCATTCCAATTGCGAGTTACAGGCTCAAAATTACTGCAGTTGTCAAAAACGTAACTCCGTCCAATCCCCTCCTTTGATGTTTCAAGCCCGTAAATGTCATCAGTGCTGAAAACGCAAAATCCATATTCAATTGCAACAATTCAACAAGCCCCTTCTTTATGCATTTAACATATATTTACTATACTTTAATATATTTAACTTTTTGGGTTTGACCATTTACCTTCTATTTGTCATTTTTATATATTTTTTATGTTCTGTTGTTTTTATAATCTGTTTCAGCTATTTTATTCTAATTTTAAGTATTTTCACATATTCATAAGATTTTCCTTTCTGTGGGTCACACTTCACTTTTTTTGCAATGTGTAGTGTAAGTGGGAAACTATTTTATAAGCCCATTGCCTAATAATACACATACACCTATATCACACACTCCTGTCATGGACACACTGTTATAAATGTGTTGTATATGTCTGTCAGATGCCAAAAATCATGCATATAAGCCAACTGATGCATAAGGTTGTGGATGCTTCCAAGACGCTTTGCTGACAAGAAGCTTGTCCACAGGGCTTTTTCCGCCGCGCCAAGGATCAATTACCAGCTTGAAATACATACCTCTACAAAGAATGTATCAGTGTCAAAGGAAAAACAATCTACACTGAAGTGAAAGACCATGGCAGATAATATATAGGTAGCAGTGATGAGACAGACTGTTCTCAGCACAATCCAAATTAAGTTTCCTGTCCATGCACAGGTTTAATCAGGTAATTAGGTGATTGGTACAGAAAATGTAACTTACCAGCAACTTCCTATGAAACATTCATACCAAATTTAAAAAATACATGCAATTAAATTTACAAGGTGTCCCTGACGAGAGGTATTTATAGAAGTTATTATATCCTATTCCAACACAACTAACTGGAGCTCCACTTCCAAAAAGATTGCCCATCAATGCAAAAGAATATATTTCAGTGTTAGCACTGGTTTCTCTACAGAACTGTATTCCCCAAAATTAATTTAATACATCTGTAATAATTCATAGCTTCACATTAAAAAACACCCATCATTAACACAATTATTAGCAAGGTTTTATAGCTTTAAGATTTGGACACAAGGTAAAGGTAATACTCAAAAATTGTGAGGACAAAAAAGAAAAAGTAAGCTGCTTATTGTTTAGCTAGGAAAAGTTCTCTGACCTCAAACATTTATCCATGGTGTCTTACAAAGAATTCCAAAAGGAAAGAAACAAAACACCTCTTGTGCCTGCATTTCCATTCGTCTGGAAGATCCCCTCTTCCTGAATCTTATTAAATTATTTTGATATAGTTGAAGGTTCTTATCATATCACATGTCTCTCTTCTGTCATCTAAGCTGTATATATATATATATATATATATATATATATATATATATATATATATATATATATACAGTGCCATATCTAACTTTTTGGAGCCCCTAGGCAGTGGAGGAGCCCCTGCGAGTATGCACGCACCTATTTTCTGTTTGTGCATATCACTCTCTATGCCACCATAACAGCTATTTTACCAACATAGTTACTCATACACATGCCAAGCTATTATTAAATTAATTTGTGGTTGGGCCAATCTGTGAATTGCAGTATTTTATTTTTAAGCCAGAAATGATTTATAAGGTTTTTAAGCTAAAAAATATGCGCCCTTCACAGGAAAGCACCCTAAGGCAGCTGCCTTGTTGGCCTAAATGGTAAACCAGCCATGTATATATAGCACATAGTGAAACTGGTTGAGTGATTAAACACCCAAAGCAGGAAACAGAACCTGACCTGTGGAGATGCAGACACAGAGGACTGAAGGAAGTTATCTTCCCTTTGTGGACATTACTAAGCCTAATGTAAGCTTGTTATGTTATATTTTTACTATGTTTCAACATTTTATTGACCATACCTTTCTCTCCCTGATGATTGCACAACACTGACTGCACACATAACCCTGGACAAGGAGAGCAGTGAAATGATCTGATGGCCTGAATAACCTGACATAAATGTAAGGAGATTACCTACTTTTTAAATAATTTTCTTCATTTGCAAAACCTGCTACCAAATTACTGTTAAATAGAGAGTCTACTTTGGGTTTTTGGACCCTAAATACATACAGTTCCATTTATTTACATTGAATGTTAGATTCCACATTCTTGATCGTTCCAATAGTTTTATTAAATTATTACACATTTGATTTACAACTCTTAGATGTTCACTGTTACATATTTTTGTGTCATCAGCAAAGAGACAAGTCTTACATTGAAGCCCATATTATCACTAATAAATATATTATACAAAGCAGGCCCCGTCACTGATGCCTGAGACTCTCCACTGGTAAAACTACCCCTTCCTCTGACTGTTTTCTGCTAACTATGACCATTTGACACCTATAATCGAGCAGCTGTCCTGTCCACTAAACTACATTTGAATCCAGTCCCAGGCTATGAAGATTAAGGATTAGTTTATTGCGTGGAACTATGTCAAATGCTTTATGCCATATCTACTGATCTGAAACTTTAGTTACATAATAAATACATCACCATGATCTTCCTGCATGCGCTACATGTTGCCTTCATTTATTGTTAGATTTTCCACTATTTTATCTTTCACAAGTTTATATTAATTTGGAAACTACTAAATCATTTTCACAGGCCTGAAATTTCTGGATTCTTCTCTACTACCTTTTTTATGAAGTCAATCATCTGAAATTAGTCCTGAAAATAATGACTCTCTGTTTACTTTATGTTGTTGCTCCTTCAGTACCATTGTGTGTACATTGTCTAGGCCAACTGAAGTGTTCATTTTTAACTTTGATAACAGCAATTAAATAGGATCTGTGTAAATAAAGGACCTGTGATAACAGTTTTTATCAGTTATTACATCCACTTTTAATGGGGTTCCCAATCCCCAAACTCAGCTGGAAAGAACAGAAGTAGTTTTACACAATGTTAAATGCCTATTGTCTTTCCCTCCACAGCTTTGATCTATTTTCTTTCTTAGATTTTTTATTTTCACTAATATCCCTAAAGAAAGTTGTGTCACTTATTTTACTGATTTCACCATTTCTCTTCTGCTTGGCCAACCATTTTAATCTTCTTTGCCTACCTAGGTTTGGATGTATAAATGTCTTCATCCTCCTATGACTAGTCTGTTTGTATCTTCAAAACAAAGGCACTATGGCCTCCATTCAATCGAGCAAATTGTAAATACTGGAGCCCGTAACATAGCCCCTATCATTATTTGCTTTTCGATTGGCCTCTTCTAGCTACCCGCAAATTGCGGGTTACATGCTCAAAAATCCAGCAGAGTTGTCAAATTCACAACTCCGACCCATCTCCGCCTTTAATCTTTCAATGCACAAAAGTTACAATAGCTAAAATCGTGAATCGATATCTAAATGCAAAAAATTCACAAACCCGTACTAAAACCTGACCTGTCTGAGGCTTACTTTTGGAAACACTGTCATAAACATTTCTAAAAACAGTTGACACACTTAGAGAAAAGGATGTAAAAGCAGTCAACAATGGGAGATATCAACACTTAGCAGTCACATAGGCACAAAGAGCAGTGAAAAATATAAATCAAAATTAAATGTATTTGTCCTGGAATACATGTGAACATGAAAGGCCATGTTGAGGACTTAGGGGATGCTCTCAACTACCTCCTTTTTCTCAGTACTGGTCCCCCACCTTCCATGTCCGGGTGCCTCCTTCCACTACCATGTGTAGGAGGTGTTGGAGCGCAGGGTGTGTCCATCTGGTGTGGCGGGCTAGCAGCTGACATAGGTGGCAAAATGTGAGGCGAGGAGGCTACTGGCCCTGGTTGTGATGGTCTTGGAGGCTGTGTAACCAGGCTGGAGAGATATGAGCTGGTGTTGCTCCAATTGTATTTGCAGCTCAATCAGTGCTCTCTGGTCTGATCTGTTGTTGTCAAGGAGGGAGGCTGTGTTCTCATTCTTGCCTTTCCAGCTGTTGTGCCAGGTTACCTATCATGGTGTAATGTCTTGCATCTTCCCGCTGAAGATGTTGCAGGAGGTTCCTCAGAGTGGCTTGTGGGGGGATGTGAGGTTTGACATGGGACAGGGCGAGACTTTCAATGGGCTGTGGTGCTCACAGAAGTGCCGATGGTGTTGGTGATGACAGAGGTCCCAGTGGCGATGGTGATGACAGAGGTGTCGTGGTGATGGTATTGGTGGCGCGGGTGGTGATGCCCATGTCTGGGGAGCCCATGTCGGGAGTGGTGGAGTCATGGGATCCTGCCAAGGCATCCATGTTATTGGAGCAGGTGGCAGCGGTGAACCTGCTGATGGTTGCCTCCAGTACCAGGACATCTTTGAAGGTGGCGGTTGTCGCTGGCTCTAAAACATGTGTGGTTGAGGTGGAGATGGCTGAAGAGGCTGCAAACATGACCACAATACATGGGAGGGCCCGGGGAGATTCAAGCCTAGAGACCTTGGAGTAGATATTGCTGATGATGCGCCAGCTTCATGTGATGATCCCAGGCCATCTGATCTGGTTTTGCCTTTCTCAACCACCACTTCTGGGGGTATATCTGGTTCATCCTCCAGTGGAGCCAACAGCACCACCTTTGTCTCTGTGGGCGGGCTGGGCCTCCTGGGAACTGAAATGAAAGGACAATAGCGTTTGTGTTGTGATTCTCAAAAAAAAATGTTGCTGTGTCCTTCCATATCCCTGACACCATGGTCACTTGTAATTAACTGTGGGGATTGTTATACACAGATAAACATTGACCTGTATCATGAGCATTGTGGATAATGGCCCATATTAATATATGTAATCTTGCTGGGGTCAGGCATCTGTAGTTCATTAGGACACGTGCTCAGCTGACCAATCTGTAACCAATTATCAGCAATGATTGTTAACATGCAGATGAGACATGGTCCAGGTTAGGCTAGTACATGACACACAACTGCAGTCCTTCGGAGTCTGTATCCGCATATTTCGCAGTGTGCACACCCATACATGTGCTCTCTTTTGCATGTTAAATCAATCTATATCTATTTGTTAAAACAGAATCAGTTTGAACTGCAGGTTTTGGATTTTATTGATAAAAATTCTGATTATGATATGTTTGCTTCCTGGATTTGCATAGGTATTGGAGCCCCATATATCATTAGCCATGACCAGAGAGCTTTCAGTGCTGCATTGCTATTGTATGTCAATCAGCTATGTGTGGTGTTCATGTTTGTGCATATGAGGATATGATACTAACATCCCATAGGGCTTGGAAAACCCTTGTCCACCTACCCTGAAAGGCCCACTACTGCCGCTGGCTCGATCCACTCCCACATGGTTCTCTCCCACTCTTTATAGGTTATAATGGGTGGTGGTCCACCACCGGTTGCATGGGCTGCTCTAACCTTCTCTGTCATCTTCCTCTTCACCTTCATTTGGCTATCAACATATCTGTGCTTGACAGACTTCACATCCCTGTTGGCATTCCCCAATGTAGAAACAGCTTTAGCAACCAAACTCCATGCACTTCTGGCTAGGCCTCACTTCCCTCTCCGCATGTATAATTCTATAGCAGGCACAGATTTCTCATCTCATCTGAGGTATAAGTGGGGGCCCTGTACTTTGCCACAGCCTCTTGCCTGGGGTTCCTGACCTCCCTATTCTCTCCCTGGAGCAGGTCCCACCTCACCACTACCTTTCACCCCTGGGATCAGGCCCCTGACCCTCTGACCCTATTATTTGTGTCCCTAAATCTCTCCTACACCTCTACCTCCCCTCGCTGACCTGCCTTCTCTCCTCACTCTCTCCATATCACTACCTTTCCTCCATCCTCCACGGATGTTCTCTTCTCCTCACTCTTCTCCTCTCCTCTGGTGTTCTCCTCACTCCCCTCCTCGACCCTACTAGCAATTAAAACATTTAATATAATGATAAATCATTATAATATGTACGTGTATATGTATGAGGTAAAACAAAAATGTGTATTATATTATGGGTAGGGTGGGTGGAGGGGTGGGGTGCATATGTACTGTGGCCTAACACTATGTATAGCTAGGTGTACGTAATAATCTATATGTGTCAATTATGTGATATCAGTAAATATGTGTGTTGTAAATTAAGTGTTAATATTTCTTAGAGGTCCAAATAGAAAAAACGTACAAAACTACTCCTTCTCTCTCTCTCTCTCTCTCTCTCTCTCTCTCTCTAAAACTCTGAAACACCTAGACCTGTGTGTTGACTTTCTCAGCTACAGCAAAGTCAAGGACTTATGGTTTTTAGTAGCTTTTAAAGTCCTTTACTGTGCGTTCATTAGCGTTCTCCGGTTGCTATTGGTTAATTGGTCTGTGACAGGATCAGCAATTGCGGGCTTGCTTGACTTTGCTGCCCTTCAGATGATCGTTACATCCAAAACCAGTTTTAGACTTTAGCCCCGTAATTGCAGGCTTCAGTCAATTGAACACAGCCGGACACATTTCTAACCCGAAGACATACTGCCTGTATGGAGGTAGTTACGGGCTTGCAATTGAATGGAGGCCTATATATAGTCATACAAGTAGAATATGATAAATAACTAGGGATAAGCAAATATTCTGATATTTAACCATATAAATTAAATAAGTTATTTGATTATGGAACAGTGCATTGCATTTATATATGTCTTTTTTAAAGGCATGTTCAAATGTTTATTAATCATACTATTATATAACTAGCATTAAAAGACTGTAACATGGAGTAATGGCAGCTTTAAAGGTGAATTTTATCAATTAACCAATTTTTATTTCAACTCTCTTAGTTATATGGCATAATGAATATTCACAAAAGTTTTAGGACACTAACCCAATTTCTTTTTGAATGTATGACTTTCCTTTTTGAACCTTTCAAGCTTTATTATTAACAATTATAATTTTTTTTCTTAGGCAAATATACTTATCCTAATTTGTATATGTGATATCATGTGATATCTAATGGAGTGACCAATATGTCAGCTGTGACTCTTCCCCAAAGATGGGAATGTGTAAGCTAGACAGTATAGAGAAAATGGTTAAATGCATTTTTTTATTTATGTATGTAAATACTAGGTACATTATTGGGGGGGGGGGGGGTTATCATTACACACATCTGAGCATTTTTTATGATTTTACTAATCATTTTACAACATTTGTAAACAATTTGCAAAAAAGTAACAGCAAATGTATGCATTGTGTATGTACTTGTCAGATATTAACATAATTATCTATTTTATCCTTAACACTGAGCAAATGCACCATCATCACACCAAACCCGTCCCCCCTCCCACAAAAAAAAGTACACCATGTTTTACTCCTAAAAAAATAACAAAACTGAGTGAAAATGGGGGACATACTTCAATCACAATCACATACTTTGAAATCAATCACATACTTTAAAATAAAGATTAAAGAAAACAAGTTACATAATTGTAGCTTAAATGACTGTTATGGTTGGTTTATGTGGATGTGATTGATGTGGACCTGGAAGGTATAGTGGAAATTATGCTGGATGAAAATGCAAGCCTTTGATCTTTCACTTTCGCTGGGCTAAAATCGCAAATTGCTATTCAATTGCTCCAATTCCCCAAGCTCGTAAACGTATTCACATTCGTAAACCGCAAATGGAGGAGAAAATCCTACATGTACTCGAGAGGATCCGCAAAGGGGTTAAACACCAATTTGTAGCACTGTAAATGCGAATAAAACAGTAATCCTGCACTGTAAATTAGAAGAGAGCGATGAAAGACATTAGAATTAATTGCACCACAGTCTCAAGCCCGCACAACTGCAGGAAATACGTTTTATTTTTATGTGTAATTTCGGGGTTAAATGATCTTGGGTATCAATGAGTTCATACATATCAGGCCAGCCATATGAACTAGAACACTATTGGTGTTAATTTGCATAATTCTTAAATTTCAAAGTTGTGCGAGTCTGATCGCATATCAGACCCCCGAACTTGATTGACTGACATGTAACCTTCATGTTTCACTGCCGTAATTATGACAGTTTCTTTTTCTATTGGCCGATTCGAAATTGCCAGTTACGGGCTTGGTGAATTGATATGGTTCCCGCCAACAACTGCTCTGAACCAGTGCATGGTTTATGGAGCTGGCTTCAGGATTGCAACTTGCGAGTCCAACGGGAGCCGCCGTCAGTGAGCGAGTTGCGGGCTTGCAATTGAATGAGGCCCATAATCTGCAATCGGTGGCTAAGAATTAATTAGTGCCGATAAGTAATATTTGCTGATTGGGCTCGCAAACAAGCAATCTATAAAATGCATTAGAGCTTCTGTTTTAGTCTATGTGGGTTTCATGACATCTATTAACCCCTTGAGTCCCGGGATTAATATTATTCAGGAATAACAGTTAAAAAATAAAACGTGTGAATGGAGCCTGACAGGAGGCCTTGACTAACAAGCTACAACGACCGATCTCATATGAGAACACAGCTTCTGACCACACCAACCTAACAAACTCTACAGCTACACACTCCTGAGGGAATTGATAGCAGAGAAAGCAAGGGGGAAAAATACTGCAGCTCCTGTAACACGCACATCTCTATCTTCAGAAATGAAGAAAAGTAGAAAGAACTCCTCCGCAAAGGGCATCCGAGAGCACTTCACACCCAAAACAACAAAGCCGCCATCTCCACTGGATTCAGCTTCAGACCACTCTGAATCATCTGATCAGGAGGAGATTCCCAAGAGGTCAAAACAACACATAGACCTATCGCCTAGGTCCATTGCAACGATAGAACAGCTTCTAACCAAGGCACTAGAACCCTTAAGAAATGACCTGAAAGAACTGGTGCAGAGGACCCAACTTTTGGAGGAGATGGTGGATCAGATGGGAGAAGCGCAGCAACATGACAGGTCTGCCATAGACCAGAACTCGTATAACATCATGGAGCTGAATGATAAGATTGAAGATCTAGAGAATCAATCCCGCCGCCATAACGTCAGGATACAGGGGGTCCCAAGGACTACACAAGACCTGACAGGCTATTTCAAAGAAACCTTCACTTCAATACTACCCCAGAGGACATCCTCGAAATTGAACGAGCCCACAGAGCGCTAGGAGGGGCGAGAAACCCAGAGGCCCCCAAGGATGTTGTGGTGAGATTCTTGAGACAACAAGCCAGAGACCTACTCTTAGCAGAAACAAGGAAGAAGCAGACAGTCAAAGGACCAGATAACTCCAACCTACAAGTGTATGCAGACCTGTCCCCCAACACACTAGACAGAAGGAGACAGATGAAACCTGCACTGGCGATTCTGCAACAGAACAAGCTCCAATACCGGTGGAACTTCCCCTTTGCCCTCACCTTCAGCTACCAAGGTACCTCACACACCACCCGCAACTTGGAAGACTGCCTCGCAGTGCTGCGCCAGATTCGTCTCTGCCCAACGGACCTCCCGGCAGAGGAACACAACTTCCCCCCTTCTCCTCCCATCCCGAAAAAACAGTGGACTGTGGTAGGGTCACAGCGACCGAAAGAAGACCCCCCTCCCCCCAGGAGTCCCAGAGACAAAAACCTGCCCCGCAGGAGTCAAGGTGGGCTGAGTACTGAGGAGGCCCGGGCCCGACTTCAGAAGGCTTGATACCATCGCGATCGGAGTGAAGGAAATCCACCAACAGGAAGTTGTTTTGAGTCTTTAGTTTCTCATTCATTTATGGGACTTCTCTGACCTGCTTTAGTGAGAGTAGAATAGGCACTGATGACTTTAGTTAGGTCAGATGTTAGTCGAGGCCTCTAATGAAGGGCCTGTTAAAGTCAGATGCCCGAAATAGACGGAAGGCATCCTAGTTTACTTCAGTTAGTTGAAATGTTGTTGAGGTTAATAGTTATTATTTTTGGAGAGAGGATACCACTAGACTTGATAGAGAAGCGAGTGAGCTCCCAGGGAGCAATTAGCAAATTATCTCTAAGTCCAGAAAGATCACCACTGATAAAAATGTATGCGGAGAACTATAAATTCCCAGCTGACAGTAGTCAAGGTTTATGCAGTCAACAAAGCCTAACTCAGGGGACTAGCTTTCAGGAGATTAGAGGAGCCTGTGGGACTGAAGGAACTTGGTCAATTGTAATTCTAATGTTGTGTCTTTCTGCTTCCCTCTGGCCTAACAGCGGACGGAGTCTCCAGCACCAGAATCCCCCCTCCAAGCCTCCACCTGTCCCTGGCCACCAAGGAATGGACATCGGACAAGGAATAAAAGGTAGCCAGGCAGACCATGCACTCCTATTCACCAAAACACAATGAGTAGCTCAGAGTACATATTTATAACTCACAATGTTAAGGGTTTTAACTCCCCCTTTAAGAGGAGGAAAGCCTTTAGGCAATACAAACGGTTGAGGCCCTCGTTTATCTTCATGCAGGAGACTCATTTCACACACGAGTGTAAACCAAAATATCTGCATGGAGAATACCCGACCGTGTACATGGCCACTCAGTCTACGAAGAGGGCAGGGGCAGCTATCCTGATACATAAACACTTCCCATTCACCCCGGAACATACTAGAATAGACAAAGAGAGGAATTACAAACTCACCACACCAAACCCTGATTAACACGCTAAGAGAGTTAGACACACTAGATCTAGGCAAACTGGTGATTGGGGGGCATTTCAATCTGACCCTAGATCCAGCAATAGACAGATCGGGACACGCCCAGGACTCTAGCTTCTCAAAAAATTAAGCAGCTAATGGCCAAAATGGGCTTAGTGGATGCCTGGAGAGGCTTACACTCGGATAATAAGGAATACACATACTACTCGCCCACGCACGGCACCTTCTCGAGGATTGACACATTCCTAACAAGCTCTCTACTTTTTGATAAAATCCGAGAATCTGACATTGTTCCCTGCCCCTGGTCTGATCACGCAATAGTAGCTATTAAATTAACGTTAAGCCCTAACCTATCCCCATTTAGGAGCTGGAGGATCGACGAACACCTTCTGTCAGACCCCAGCAGCTTAGCATCCCTAGCGGGAGACATTAGGAAGTACTTTGAGCTGAATGATTCTCCTGATACAGGGGTAGGCTGGATTTGGGTAGCCCATAAGGCTTATATAAGGGGCTGCTGCATCAAACTAACAGCACAGCACCGTAAGGCACTCAGACGGAAAGAGGAGGATTTAACATCCCTCAACAACCTAGAAAAACTCAATCAAAACTGTCCCTCCACAAAGCTCCGTGACCAAATCAACAAAGACAGGATAGAACTAGATGGAGTACTCTCTGCCCATACAGAGAAGGCTATGAGGAGGACTAGACAACTATATTATTGGAAAGCTAACAAACAGGACAGAATGCTGGCTAGGAGGCGGAAAGCTAAAGAGATCCAGTCTAGAGTGACCCAAATTAGGAAGCCAGATGGCATAATCTCTTGCAGCCCTAGGGATATACAGAATCAGTTCCAAACCTTTTACCAGCAGATCTACTCGTCAGGGAAACTGGCAGAGGGGTTGGACCTTGACTCCTTTCTAAGTACCATCGACCTCCCCTCATTAAGTGAACAACAAGTAACTAGCCTTAACCTATCTCACAAGAGGAGGTGAGAACAGCAATCCATAGCCTTAAGATAGGTAAATCCCGAGGGCCGGATGGCTATTCCAATCAATACTATAAGAAATTTGAAATCCTATTAAACCCCTATCTGACATTCCTATTCAACGCTATCATGAGAGGGGAAAAAATGCCCCCGGAGCTAAATCAAGCGGAACTGGTAGTCATACCGAAAGAAGGTAGGGATAGCTTGGAGGTGAAGATCTACCGTCCCATATCCTTACTGAATGGGGATGTCAAGCTAATGGCCAAAATAATGGCAACTCGAATCTCCAAGTTCCTGCCAGAAATTATTCATAAAGATCAGGCGGGGTTTATACCCCATAGACAGGCAGGGGACAATGTCAGACGTATCCTTAACATCTAATACCTAGCGCGGAAAAACAGCTCTCCAATGTGCCTGCTAGCTCTAGATATAGAGAAAGCCTTCGACACGGTTGAATGGCCGTTTCTGTTTAAAACCCTGGACAAATTTGGTTTCAGGGGCTGGGTTATCACCCTACTCCGCACATATTACGAAGCCCCAACAGCCTTCTTGAGGTTGCCAGGCGACCACAGAGCCCAAATTAACATACAGAGAGGAACGAGACAGGGATGCCCACTCTCACCACTACTGATCGCTATAGTCATGGAACCCCTAGCGCAACTCATTAGAGCGGATAGGGAAATCCAAGGGCTTCAGGTGGGGCTGCAGCACTACAAATGCTCATTCTTTGCAGACGATATTCTATGCACCCTAACAAATCCCGGGTCCTCTATTCCGGCACTGATGTCAACTCTTGAGCTTAGACATGGAACAGGGCGACATAGATAATTTGAAATCCCTATTCTCCTTTGCGTGGCCCACCAAGCACATAAAATACTTAGGGGTCAACATCACATCTAAAATTTCCGAGTTATATAAGGCCAACTACCCCCCTATGTACAAAAAACTTAACGAAGATTTGTTCAGATGGAGGACTTGCCCTCTCTCCTGGACCGGCCGAATAGCGGCAGTTAAAATGAACATCCTTCCAAGCATTCTATACCTCTTCCGTACGCTCCCTATATCAATCTCTTTAAAGGAATTGGACCGGTTCCAGTCCAACATCTTTAGATACATATGGAACAACAAAAAATCCTGCATCCCCAAGAAAGTAATGTTTAGACATAGCAAGGAAGGGGGACTATCTTGCCCAAACCTGTGAGACTATTTTAAAGTGGCCAGACTATCCCAACTACCACAAATACATTCAGTCAGACATCAGCCGAGCTGGGCCTTCTTGGAACAACAGCAAATGCAACAACACAGCTGGGACACACTAATTTGGGTTCCTGAAGAAATGACCCCGATAAGAACTCACCCAAACCCCATAATAAATCTAAATTTAACAACTTGGAAATGGGCCAGATCTAAGAACAAACTGGGCATAGGTACATCCCCCCTTTGGTCGGTCCTTTCTTCACAGGATATCTGGGCTTCCATGAGTATTATGTTGAAACATTGGTGGGCTTCCAGAGACCTAGATAAGATAGGCTCCTGGTTTAAGGGGAATCATTTGATGACCCTGAGACAGTTCGAAGAAAGACATACCCTCCCCCCAGGGGAACACTATAACTATCTAAAAATAAGAAGCTGGGCCAGTGAAGCATTTAAAAAATTTGGACCCCCGAAATCCTCCTGGTTCTCGGTAATCTGCAAAACTCTACCTTTAACGAAAGGAATATTAGGCACTTTATATGACACATTCACAAAATCAAATAATAGAGAAAAACCATCATATATCTGTAAGTGGGAAAGGGAGCTAGGAGGTGAATGGGATTGGAAAAAATGGCAGAAATCATTCTCCAACCTACGCAGGGCAACAAGTAACTGCTCGCAGATAGAGACATCTATAAAAGTTCTCCAGAGAATATATTGCACATCAGACAAACTCAACAAATATGATCCCAGAGTGAGTAGTAACTGCTTTAGGGGCTGTTCACAGATAGGAGATCACGCCCATACCTGGTGGCCATGTCAGAAAGTCCATGACTTATGGGAAAAGATAGCATTAATGGCAACATTAATGGCAACAACGTTATTTGGTATAAGAGTCACAGCTACTATGGAATCCTGCCTACTAGGGGTTAAACTTTCTAGTTTATCAAAAAAACAGAATAGGCTATTCCAGATAATGGCCGCCGCCACCAAAGTACACATAACCAGCCAATGGAAGTCAGAAAAGCTAAGCGTGCAAGAGGTTATAAAAAAAATAAATTACATAGCAATAAATGAAAAGTTAACATCTGCTATTCTAGATACTGTGGCTCAGTTCCAAGAAATCTGGAGGCCTTGGCTAGAGTCTTCGTTAGGTTTTCCCTTGCCCTGAAGGACTCACTGATAGCACTATTACAATAGCAAAACAGAACTAGGCCAAAAAAAGGCTTGGAGCGGAGGAGACTCGAAGACTGGTCCTGGAGGCTCTGATTTTACTGGTTCGTCTGGAACACAACACAGGAGGTCTAGGGATTCCTCCCTTATCTCCATAGTTATTTATTTATTTGTTTATCTAAAGTTTCAGTTTCTATGTAAATAAGTTCTGTTTGTTCATGCTTCCCTTGCTTAAATTAAAGGACCTAAATAACTATTTAATAATGGGAAAAATTAAAAATAAAAATCTGGAAGGAGATGCTAGTAATTTGACCACGAGGTATATATGTTTATAGAAAATCTTATGTGTTAATAATGTACCTAATGCCTGTCCTTATTTTGTATCCCTTTCAATAAAAAAATGTATTACAAAAAAAATAGATAAAACGTAATTGCATATTTGTGGGTTTGAGACTGCTGTGCAATAAATTTTAATGTGTTGGCATGCCTTCCCATGCTTTTAAAGTACAGTATTGTGTGTTTAATTGCTGTTACAGCTCTAATAAGTGTTTGAAAAAATCCAATTTTTTTACAGAAACTTGATGCACTTTTCAGTTGCGGGTCAGACTTTATTTGCAAGCTAGAGCTAAAAGTCTAATAGAATAATGATTTTGTATGACTTTAATTAGTTAGATCTCGTAATATTCGAGCTGTGTTAAAACCAATGGAGTTCTAAGGTCATTTTTTCAGGTTTGGCAGGCCAGTAGTGATTGAGGGTGGGTAACTTGCAATCGGATTGCGAGTAGCTAATAGAATCTGTGCCATTACTAAGAGCAGTTTTTCGTGGGAATAAACTTATGAATTGGGCAATAGAAAAAGATTTATAGTTAGTTACTAAAAACTAACAGATCTGTGATTATAAATGCTTATTTATTTATTTACTTATTTATTTATTAACTGGTCATGGAAACTTTGCCCAAAAAGTAGGAAGAGAAATACGAAGATAAATAATCAGTAGGTACAGATCAGTAAAGTATTATACTTAAGTTGCCATATATTACCCAGTTAATTAACGCTCCTTATCAGTGTATGATTATGTGTTCATTTTTAAAATCTTACATTGGAGAAAAGAAGCTTTAAAATGCATATTTAATCTATACATTTTAAAATGTATAGATCAGACATCAACAAATTACTCTGCATTGCAACATAAACCATGAGGAGTGTCTGCCTTATCAAATAAGATTTGTTGCTGAAGTGTTTAAAAAAAAAAACTTGTACAGTGGGTCACTGGTAAAAAATAACAAGCCTAAATTAAAACTAAAAATATATATGTTTGAAAACTATGAGCCCCTTTCAATTGCTGCCATTTTCAGATCCGAGCTAGCAATTGGAGATCGCAGGTTACGATTGACAGCTGTGCAAAAATGTCGCAAACGTATCCTAAAATCGCAAATGAAGGACAAAGTCTTACATGTGCTAAGGAGGACCCACAAGGGCTTACGTATGCTGCCTGGAATGTCCCCACTGCTCCTAACACCCCTCCCCCCCACTCCTAAATGAGATCCCAATGATGCGGGGGTCACGATCGGGATCCACGCAGCAAAGGGTTAATGTGGGGATCCTGCAGAGTTCCGATCGGGAATCGTGGCTCATTGGAGGTTAATGTGGGGACCCTGTGGGGGTCCTGATTGGGACCTCTGCGTTATTGGGGGTTAATGTGGGGAACCTGCGGGGGTGTTTACATCCCTGGAGAGCTGTATTTGCATTCAATGATGCAAGTTATTTGCTCCTGGGACTATGAGGGGTGGGGTGTTGTGTTAATGCCAGTTAAAGTAGATAAACCAATTTGCTCCCTTACTAATATAGCTTAATGTGTGCTTAGTGCGCTGAAGTTTTAAAACACTAACACAATTTTTATTTGAAATTATAATACTCATTTTACAAATATTATTATTACTATTATTATTATTTATTTCTAACGCACCAACATATTCTGTAGCGCTATACATGGGTTAAGATCAAGGCAAAACAATGGCAGTATTAACACACTGCCTAGGACGGAGGGCTTCTTTAACATGCTTGGTGGTATGATTATGTCAGTATTTAGAATGTTAAAGCGGTACATTAAAAAATACTGACATAATCATACCACCCTTTCCCCCTTATCCTCCTCCCTTTCCCCCTTCCCTCTTATCCTCCTCCTCCCTTTTCCCTTCCCTCCTCCTCCTCCTCCCTATCCTCCTCCTCACTTCCCCCCTCTCCAATCACCAAGCAATTTTGGCAGCACTGGGCCCCCTGCTCGGGGTTACTGATTTAGAAACAGTAAATTAACTCCGAGCCACCATATAAACATATTGGAGAAAAGAAGCTTTAAAATGTGTATTTGCACTTTTGTATTGATCAGACATCAGCAAATTACTCTGCATTGCAACCTGAAGATTGAGGAGTGTCTACCTTATCAAATAAAATTTAATAAGATACCGCATATGGCCACTTCACAAAAAAAGAAGGAATCTAATCTAAATGTACTCAAGATCAAAACCCCACTTACAACGATAACTAACAACATGCTGAAAACCTCTGTAGACGTGCAAGTGAGAAAATGAGAAACAACCTGATACATCAACTTTATGGCAAGAAACAAAAACTAAAGGACCGAATACTATCCTCCTGCAACAACTAAGGGAACACAGCATACATGATGTTAATCAAGTAGAAAAAGAAATGCAGCATCTACAGGCAAAACTTCAACATGATCTCATGAAGAAGACAAAGAAAAAATTGAACTGCCTCTCTCAAAATAACAACAAAATACAGATACAAGAAGAAAAGGTGAATGGCCCAAACACTACTGTGATTTCTACTACTACCAACACTTCTCCTGAAGAAAGCTCAGACAACACAGCTAACACAGCTAGAGATCTTTGTTCTATCTATCATTCTGTCTGTCACAATCTGCTTCTTCAAGGGGGCTTGATATGAACCTAGTCCAAACCTAGCCCAGCAGAATTGTGCAATTCTTATTCTCTCTAGCACAAAGGGTGGCTTCTAAATAGGGCAATGCCCAAAGGTACAGGCATAGAA
This sequence comes from Discoglossus pictus, assembly GCA_027410445.1. Classification (NCBI taxonomy): domain Eukaryota; kingdom Metazoa; phylum Chordata; class Amphibia; order Anura; family Alytidae; genus Discoglossus; species Discoglossus pictus. The sequence goes on from CM050166.1 coordinate 228,674,924, forward strand.
TACTGAATACAATTTACTAGTGGCCTATGGCAAGACTCCCTAATTCAGGATACAAAGCACAGAAACAGTCTCACATCTTGGATAAGTGAAAACTAGAACTGAACCTCTATTGAATCATGGACCCAACATATTTATACATCTCTCATACAACACCCTTGTGTACCTTTGTGTATGTGTGTGATGTCAGTACTAAGTCCCATCTGGCTTGCAACCTTGGTTGCTTTGAAAACTCTTTAGATGAAATTCACCAGATATATCGTTAGCTGACTAGTGAAACAACCTTGAATTTAATCTCAAGTGTTTGCTTTGGACTACTTGAAGTGTGTGCATCTGTCTTGACTGCTTTTTATCAAGGCCCATATGTGTGAGGATGCAATGATCTGCAGCTCAGCTTATGTGCAGAACATTTTTACCTTATCCTCAAGTGTTCTCCTGTTCTATATACATTTTCCCTCTATAACATATAATAACTAGTATACATAATAACCATGTACAGACAACATATAACCACACACAATAAAACATAACCACAATGTAACAATGTCATGCTCCCTTGGCCATATCCATATTATATCATGGGAAGTTTATCCTGTCTGATAACTTTCCATCTATACAGGTGGTTACCGGTCCCCTTGGCAGGACAGTCCATCCAAGTGATAGCTTCAGTGGCTCTGTGGGCACCCTGCCTTCCCCCGCCCAGGGCAAATACTACCTCCTTCCCAGTGGCCTAGTGACCTTCCGAAGACCATGAGGAGCCTTATAAGACCACTGCCTGGAGGACCCTTCAAGGTAGTCAAAGGGGAAACAGTACATCCAGGCTACATATCGAGCAAAAACTTGGGAGCAAAACCCTCTCCTTCCAAGCAAGGGAGACCTCCTACCCTGCTGATTCTGTGATGGTACCAGGAATCCTTGACAAAATGTAAGATCCCAGCTTCCCTCTTGCTAATGATCCAGGCCAATGGCCAGTGATAGAGGCATACAAACAGTGTCTTTGGGTCACTGCAGGGAAGTCAATGCAGGGAGGCCAGGTGACAAACCACACTTTGGGGTATCTGTGGCAATCCAGGAAAACTGGCCCATCCAGTGGTGAACAAATCTGGGGTAATCCTGGGGCCCCAGCCAAGCCAGTACAAACAGCTGACTGGTGGTATTTATAACAGTCTATGGGCTTAAGAGACCAAAAGTGTGCAACATTCTTCCCCTCCCCGTGTCTGCTCCTTCCCCATTCCAGTGTTTGGGTGCCAGGTGATCTGTTGGGCCTTCTGGCTTACCCAATTCAAGTGACTGTTCATCAGGGGTTATCACCCACCCACCAACAGTCAGGGCGACTGTCCCCTTTTTCCCCCTCCTTTAGGTAAAATATTCTTCTGGGGTACCCAATAAAACAATAGCTCCACTGAGGACTGTACCTGTCGCGTTTGCCAGTCTGTACTCCTCCTGATGGCCTTGTCTGGGGACTCCACTACTTGGGGCTGCGCTGAGCTAACTGTCTCCCTGCCTCCTTTCTCTGAAACTACTGTCTGGTTACAGCTCTCACCTCCCTCTGGCTCTTTGGTTTCTGGATCCTCGGGTAGACCCTCCTGGCTCTCTCCATCTGAGACTGCCTGGTGTATAGATACAGGCAGCCCTTGAGAAGCAGCTGGTACTGCCTCTTGTGCAGGCTGAAGAGCAGGGCTACTTGCTGTTTCTGCTCCAGGGTCTGTGGCTAGCTCCTGGACAATGGTTATACAAGGAACATCCCCACTATGTTTACAGTTCAGTGGTAGGGCCCAGTGCTCATTTGGTTCTTCTCTGACTCTAGGAGCAGGGTAGGTTTCCCCCAGTTCTTCCTGAGCCTGGCACTGCTGTGGTTTGGCCCTGTGCCCATGCCTCTAACTGGGCAAGGCTCAGTCCCCTAAAAATAGAGACCAGTTCTTCATCTTCCCAATCCCCCCACTGCATGAAGGCATCATTGTTACTTTTAGAATCCCTGGATCCGAATTCTCCAAACAATCCATACCTTTCTCTTGTGACCCAGCCTTGGCAAAATTTAGCTGTGTCCCTGTAGTATCTGCTATGTGCTTCTGTTTCATGCCTGGCTGGCATGACCCCTCCCACCTTGGTGGCCACAACCCATCTAGGGATGCTTCATCTAGCAGGTCCAGATATCCTGCTTCCACGTGTACTTCCTGCCAGATCAATGGCATCAGTGACAATGCCTAATCTGGCCATTGGGCCACCCCCTGAGAGTTACATCTCTTGAGCTCATCTATTGTACGCTGAAAAGTGCCCACCTCACAAACCAGAGGGCCATATATCAGCTCCCATAGTGCCTCTTTCAGCTCCAATGACAAATAGGGCTCCACACCAGGGATTCCAAAAGCTCCCAATCAGTCTGCATACTGGTCCTCTAAGTCCCTTTCCTGCACCACCAGGTCCTCCAGCCACTCTGTCAGCTAATGACCCGGCCATAATCCCAGAAACGCCATCCATTGGTTTAGAAGGGCAGTTTCGTAACAGTCCATTCCAAAGACAGCAACATTTTCTGTCTCTACTGGGGATACATATTTCCCCTCCATAGGAGCTGGGGAAGGGAAGTTGCATACCCCTCTCCACTCCCACTCTACCTCCTGTCTGATTTGTGTCACGACAGTCCTCTGCTGATCCATGGTTAAATTTGCAGGCATTTCCTCTGGTCTCAGTTTCATCATGTCCTTGTAAGTTGCCACCTTTTTGTGTTTTATACAGAGATCCCACTACTACCAACAATGTCACGATCTGCTTCTTCAAGGGAGCTTGATATGAACCTAGTTCAAACCTACCCCAGCCAAATTGTGTAGTTCCTATTCTCTCTGGCACAAAAGATGTCTTCTGAAGAGGGCAATGCCCAAAGGTACAGGCAGAGAATACTGGATACAAGTTACTAGTGGCCTATGGCAAGACCACTCCCCAATTCAGGATAAAAAACACAGAAACATTCTCACACCTTGGATATGTGTTAAAACTAGAACTGAACCTCTATTGAATCATGGACCCAACATAATTACACATCTCCCATACAACACCCTTGTGTACCTTTGTGTGTGATGTCAGCATTGTGAAGTCCCATCTGGCTTGCAACCTTGGTTGCTGGCTTGCAACCTTGGTTGCTATCAAAACTCTTGAGATCAAATTCACCAGATATCTATAGCTGACTAGTGAAACAACCTTGATGTTAATCTCAAGTGTTTGCTTGAAGTGCATGCATCTGTCCTGACTGCTGTTTATCAAGGCCTGTACTTGTGAGGATGCAATGATCTGCAGCTCGGCTTATGTGCAGAACATTTTTACCTTATCCTCATGTATTCTCCTAATAACTAGTATACATAATAACCATGTACAGGCAACATATAACTACACACAATAAAACATAATCACAATGCAACAATGTCATGCTCCCTTGTCCATATCCATAATTACTGGTAATATTAGTCCTTAAATAATGTAATCATGACAATTTCCAAGCACAAAACTTGGCAAAATTCAACTATACTCTGACTGAGTCTTACAGAATATTTCTACAACAAAGAGGACACCACACACTCACTGGATTACAATAGGAAGAAAAAGAATACACAGTTTACTCTATCACCTAGACACAACCCTAAACTGGACAATTATATAGAATGTTTTCGCCTGATAACTGCATCCTTGGTAATTAATCAGCAAAAAAATGCTTATACAATACCTCCCCATTAGAAAGAGCTAACATAACGGGCTTAAACGGAAACCCTAACATCCCCGTCAAACCAGCAGACAAAAGGGGCACAGTTGTGATTTTGAACACTTTGGATTACATACAAGAAGGTAACAAGCAATTGACAGACAGCATATATTACAAGAAATTAGACTAAGACCCTACAGAGGATTAATATCCAACTTATCCAAACATTCCCCAAGAACGTGCAGTACAAAGTGGAGCAGCTCATACCTACCCATCCTATAACTGGGACTTTCTACATGCTGCCCAAGATCCACAAACCTGAGACCTATTGTTACAGGTATGGACACACTGTCTGAACAGTTATCTGGTCTTGTTGATGAAATCCTTAAGCCACTAGTTACAAACACCAGCAGCTATATACAGGACACTATAGACTTTTTTTTTTTTACAAACTCAGTCAGATTGAGGACCTACTTGCTAACACACTACTCGTTATCATTGATGCTGAATCTCTTTACAACAACATTCCGCGCAAAGATGGTATTGAGGCATATCTCAAGTTCGTCTTGACTCATGCTCAGAACCATAAATATAACCCTGATATAATCGCCAAACTACTGAAATACATCCTGACCCACGACTACTTCACCTTCAAAGAACATGTGTACCTGCACATAATGGGGACAGCAATGGGCACCAAAGTGGGACCACAATATGCTAATCTATATATGGCTGACCTGGAACAGAGATTCCTGTCCACATATATCCACAAACCATATAGATACTACTGTTTTATAGATGATCTATTCATTATATGGACAGGGAGAAAAAAAAACTCAGAGACTTCCACAACTCCTTTTATACCTTCCACCAAAGTATTAAACTTAAAATCGATTACATAGTTACATAGTAATTGAGGTTGAAAAAAGACTTTCTAGTCCATCAAGTTCAACCTTTTAAGATCTCCTCTGATCTGCAATATGCGGATTATTTGTTAATTAATTAATCCAGAGGAAGGCAAACAGAAAAAAAAAGTGAAACTTAGCCAATCGTCTATAAGGGAGAAAATAAATTAATTCCTTCCTGACCTCAGATGCTGGCAATCAGATTCCTCCCTGGATAAACACTCTCTCTCTCTGATTATCCAGCATAACCCTGAATACCCTTTTTATTTAGGAATAAATCCAGTACCCTTTTAAAATTTTCTATCAAAGCCACTGTCACCACCTCCTTTAGTAAAGAATACCACATATTAACCACCCTTACTGTGACTTACTTACTTCTTTCTTTAAGGTGGGATCTTTTTACTTCTAACCTTAAAGGGTGTCCTCTTTTCAGTTTAAAACCTCTTGGCACAAAAAAGCTCACTTGACAATTCTTTATACTGACCCTGGATGTATTTATATAAGGTAATCATATGTCCTCTTAGACACCTTTTATCTAGAGAAAATAAGCATAATTGTTAATGGTTAGTCTTTCATCATAACTTAGCCCTTCCATTCCCCTTATTAGTTTTGTTGCCCTCCTCTGTACCCTTTCCAGCTCTAAAATGTCCTTTTTTTGAAGTGGTGCCCAAAATTGTACTCCATATTCCAAAAGGAGGCGTACTAGGCATTTAGATAGTGGCAGAATTTTATTTGCTTCCCTTGCTTCTATACCCTTCTTAATACATGCTAATATTTTATTTTCCTTTGCAGCTGCTGCTTGACATTGAGCACTGTTACCTAGGTGGTTGTCCATAAGCACACCCAAATCCATTTGATACCCCTAGATTTGCTCCATTAATATTATTCATTGCATGGCTATTTTTCCTTCCCAGATGCATAACCTTAGATTTATTCATATTAAATCTCATCTGCCATTTAGATGCCCACTCCTCTAATTTATGTAAATCCCTGTGGAGGGAAAGTACATTACTATTTGATTTAACTACCTTGCACAACTTTGCGTCATCAGCAAAAATGGCGACACTACTTTCCAGTCTCACCTCTAAGTCATTAATAAATATGTTAAAAAGGAGAGGACCTAATACTGAACCCTGAGGAACCCCACTTATCACATTTGTCCAATGGGAGTATGTTCTATTTACCACAATCCTGTCTTTAAGCCAGCTCTCGATACATGAGCAGATATTTTCTGCAATTCCTGTATCCCTTGGTTTGCACAATAGTCTCCCATGTGACACTGTATCAAAAGCCTTTGCAAAATCCAAAAAGACTACATCCACTGAGTTGCCTTGATCCAAGTTCCTACCAACCTCCTCATAGAAACTAATTAGATTTGTTTGACATGACCTTTCTCTCACAAATCCATGTTGACTCCTACTTATAATCATGTTCAAACAGACATATTCTTGTATATTATCCCTTATTAACCCTTCTAAAAGCTTTCCCACTATAGATGTGAGGATCACTGGTCTATAATTCCCTGGATTTGCTCATATTCCCTTCTTAAATATAGGTATCACCTCTGCTTGTCTCCAGTCATCTGGTAGAGACCCTGTATTGAATGAATTTTAAAAAATTAAATATAATGGTTTGGCTATTACAGAACCCAGCTCCCTCAGTACCCTTGGATGTATTCCATCAGGACCTGGGGCTTTAATAACATTTAATTTTTCCAACCTCTTTTGGATTTCTTTCTGCGTTAACTAATTATTCGGCGACGGTAGTGTAGCTCCATTATGTGGTGGTGTCCCAACCACTGGTACCTCCCTTGTGTTTACCTAACAGGTGAACTTTCTGGATACCACCATATACATCACAAATGGCAAACTTCACTTATCTGTGTATAGAGAACCTACAGACAGATGTAGTCACCCATACACCTCTAGCTTCCATCCCTCACATACTAAAAAATGTATATTTAATAGCCAAGCCCTCAGATATCACAGCATATGTTCAAACACTGGGGACCACGACAAACATTTAAAATCGCTGTCTGACTCCTTCAGGCAAAAGGGTTACAAACCTCATGTCATTACACAGAAAGTAAGCTCTGACATTAAAACACCCAGTGAACACCTGTTGCAATAGAAAACGAAAGTAAATACTTCCCATACACCTCTGATAACCACATACCATCTAGCTCTAGAAGGAATATACTAAATATTTAAGGATCTACAACCTCAACTAACAAAGGATGCAGAACTAAAACATTTATTCCCCAAACCTCCCATTCTCGCATTCAGATAACTACCAAATCTGAGACAAACATTGGTGAACAGAAGATTGGCAAATGAACAGCACCACAGAGAAAATGGCACCAAGCCCTGCAATATAAATCCCTGCAAATTATGGGCCACATTCAATTCGCAGAATTTGAGATCCGGGAGCCCGTAAGTGAGGTCGGAAGCTATTTTGCTATTCATTTGGTGTCTTTTTGCAGGCTCCAATCGGGTTACGAGTTACAGGCTTGACAAACTTGCGTCCGTCTAACTCGTAACTTACAGCCTTCAAAAGCCTTTGATCTTTCATTTTCGCAAGGATAATATCGCAAATCACTATTCAATTGCTCAATTTCTCCAATCTCACAAACGTATCCACCCTTGTAAACCGCAAATGAAGGAGGAAATCCTACATGTGCTAGAGAGGACCCCCGAAGAAGTTAAAACACCAATTCGGAGCACTGTAAATGCTAATAAAAGATCAATACTGCACTGTAAATAACGGGGAAAGTGATGATAGACATTAGAATTAATTGTACAACAGACTCAAGCCCGCAAATCAGGAGGAAATACATTTTAATTTTACATGTCATTTCGGGGTTAAAATGATCTTAGGTATCAATGAGTCAATACATAACATGCTGCACATATGCACTAGAACAGTATTAGCATTAATTTTCATAACTTTGTATTTTCTATGTCTTGCGAGTCTGATCGCATATCGGACCCTCGAACCTAATGAAAGGTAACCTCCATGTTTTACTGCCGTAATTCAGACAGTCTCATTTCCTGTTGGCTTATTTCAAATGGGAGATTGAGGGCTTGCTTAATTGATCATGTTTCCGCGCTCAACTGCTCCGAACCAGTGCTTGGTTTACGTTTTTTTGCTTCAAGCACGCAACTTGCAAGCTTGAGCAATTGGAGCCTGCAACTCACTCACAATCGGCTGTCTGCAATCGAGTTACGGGCCTGAAATTGAATGTCAGCACATCTGCAAAGAGGACACAGTCACGCACAACAAAAAGAGCTTTAGCATCAGAGGGTCATATTTTTGTACATCATACAATGTAGTGTACATGATACAATGAACTGTTTATGAGAGGGGATGCTACATTGGAGAAATCAGCCAGAAACTCCATTTACGGATGAATCTACACAGAAGCTCCATCAAAAAGCAAATTGAGGACAGTTACTGTACTCCAGTTGGATACCACTTTTCACAAAATAACCACTCCATGCAAAACCTGAATATAAAAGTACACATAGGTCATTTTAAAAACACACAAGAAAGAAAGGCTTTTGAAATGAAAATAACACACTTTAATACAGAAAACACAGGTCTTAATGTTAACATGGAATTCCTGTCCCATTATCTAGAATTCTTTTATTTTTTCATCATGGATATGTTTTGTTTTTTTAGTTTTTTTTTGTTTTCTCTGGGTTTCTTTTTTTGTGTGTGTTTTCTCTGGTTTATTTCTTGGCTATCCCTGTGTCTCCTTACAGTTGTATGGTACCTCAAACTCTTATTGATTATTCATATATATATATATATATATATATATATATATACAAACACACATGTATATACATGTACACACATATATACACATACATATATACACAAACCTACATACATACAGTACATATACACACATACATAAATATTTACACACATACACACACATGTATATATATATATATATATAGTTGAATAAGCAGAGTATTGCAGTGAATAGTGATACCTTTTTTATTGGACAATCGTATTCATAATAAAGCAACGAGCTTTCGAGAGATAATGCCTCTCTTTATCAAGTCAAAAAGCGATACTGATACAAGTAACTCTTTTGACTTGACAAAGAGAGGCATTATCTCTCGAAAGCTTGTCGCTTTATTGTGAATACGTTTGTTGAATAAAAAAGTTATCACTAGTCACTGCAATAATCTGATTATTCAACTGGATTACTGGACATTCACGGCTACCTCACCTCTTTTTATATATATATATATATATATATATATATATATATATATATATATATATATATTAGCTATTTGCCTATTTGCCCGTCAAAAGCGATGGGAATAAAATGTTAAGGCTGGGAAGGCTGCAGGCACTGATCATTTAGTACGGTAGATGAGTCTAAAGAAGGTATTCAGTATGGATTGAAGAGGGGATAGACAGGTGGTGAGTTGGCCAGCAAGAAGCGAGTTGCAGTACTCAAGATGAGATATGATGAGAGAGTGTATTAGAATCTTAGTTTTTGTCTTCTGTAGGGTAGGAACGTATTTTGGAAATGTTTTTTATATGAAGAAGGCAGGATTTTGTTGCATGTGAGGAATGAAAGAGAGGGAACGGTCCAGTATAAACCCAAGACAACAGGCCTGGGAGGTGAGAGTGATGATGGGATTTGTCGACAGTGAGAGAGATGTGAGGAATTGAAGCTGAAGTAGTGGGTGGAAAGACTAGTAGTACGTTCTTGGACATGTTGAGTTTGAGGTGGTGGACGGATATCCAGGACGATATATGCTCCTTTGAACCATTCATTTGCTTTGTTCTGAGACTTAACATAATCTGTGGACAACAATATTCTAATCTATAAAAATGTATTCTTAAAATTCCGCAATGAATGTTGGAAGTATACATTTATGTTATCAAATATGCCTATTAAAAATGACTTGGTGTGCAACTGTCTAAGGTTCTTGGCATACACATTCTACTAAGCTGTGATCCCTCTGCAGGGCAATTTACACCATGTCATGTCAGACTCTCAGTGACTATATGGACGCAGCACGCCAGGGACATCTGTCTGTGTTCCTGGTTGTGCTTATCCATATGGTTTTCTTAGCAAAGATATTGGAGTGGGTTGCCTGTTCCTTCTCCAGTGATCCGCCATTTGTGTGACCTCTGTGCTATGACCTGCCCATCTTGGGTGACCCTACATGGTATGGCTCACAGCTTCATTAAGGTACACAAGCCCCTCTACCATGACAAGGTAGAGATCCAAAAGGGGATCCCTGCCTACTCTTGTCTCATTAGCCTAGTATGAGGCAAGTGTTAATTTGCAAGTTGTGTGCATTAATTGTTGAGAAAAAGTACTATTATTTCAATAAATAATGGTTTATTAAGATAAAAATTATACATAAGTTACCAAAATGATGCTTGTTACATCATGTTTAATGTTTTTTTTTTTCAGAGAGCTATATTTTATTTGAACATTTTTTAACCATATTACCATGTGATGATTAGCTTCTTTTGTAATTTCTTTTTTTAGTCTGTAGATATTTTCAAATGTTACTATATCTGTAAGATATGTACTGCAAAGTCACCTGAGTGAACAAGGTTTTTCTATATTCTTTATCAAAAAAGGAAAAAAAATGCAATATATCAAGTACAATTAAAAAAAAAAATAACATAACATTTATAAATATATATATACGTATATAATTTCTAACCTTTTTGAGTTCATGTATCAATAAGAAAATACAAAATATTTGGCAAATCATACAATGTGTACAAACTGTGCATATGAAATGACAAGATGATTTTGGTGAATACAAACTGACATTTTCTTTACTAGCTCATACCTAGTGAGTGTGCATCCACAGCACTTGTAAGATATTAGTCATGCCCTGCAGGAGACCACAAGCATAAAATGTTTCTGTCTTAACCAACATGTGTGTTAACATATAAAATGTTTTGCTCAGTATGAGTTTGAGATTTATTTCCTTCACATCCAAAATCTTACGCATCACATTTCTTTGCTGTCTCTCTATCCTCCATAATAATATTCTTTATTTCATGGCAAAATAATTATACAGCTTCCTGTTGTCATTGGCCATGTGGAGTATTTATCTAAAATACATTTGTTATAAAGGCCTTCTTAACATTAAACATTTTAAGCATTTTTTTTTTATTTTACTTTTATATTGTGACCTTCAATATGCCAACAAAATGATTATTGCAATCTAGAGGCATTTTGACATGACACAATATGTGTATTCTATATCTTGGTAGTCAAGCACATAAAGTAACAGCAAAGTATAACATCAGTGTTGACTTTATTTTTGGTGTGTGTCAAGATAAGTCATCCGCATGCAAATGTGTCACCGTGTTGGAATGCTGCAATGTACTGATGTCAGGTTTATATTTATCTTCCAAGTCATACAATGTATGTTGAATTTGTAAGAAATCTATTAACACTTATAATAGTGATGAGCACACAATGAGCCAAGGGCATAAAACCTGTTGCTTCCCTCCATTTTATGATATAATAACATTAATTTGTCAGTGGAACTATTTATAATTCTAATATTTAGTTCATTTTTAGTAATTCATTGTCGTCATTTAGGAAAAACAAGTAGCAACTAATATCTCAACTAATTAAACAATGCATATAAACTAGTTAAATTAATAAGATTGGGTGGTATCCAACGTCTATGAAAAACAAGTATATTCATGTATTTAGGTGATTTTTGAAGTTCACTTTTTTCAGATTTCATTATTCAAGACTACAAGGTTTGTCAGAAGCAGGAGTATTGCTAACAAAAACTTCTCTCAGTGAATCAGGGATTATTATTATTATTATAGTTCATTTATAACGCGCCGACATATTCCGTAGCGCTGTACATAATTTAAATACAGATTAACATTTAGCAAAGCAAGGAGGGCCCTGTCTTTGAGCTAGGAATCCAATGTCCCTGGTGAATTCCTAAGTACTTAGGATAGAAACTCGCAGACTTACAATCTACGGTATGGTGAGTGGTAAAAGAGGGAGAGAGAGGTGATGAGCGTGTTAGGGTGGAAGGTGAGACGCCTCTTTAAAGAGATGCGTTTTAAGTTTGGTTTTAAATGTTTTGAGGCAAGAGGATAATCTGGTGGAGTGAGGCAAGGAGTTCCAGAGACTAGGGGCAGCACGAGAAAAGACCTGGAGGCGGGAGTGAGAGGAGGTGACAAGAGTTGTAGAAAGAAGAAGGTCATTAGCAGAACAAAGAGGGCGGGTGGGGGAGTATTTGGAGATGAGAGCAGAGATGTAAGGGGGAGCGTTATTGTTGAGGGCTTTGTAAGTTAGGGTCATGATTTAAAATGTTATTCTTGAGACTTAGGGAAGCCAGTGGAGTGATTGACAGAGAGGTGATGCCGACACTGAATGTTGTGTACGGAAGATGAGTCTAGCAGAGGCGTTCATAATGGATTAAAGTGGAGATAGTTGGGTGGTGGGTAGGCCAGCAAGAAGCGAGTTGCAGTAGTCTAGTCGAGAGATCATGAGAGACTTTATAAGGATTTTAGTTGTGTCTTGTGTAAGATAGTGAAGTGGCAGGGATTGTAAAGATTTGCAGCCCTTTCTGGATCTCATTATTATAAGAAAACTAGCGAATTGCCCGTCAAAAAATGACGGCAATGAAATTGTAAGGTAGCTAATGCTGTTTAGTGTGTAATAATGAAATATATAATAGATTAATAAATGAATATACTTTACCTATTTTAAAGCATTGTATGGAAGAGCTGTGAATGTGTTTTGATGTTGCTGCAGCATTAGTGGTGTGGATCTGCTGTGTAAGCGTGCTGAATGTGTGCAGTGTAACACTGTGCGTGCGCGAGCCCAAACCGTTGTCGTGTACTTCCGCATTGGCGTAAAATGGCGAGTAATGTGTGGTATACGTCTGTATCGGAATATCCGTAGGTGTTTTGTGGTGTTTTGCGAGTTTCTTGTGGTGTTTTGCGAGTTTAGAGTGCTGTAGCCTCGTTTTCGTTTTGTTCGGCGGCCATTTTTTCTCTCGCTTCGATTTTTTTTTAGTCTCTAAAGTGTTTTATTTCGATTAAAATCGAGGTGTAAGTTGTATTTTTGAGGTGCTGGGTGCTCCCTCTTGGTGTAGGTAAGTTTTTTATGTATGTGGTGTGTGTATGTATTGTGTTTTACATTTTGTAATGTTCGCGAGTTGCGTCCGAGTGTTGCGAGTCCGTAATGTGTGTGAACGTGTGTCGTATGTTGTTTGCGAGTGTCGTAATGTGTGTGTCGTAGTGTTTGGGTTGCGACGTGAAGTTTGCGAGGGTCGCAGTTGCTGGCATGGAGCGCCTTCGGCGCTCCATGCCAGCAACTGCGGCCCTCGCTTTGCGAGGTCCTCAGGTGCTGGCATGGAGCGCCTACGGCGCTCCATGCCAGCAACTGAGACCCTCGGGCAGTGCCCTCGCTTCGCGAGGGCCGCAGCTCGCTTCGCGAGGGCCGCAGCGTTAGCAACAACTCGTACGCTCACAACTATATATGTGATCTTATTAATCGTATCCAAAGTTCCCAGTTATGAGGCATGCAAACAGGGTGCTACTTATAGTGTTTTCCTTCTTTGACTTGAATCACATTAGCCCAAGTCATTCATTCATGAAATATAATACTGAATAAAGTCCCATTCTTTGTATATATAATATTTTATTATTGGATTATGGCAATACACAAATAAGCACATACCTTTTATTATGCTAGTGTGGACTTTGTAATGATATATCATTGACAATAAGGGCTTACTGATTAAAATGTGTGAAGTTGCAAGTTTAGAGGGATTGTAAATAAGGAGGTAATGTTTTTCTCTGTTTGTGCAGTTGAAAAAAAAACAGCACTAAAAATAACACAAATCAAAAGAGGGAGAATTGATGTGGACAGGGTGGGAGGGAGCATGGATTGATTGATTTTTTTTTGTAAATATAAATTAAAAGATGCTCAGTATGAGTTCTCACATCTTAGTTTGTTCTGTGGGAGTATAAAACACTGTGGGCCTCATTCTATTAGCGGCCGCAGCCGTTGCGGGGCCGCAAGGACCGTCCGCAAGCTATTCTGCTATTCTATTCCCTTACGGCCGGGGACTCCGGCAGGCTTGCGGCCGGTGCCTTGCTATCTCTTGCGGCTGCTCGCGCCAGAGGAAAGCCTTTGATCTAAAACGGCCGCAAGAGTTTCGGCCGTAAGAAATTCCTATTTGCAATTCAATTGCTCCGGGAAACCTCTCTGCAAGGTTAAAAACGAGCCGCTGCTTACTTGCAGGAAAGAGGTCCCGCTAGCACCAACTATGCACATAAAATAGCTCAAATAAAGCCATCCTGCACTTTGAGAAGACTATAAAGGGATTTTAGGTGTTAGAAAAAATAGCACATAATTATCCTATACTCAAATCCGTAAAATATTTTATTTTTAATATCCGTAAAATATCCATGTAAAAAGTCCATAGTGCTTGGAGCACCTCAGACACACCCACGACGCAGCCGGAAAATAAACAGTTAATTTGAACTCGGGTTTGGGCTGATGTGCAAGCTTGAGAGTGGGTTACTTTTAATCCTCATGTCCCCCAATATGATCCCTAGCATTTACAGAGCTGTACAGTGCAGGCTTGAATTTATTTTTGCGTTTTTAGATTTCTGCGCTTACGGCCGGCTCCAAGATATGCGGCCGGCCGTAAGATGAGATCCTTGCGGGGCCGTATAATCGAATCGCGAGTTAACAGAACCCCTGCAAGGAATCGCAGCCTTACGGCCGATTTACGGCCGCTAATAGAATGAGGCCCTAAGAGAATAAACTCTTTTATCTTTAAGTTCACTATCAGTGCACAAAATATTAATATTGTGTAGTATACATGAGCCTTGTTAGTGATTGTAAAAGTGGCTATTTATCCGTGGCCTAAATAACCAAAGGACAAACTACAAACTATAGCACTGGCTGTGTTTGTTCTCAAACTGTGTCTGTCTCACAATAAGGATTATAAATGTATTTAGGCCTGGACTCCATGCTCATCATATCTACAGAGATCAGCTGCAACTCACTGGTGACTCTTAAGAAGGCTTAAACATCTTGTGGAATTATGTTGCAAGACTGTCCTTTTGGATGAACCATGGGACATATGAAATTATATATAGGTCAGTATAGTAAGTAAAAAAGATTTTAGCTTCCTTTGTAATACTTGCTTGTTAACACAAGGGTGGTCAGCCACTAACTAAGGGATCAATAATATTAGGTACAGCAGATACCCTGTTTAAAGCAAATACCTACTGTTTGCCATATTTTGATATTGTATTATTTTAAAACATTTATTACCTATCAAAAAAACTTTGGTTACCTCCTCAATGTTACTGTGAGAATAAAACTAACTATCACGTGGTCACACTGATAGTACAACCTTTAGCTGTAAATCTGAATTATACAAAGCCCTGTGTATACAAAGGGTCTGTTTGTTAAAGGGATGTGAAGTGTGAAGTAGAAAGTTCTGTTAAGTTACTCAACAGAGAACTTCATCTAATTTTGCATTGAATGAGTTAAACCCGCAGAAGCAAAAAGTATCGTGGACACATGAAATTCTCCTTTACAATTGGAATTCTATGATGACTTCCCAAACAATAATATAGGAAGGACATCCCAGGAGTTGATCTGTGATTGGCTAAGACATCAGTGTGCAATTATCACTGTAAAGGAGAACAAATACGGGAAAAACACAGCATTTAGAAAAGGTTTCCATGCAAGGCAACTTTTAGAGTTAGTTTGCAATACTTTAATGCATTATTTTGATTATTTTAGTCTCCTGTTCCTTATTGTTTAGAGTGCATTTAACTGATTATTATTATGTTTTATTTGTAGAGGGCCAGCAGATTTCATAGTGCTAGGAGTACAATAAAAATGTATAGACATTTACATACATGAGAAAGCAGATAAGACGAGACAACACATGGTGTTAACTGAGGAGAAGAGGGCCCTGCTCTAAGGGTAGCTTACACTCAAAAGGTGATAGCAGTAGAAACCTGAGATAAGGTGATTAAAGGATGGATTAATTATGAGGGTGCATTATGCAAACCAGAATGGGTAACCTAGTACAAAGTTTAAATGCTCGCCTACAGGACTTCTCAAGATTACCCCCCCCCCCCCCCCCCCATTCTTTGGATTTATCTACCTCATTCTGTAAGACTCTCCCCTAGTCTTTAAATTTACAACCATTATCTGATACCCAACTTCTACAGAGAAGCTTACCACCTTGCTTGGTGATAAGTTCTCTGAACATACAGAGAATGTTTGAAAATTTGAAGACTACAGAACAAGGTAGGGAATTCCAAAGAAGGGGGGTAATCTTCAGAAGTCCTACAGACGAGCATATATGGTAATGATAGAGGATGAGATGAGCAAATCTTGGAAAGAGCGGAGAGGACAGGTTGGACAGTATCTGGAGACAATAGTTGAGATGTAGAGAGGTGTGGTGATGTTAAGGGCTTTTTAAGTGTGGTGAAGGATTCTTAAAATATCTTTGAGGAAATGAGGAGCCAGTGTAGGGACTGGGAGAGTGGAGAAGCAAATGATTAGTGTTGTGTGAGATGGATGGAGTCTAGAAGAATCATTCAGGATGGACTGGAGTGGGAATGAATAGCCAATTAGGATCATTAGGATTGAGTTGCAATAATCAAGGCATGACACGATGAAAGTGTGGATTAGTGTCTTAGTCGTCTCTTGGGTGAGGAAGGGATGATTTTTGGAGATGTTCCAGAGAAGGTGATGGCAGGAATTGCTTAGTAATTGAATGTGGGGGATGAAGGAGAGGTCTGAGTCAAGTGATAAACCCACATCAGCTTCATGGTTTCCAGATTTAAACTTAAACGTAAAGCAATGTGATAATAGTAATTATTTACGTAAATGCAATATATTTTTTCATGTGTATTTGTATTAGCTGCATTTCTATAAGCACAAATGATTCTAAATACATATGTCGGACATCCATGCTTTACTAGTTTGGAAACAGTATCCTCTAATAGAATCAGGACGCCTCAAAAAGAGCAATATTTATTTAGATTTTATATGACAATTTATTTATCATCTATGCACATTAATATTAATCAATTTCATATAAAACATTCAACTTTCTGTAGGTTAGAATTGGTCTACTTATCAAAATAAATTGCAATCAGTTTGCACTGTCAACAATATTTGCAACTTGTCTAAGAAATTGTCCTGCCCTCCAGGCAATATTAAAGTCCAGTCTAAGAAAAGGGGATTTGTGTATAGAGTCAGCTCTAAAACCCAAATATTTTATTTGTTTGGAAGAGGGACATATTGGAACCTGATTCTGAGGTATCAGTTACTGGCCGGCCTGATTCCCTACTAGAAATCCCAAGGGAAACCTATTAATCATTATATTTCAATGGGAGTCAATATTTAAGTCGCTATTCATTAACAAATTTGTATCTATAGATATTTTCAACAAGGTATTAGTAACACTTTATTAATAGAAATAAATATTACTATTAGACTATTATTAGTCCTTTTAGGGATACTATTTTGACACCACTGACCCATTTCATTTTAATTGTTATTATTAATAAAGGTTAAGTTTTATTTTGCTAACATCCCTATATGAATGTCAAGTATGTATGTCTTCCATCTTTTTTAATATTAGCATTTTTGCCATAAATTAATGGAGTATCTGGAGGAATATTTTGTGCACTAATGGCTGAATTATCTCACACAGTATGGTAAAGAAGTCCATATTACCCTATTCATTCGGGATTCTCATGGCATTGATATTCCCCTGATTATTTTATTACGGCTAACAAATCAGATTCAAATCTACATGTTAAAAAAATGCTATGTTAGGTTAAAAGTGTGTATTAATCTGTATATGGGTAATTGTGTACATACAAAAACCATACTCGAACATGCTTAAAACTCAAATCAAAATGGTTGTGATTCTCCATGAGATGTGGGGTTACTAGGAAACTTAGCTTAGTGAATATCTTGAACAAGGCAAAAAAAGCTATGACCCCTGTTTTTCCTGCATCATGACCCTTCACATCTCCAAAGAACCTTAGCAAGTATTCTTTCTTCAACATTTCTGCGTCAAAAAATTAGAAATGTATTGCAACAATAAGGCAATTATATCTAGTGTGTTCTTTCTTTCTGGTTAGATTTGGTACCCAAGAAATATGTTATAGCCTACAGCTCAACAGCATTTCCTTAAAAAGGAAGCAAGAGGCGTAAAATGCTTGGTAAAAAAATGTTTAGAGGTATAACTTTGGGCCAAAATGTTATGTAAACAAATGTAATTTTATTCTGGGGTCAATGTGCTAAAAGATCTCTTCAGTGACTTTTAATATTGATGACTCGGAATAGTAAATTCTATTAACTTTTGTTTTACCCCACTTAGAGGTGATTTCTTTTTAGCAATTGTATGTTTTCTCATTACATATTCAACTCAGATTTAAAGGTGATGACAAATTCTTTTTAGGCAAGTCAAAGCTTGTTGATACATCAGCTGCAACAACGGAGGAATTGTCCTCTCAGTCCTATCCACTGGCTCAAGCCAATGGCTGGGTATTTGTCAAACCACTTCACTTGTTCTCACCTTTTCACATATGGCAGGAAACAGCTTTGTTGTTATGCCAGATAGCCTAGACCTGACCCTCAGCCCTCTCCCTAATCAATTATTAACATTCTCCACCTTCGGAGAAGTATTATGCTTTAAAGTTTCACTGTTTGTGTAACATCTAATGGCATGTTTACATGGTACTGCTTCAAAAGGCTCTTTTAGCAGTCTGAAACACTTGTGGTTAAATAGTTCCTATGGTAATACATTTTATAATGGGATAAAGGACTCTTGTTAGTTTTTCAGGATGTTCTTATTAAAGTATCTGAAACATGTTTTGAAAGAGCGTGTCCTAATTTCCACCACTTTTATTTTCTCTAATTGTAGTAAGCCGGGCTTGTGTATGTAATTTATTTATTTGTTTAGAGTTCAGATTATTTATTAGCACTAATGCTTAAATAATTCAAAATTGAATGTGTTAATTTCTCTAGTTTATACATTTCTTTATTATATAGCCTCAAAATGCATTTTGTAACTCAATACATATAAAGATTAATTTAACAGAACTGAATCTAATAATAATGATATTTAACTGAAGAGGTACAGAAAATAAATTTGCATATGCAAGAGCCTATTATAATATATTTTAAGGGACACAGCAGAGGTTGCAAGTGTGTTACATTTTAAACTGTATATAATAAAGTATTTTTGTCAATTGAATATTATTAAGAATAATTACATTTTCTTACAGCAATATTACATTGAAGTTTGCCATTTTTAACAGCCTTACTAATTCACCACCTGAGTTCTGTTATCCCATATTTATGGGTGATCATTTAAAATAAGTGTGCGTTATCTCTTGGTGGTCTGGCTGTATTGTTTTGTTAAGCCATGTGATGGTGAAAATAATGAGCATGTACATGGAGTAGATTAGATTAATTACTCCCTGATCTATACAAACTCCACCCCAGTTATCTTTAGCCATGATCCTCATGTTTGACTGGCATTATTTCCATCCATTTCGGTGGCACGTCTTTTGCGCGCTGGAGACCAGCGCACCATCATCATGGCGCCGAGAACTGCGCTCTGTTTACACCCTGCGCTCCAGCCTGCATCCCATCTGCCCCATCTCATATTTACTGGACCTGCTTGCTGGAGGCTGCCAAGGCCACGGTAAGGGGCTGACAGCGTGCCATGTGGGACTGTAGGAGCATATTGTATGTAATGTGCTGTCATTGTGTGCATGTGTCACTAGGAGCATGTTGCATTGCATGTTTATCACTAAATACATAATAAACATGCAATGCAACATGCTTCTAGTGACACATGCACACAATGACTGGCCCATATGGCACACTGTCAGACCCTTACCTTGCCAGGCAGGTCCAGTAAGTATGAGATGTGGGCGCGCGCATGTGAAGCCTCTGTGGCAGATGGGATGCAGGCTGGAGCGAAGAGCATCATCAGGGCGCAGTTCTCAGCGCCCTGATGATGGGGCGATGTTCTGCAGCGAGCGAAGGTCGGCCTGCCATCCATTTCCATATATGCAGCTCTAAACTGGGACAAGTGAATGAGAGGCCAATTATGAAGTGGTTTATTATAAAGCCTAAAAGAAGGACTGAGAAAATTAAGCTCTTAGAATGAGACAGTAAGGAGGACATGATGACAATTCGGAAAGAGTTTTAATGTCCATAAGAAGCTGACTCAAAACATTTACCAGTTTTATGAATTATAATGCTGCCTTTTTGGCATTTTGCATAACACCACTAGATGGCTTTGTAAATTTGCAAATTCTGAGATACATTCAATCATTTGTATTAGTGATGTGTACATGTTGTAATAAAACAATGAAATTTTAGGTTATGGATGTGCAAATACAGAAACTTTGATATATTCTGGATCACAAAGAAGAGTACCACATGTAACATAAGCTTTCTAGAACTTGTTCAAGAATGGAAAATCAGTATTAGCACATGATGATGTTTCCTTTAGCTGTTATAGAAGTTTTGTACAGAATAAGATACTGAATCCTTTGACTATTGATATGATTGATCAGTGCATCTATGATTAGTATGCACAAAACATTGTTTAGTCATGTACATGTTAAAGGAAGACAGATGTCTGTCTTTTATGTTTAAGACCTTTCTTTGTTTTTGGCAACATAAACATTTGTTTAATCATCATTTCACCACTTTGATAATGTCCA
The DNA here is from genome assembly GCA_027410445.1 of Discoglossus pictus. Lineage (NCBI taxonomy): Eukaryota > Metazoa > Chordata > Amphibia > Anura > Alytidae > Discoglossus > Discoglossus pictus. The sequence goes on from CM050166.1 coordinate 228,695,297, forward strand.
AACACTTTCTTCTCTAAAAGTTCAACTTTAAAATGAAAACACTGACACATATTAAACACTAGCAACAACCTATTATGTATAAAGGTCAGGAAGGTACAGTTTCACTAGGATCAAAGTGGCCTAACAGCATTCATATGTCCCATATGTTAGTATTACTAAAATGACGCAATTATTAACTAAACCATATGTATGCAGGCTCTGTCCTCTTCAAAGTATATGTTAGAAAAAATTAATGTTTAAATGGCAGATATATTGTCTCTAAAGCCCATCATACATTCAGATATGTTCTAGTAACACTACTATAAATTCTGAACAAAATATTTGTATTTTTGAGGATACTCAAGTTATTTGACGTCACTAAAATTCCATTTGGAAGCACAAATACAAATTTTGTTATAGACCTTTTAAATAGTTAAATTCAGCAGACTGGCTATAAATAATCTCTAGGATGTGATGTGTGTGTTTGTGTTGTTCAGTCGTGTCCGACTCTCCGTGACCTCATGGACCATAACACACCATGCTGATCCACTTGGTATTCATGGTAGAGATACTGGAGTGGGTTTCCAATTCTTTCTCCAGTGGGCCACATCATACAGCTCTTGGTAAAGCAAGGTTGTCTCTCCTCCAAGTGCTGACCCGGCCCCTGCTTGGCTTCAGGGTGGAATCGAACCCAGGTCGAAGCGATGAAAGCACGGAATCCTAAACACTGGTCCCCCAGGGAACCCTTAGGATGTGATTCATACCGGTTAATATTTCATGAGTCAGAACGGAGTGCAAAAATTATAACCATTTATTAATTTTGATTCTACTTCCAAAATGTATCAGTTTTGTTAGTGGTCAAGTGAAGTCTAAATTAAATTTATTTGGGGTTAGTAAGAAGTTAGTTAGTATGAGTTAGTGGAAATGTAAGATGAATGGTTCTTATAAGCATTCTACAGTGCTAGTGCTATAAATATAAACCTATCCCCTAACACATGTCTACGCCTAATTTAATAGATAGAAGATAGTTGTAAATGTGCCAGAGCATTGAAAGTGTAACAAAGAAAATATATGAAATTATACAATTTTTTCACTATTTTTCATCATTTTTACACAATTTGATTACTAATTGTTCATGTGTAATACTATAGAAATGTTAAGTTCAGAGGATGTTTGATGTTAGTGATTGCATTATATAAATATGTTTCTGCTTTTATAAAAATAATAATATTTTGTGCATAATTAAAATCTACAGGTTGGTTGACAAAACAATGGACTTGACGGAATAAGGTGAGATGTCTTATTGTCGTCCTATGTACAGATACTCCAGTCTCTGCTGTGGAACTCTGCAGCTCCTCCAGGGTTACCTTAGGTCTCTGTGCTGTCTCTCTGATTAATGCTCTCCTTGCCCTGTCCGTGAGTCTCTTGGCAGGTTTGCTGTTGTGCCATGTTCTTTCCATTTGGTTATGACAGATTTGATGGTGCTCCTGGGGATCATCAAAGATTTCGATATTTTTTTATAAGCTAACCCTGACTTGTACTTCTCAACAACATTGTCCCTTACTTGTTTGGAGAGGTCCTTGGTCTTCATGGCAATGTTTGGTTAGTGGTGCCTCTTGCTTAGGTGTTGCAGCCTCTGTGGCCTTTCAATAAAGGTGTGTATATGTAATGACAGATCATGTGACACTTAGATTGCACACAGGTGGACATCATTTCACTAATTATGTGACTTCTGAAGGTAATTGGTTGCACCAGAGCTTTTTATGGGCTTCATAACAAAGTGGGTGAATACATACGCACATGCTAATTTTCTGTTTTCTATTTCTAAAAAATAGTTTTATTTATATATTTTTCTCATTTCACTTCCCCAACTTAGACTATTGTGTTCTGATCCATCAGATAAAATTCAGATTAACAAAACATTGAACTTAAAGCTGTAAATTAACAAAACAGGTAAAAAGTCAAGGGTGGTGAATACTTTTTCAAGGCACTGTAGTAGCCTCTAACTGAGCTGATTGTACTAACATCATTAAGCAGAAAATGAGTTTTGGCTGAGAGACACGTCTAAAGAAATTTAAGGACATTCTGATTAGATAAGAGGCCAAATAATCATTCATAGATTATTCACATATGAAAAGCTTTTTTCCAGAGCAAGTCACTGTCTGAGGGAAAACATTTACTTGATATAACTTTGTGCCTGAAGTATAGCACTACCTATAGACAAAGGCAACTCCACCAGTTACCTTAAAATGGGCTGGAGACCAACAACATCTGAGTTTAAACTTTGGAAGGGATTTAATATTGAATATTTTTCCCATACTTTATATCTTTTAAAGGTTTTATTTGTATGGAAATATTATTACAATTTTATTTTATGTATCATGTAAATAAATATTGGTGTGTGTATTGAGAATTTATTTTGTGTATTGATCTTTTTATGCACAGCGTGGCACTTCTATTTTGATGTTTGTATTATTTTTTTAATTTATTGAATATGGATTTTATTAATGATCAATGCCTAATTAAAACATCTAGCTCCTGTTGCTAGGGCATAAAAGTAATCCTTTAATATCAATGAAAATCAAGAGCCCGATTCGCGGTATACAGGCCATATGTCTGTGGGCATGAATTCTGTTACAATTCCGGTGCTATTCAATAGAACAAGTCCACAAGTTATGTGCCAAACGTCAAACCGTAAATCATTCACTTGTATGTAGCAGTTCAGTGCGGGAACATTATCAATTAAACAATGCCGTAACCACCCATTTCGAAACAGCCAATACTAAATGAGATTGCCATCATTAGGTCAGTAAAACATGGAGGTTACATGTCAATCATTTAGCGTTTGGGGGTCCGATATGCAATCGAACTCGCAAAATACAAAAAAAATAAAAATGAATGCCAATATGGTTCTAGTCCATGATATGTATTAACTCATTGATTCTCAAGATCGATATAACCCCGAAATGACACATAACATTTTTTATTTATTATTTCGAATGTATTTCATTGCTTTCCCCGTCATTTACAGTGCAGTATTGATTTTTTATTTGCATTTACAGTGCTACGGACAGTACTCGTAGGATTTTCTTCTGCATTTGCCATTTACGGGTGTGAAAACATTTGTGGCCTTGGGGAATTGTAGCAATTGAATAGAGATTTGCAATTTAGGCGATCATAACTCCTGCAGACGTGAAAGATCAAAGGCTTCGGGAGGCTGTAAGTTCCCTGGTTTAACAACCGCATAGTTTTAAAAGCTTCAACCCGTAACACATTTGTAGCCCGCAAAAAGACGTCAATTGAATAGCAAATTAACTTACGACTTCACTTACAGACTCCATTAACCTAAGATTGTTCAATTCAATAGGACTCCAATTGTGCAAATATAAATGTAGCACAGACCTTATAGAAAATATAGAATAGCAGCTAACAAAAAAATCACTTGTAGGATTCAACATATAGACATGTAAACAAACCACGGGATTTCAGTATGATATTCAGAAACATATATAATTCCATGTTTGGTTCAGCTAACACAGATTTATTGTGTGAATTAACAGGTTTAAATCACCGTCACCTTTAAATAACCCAAACTGATGCAGTCTACTTGCAATAAGATTCCATCAGAAATAAACATTATAATGTGGTACTTTATACAAAAGGCATACATTGTATTAAGATAGTAGAGTTAAATGATAGCAAATTATGAATAGTGATATGCAGAGAACTGTGGGAGAAACATTTAAGAGTAACTGGTCAACAAACAGTGATAAAACACCTGTTGACATTGAGATCTGAGAATAAATTTGCAGGTGGTCAGGGGGTTTCTTTGGGGAGTTTAGTGAATGAGAGAAGGCATGGAAGAGAGTTGGGATAACAGTGGCTTTTCAGTCTTATTGTTAGAGTTTTGTTGTGTGTTGAAAGCTTACTGATGTTACTTGGCCACTTTGAAGATTTTGTAAACCTCTCTCTTAGCTCCATGATTCTCCATTGTTACAACAAATTCCACCGTTGACTTGCTAAGGCATAAACACCACCTGGATACAGCTACACTCTCCATATGATTAATAGGTAGCCTATAAGTATTGGTCACATAAGCCATGGTGGACTGGTACTGTGCATTTAGTATTGGATTTGTAATATTTAATATTTATAGATTTTATTCTAATAAACACAACCCAAATCATTTAAAGTGTCTCAAGAGGACCAAATATCTGCCCAAATTTAAGGTGCAAATGGAAAATATTTACAAATAAGAATAAAAAGGATGGTATTTGAGGCAATTTAAATTTGTGTTATGATATATATAACTTAATACTTTTGGTAGATTTAAATATGTTACAGGATAACAATTAATTATAGTGCAGTAATTCATAGGTCTTTTTGGACTTAAATTACAATTTTGGCAAACATATTAATAAATTATTGTTGTATGTTTGTGTTAGCACTGACACTTAATTTTTTTTCAAGCATTTAGCACTTTTTTTTCTGGAAGTCATAATAAACTCTGCAAGTTGCTAATTTGTAATTGAAGATTGCTGCTAATTCAAAACTGAAACTACGTCAGACTTTTCAATAGAGTTCTTTAATTTTGTTGTTGTTGGCGCCGTATAATAAAGGAAATAATAACAATAAGTTATGTATTAAATACGACCACACTTACGTTTACATTTGCATTTCATACTCATATTATAATTTTGCTTGTATTTAAAAAAATAAACACACTTAAAGGGGAACTGAATTTATCAATGCTGCTGTATCAAATAGAGCACTGAAAGTCAATTGAGAAAACAAATCTTTGAATTTTAAAAAATTGTGGCATATTTCACTGATTGTATAGAACTTAGTTATTCTCACTGACACATGTAGAAGACCAAGAATAATAAGCTCATTGCAGTTATTTCCCTTTAAATCCTGCAATCATACTAATCCCAAAGAACAAGAAACTGATATTTATTATTATAGTTAAGAGAGTATATACACATTTATATGGAGCTTGTAATCTGTGATTCCTTCACGACCTGAGAACTTTCCATCTCTTTTCTCCTTTCAATACCAATGGTTAGTAAATTTAAAAGCTAAGGGCCATATTCAATTTGATGCCCGTAACTCGATCTCAGACAGCCGAATGTCTGCGAGTGAGTTGCGGGCTCCCGTTGGTTTCCAATTGTGATGCTATTTAATTGCTGAAGGGCGCAAGTTGCGGGCCCTAAGCCAAAACTGTAAAGCATGCACGGGTTCAAAGCAGTTCTGGGCAGGAATCTGATCAATTCAGCAAGCCTGTAACCGCCCATTTTGAATCGACCAATAGAAAACGAGACTGTCATTATTACGGCAGAAAAACATGGAGGTTCATGTCAATCAATTAGGTTCGGGGGTCCAATATGCAATCAGACTCGCAAAACTTGCAAAATAAAGAATTATGAAAATGAATGCCAGTACTGGTCTAGTCCATATGGATGGCCTGATATGTATTAACTCATTGATACCTGAGATTGATTTAACCCCGAATTGACACATAAAAAATAATTGTATTTCCTGCCAATTTGCGGGCTTGAGACTGTTGTGCAATTAATTCTAATGTCTGTCATCGCTTTCCCCGTTATTTACAGTGCAGTAGTGATTTTTTATTTGCATTTACACTGCTACGAACAGGTGTTTAACCCCCTTGTGGGTCCTCTCTAGCACTCGTGGGATTTTTTCTTTCATTTGCCATTTACGGGTGTGAAAACATTTGAGAGCTTGGGGAATCGTAGCAATTGAATAGCGATTTGCGAATTTAGCCCTCAAAAAAGTAAACAAGATATCAGAAAAAATAGAAAATAACCATTAATTTCAATATAAATTGAAGGAACACAGCAATGGTTCCACATATGGTGTAATAAAAAGTATTGCTTGCAACAAATACTTTATTCATTTAATGTTATTTAAAAGCATTGGGCATTGTACTCTCAATTTAACAAAAAAAAAAAAAAAAAAAAATATATATATATATATATATATATATATACTGTGTATATATATATATATATATATATATATATATATATATATATATATATAATTGATTGCGGTTAACTTACATTAAAGGTTTGACTTTTTTTTTCTATCAATCAGCCTTTCTAATTTTTCCCATTCACAATGAATTGAAGTTTTGTTTAAGTCAAATGTGTGTTTTTTATTTACAAATTTCAGTTGATTATTCAAATTGAATTCTTAAGTAATAACTTTCATGTAACGTTTGGTGCATGTAGTCATTGTAGTATAGACAACATAGAAAATGGTCTGCAAAACATCTTCATTCAGAAGTTTATGATGAGAACATCTTTTATAATGCTAAACTTTGAAATATTACTTATATTTTTTTGCAACATTAAAATTCACTGTATTTTCAACCATGTGTCCCTAGGTGTCATTAACAGTGAGTCAGTATCAGGACGATGGAACAAATTGGCCTAAGGGCCTCATTCAAATGCGATTTGGGCAATTGAATAGGGCTCTATATAAGCACATAGCATATTTTTATTACAGAAGTTTTTAGTTAATGAATTTTTATCCAAAAGCAAAGTCTTCCCTAACTAAGTAGTGGGCTCATTATTTTATGTAGGGTTAATTAGGGGGTCATTGGGGTCGGTATAGACCCCCATGAGTGATAGGGTTAATTTTAATTGTATCGCGGGTTCTTTAAGGACCTTTAAGATCCTTTAAGGACCAGCGCGGCGCCACATTTGAATTTTAAATGCTGCAGAAGTCCTGATCGGGACCCTTCAGCAAGGGTTAATGTTGGGATCCTCCGAGGGTTCCGATGGGGACCCTGCAGCATGGGGTGATTGATGTTAGTTGCCGCGGCGGTACTTACTGTACCCCTGCGGCATGGGGTTAACCATTTGTGTGCCATAACCAGTGGCAGGGAATTTGACATTTTTAAATGCTGCAGGGGACCCGGTTTGGACTTCTGCAGCAAGGGGTTGATGTGGGGACCCTGTGGGGGTCCCGATTGGGACCCCTGCATTATGGGGTTCATGTGGGGACCCTGCAGCAGGGATGCAACCTGCATTTTAACAAGTCCTACGGGCTTCAAAGCCCATAGGGCTTGGAGGTGGAAACATTAATGTCATGATGACGATCTCTGTCTCCATTGGCTGTTTTGATAGCAAGAGTTACGGGCTTCATGTTCAGGTCCGTAGATGCTACTGCCGATGGTATGGTTTACAATTATCGGGAAGAGGGACTAACATGCGGGCCCACCCAACTGAATAGCAAAGTAGAGCTACTCGAGCGCGCATCTCAAAAGTAGCAAATCAGGTACTTAAAAGTAACTGCCTCGAATTGAATGAGGCCCTTTGTGACTACATTTCTTGATGGTGCAGAACATTCAGCTGACCAATGCCATAGTAATATAGTAAGAATTGAAATGTAGCTAAGAAATATCTTCTTACTTAAAATAGGTTTATCTTGTTACAGATTTGCAGCTGTGTTTGTGGTGCTTATAAATCTATTTGTGGCTTCCCTAAAAGAAACAGGAGCAAAAATGGGTATTTAAAAAAAAATGCAGTCACTGTGGCCTGTTTGTTGCAAAACAATGCATTAGCTACATTCTGTGGTGGACATCGTGAAGCCTGAGAAGGGTTAATCAGCTTAGGCTCAGGTGAACTTGCTTTAGTCTTGATTCACTTCATTGCACCTCTATAATAGTTATTAATAAGCTTAAGGATCTTTGGAAGCTTAGTGATAACAATGCATCACCATAGAAGGTGGGAAATCATTATGCAAATATGGCCGCTCTAATAATTTCCAGTCACACATAGTTTCCATACTAATCCTTGGGGTTGGGAGAGGTCAAGAGGTCTGCAAATCTTTCATCAACGCTATAAAAATGGTCCCTCGTTCCTTTTAATTAATGGTTCTATAGAATGACAAAAATATGAACGATAGAGAGAGGGAGAATAATGTAGATTTTTCATGCATGACTGCTCATTTTTAATAGCCTTGTTCTTTCTTTAATATTTTGTGTCTCACAGCCTTGTAGCATTAGTATCTTTTCTTTAAAGTTTGATATATTCAGCATATCAGAATTTTTTTATATTTGTGACTTTATTGTGCAGCACCCCAAAACATGATGTCTTTTTATAAGATAATTAACACTAAATAATATTCTACATATATTATTAGTGCTCATTTTTATTCGTATAGCACTTCCAGGCAATTAATAATTCATAAGATGGGCAGTAAAGTACATTATTCTTTTAAATATTGACCAAACACATCTTTTAGACCAAAATAGTTAATATATTATTATTATCAGTTTTTTTATCAATTATATATTTTATAACTAGGAACAATATAAAAAAATATTTTGGAAAAGTATGTCTTTATATCATGCAATATTGGGGTAGATTCACATCAGAATGGCTACGAAAATCTGAGGTTGATCAGTCTATAACTACAGCTCAGGGGTGTCTTTATGTCTAGGTCGACAAGGCCTTGGCCTAGAGCAGAAAATGTTCAGGGGATAGCAATCTGCTGAAGATGTTGGTGCTGTGTCATGGAATAATGTGTGTATATGCAAAGAAAAATCGATATTCGGTGATATTTCTGTTTGTAAGTCTTCCTGACCATTTCTAACATATTATATGCATACATAAACAAACATATGATTAATTGATATTATTTGGGTTATTGCAAGGCCAAAGGAGGATTTGTAAGTGGGGAATGGGGTGCACATAAATGAATGTCCTAGGGCAATATAAAATCTAAATAACCCCTGCTACAGCTTTTATATGTGATTATTCTATACTACAACGTCCCATTTTACCTTTCCTACTAACAGAATTAGATAACTTAAATCAGTGGTGGGTAACCCTGTCCTACTATCCACCAACTAGTCACAATTTCAGTATATCTTTGTTAGTATATTTAGGTTCTGCCTGCTTTGACACAGTTGAGTTACTCAATTTCAATGATTCTGATTGATCCAACAGTGGCTTTGCATACGATCTCTACTCCGTTTCATTGAAAACTTCCACACTTGACAAAGAGTAAGCTACATTTGGATAACCCACTTCATCAGGCCCAGACAGTAGCTATGTGTAAAGCAGCTCTGACCCCTTAAATAATAAAGGATTTCTTTTTGAATCAAATTATCTATATTATTCCGTAAAGTACTTGAAAAGTGATTTTGTAAGGTACTTTACAAAGATACTCATAGCTAAGTAGTTGAGAAAAACTATATTAAAGTATGTAAATACTTAGTATTCTGTAGAATTGGATAAATACTTTTAATATGTATGTGTGTCCATGAATATGTGCCTATACATATCCGTTCTGTTTTATTTGATCTATTTTGTTTGAAAGAAAAGGGTGGATTATTTATATTGGGCCACACATTTTGAGAAATGGTTGGGAATTATTTAACTTTAAAAAAAAATTGAATGTTTATTTATTTTTATTTTTTTGTGATGGTGTGATAATGACTTAAACTACAATACCATGATTTTGTAATATTTTGTATCATTGGCAATTCACATACACTTCCAATGTAATTATTATTTTTGGACTAGATGTAAGCACCCACACATTCATATTCAGCTAAAGCTGACTCTACTTCATGACATCAGTAGCTCCACCCACACAGCCAGCACAGAGTTAAAATCTCTATTGTAATATACTTGCAGTTGCTCCATAGGCCACACCCAGTAATAGCACATGAGCCATCATAGCCCTACCCAATTTACTGAGCGTGCTCAGAACGTAGACTGATCAGACATTATGTTTAGACCAGCACACAGGAAGAGCTGGCCATGCCCCCTGATAGACACAGGTAGGAGGAGATACACAGTTCTGCTTGAGGGGACAACAGTTAAGATGAAACAAAATGTAAACTTTTATTTATTTTAAACTGTATTCTGTTTTTCTTCTCTTTAGTTTCCCTGGCATTTTCACGTTTGATTAAATTACATGATGCTAGTGTGAACTATAAAGGATTGCATCAGCTGAGTTATGTTTTTTTTTGGCATATACTGTATAGGTGTGAGATGTAAGTATCACTTTTCAGCTACCATTTTGTCTACCTAAAAAGACTAATTCTTATGCATACCACTGACATTCACTGATAACACTTTCCCTCAAATTCATAAATAGATAAATAACATCATTTCTACAGTATTTATACATTTTTAACATGTATACTAAAATCCATTTACACTATTTCCATGAAAATATAACTTGTTTTTTTATGAAACTGTCCTTTAGTACTTCCTATTCACATATCAACTATTTGAGTAAACATAATAGTGGGTGGGACCAGTTGCATGTCTGTTAACAATGTTTGAGTTGATTTTTGCAGAACAGAAATGTTAATATTATGACATTATATATAACAGTTAATATATTCAACTACTGTGGGTGAAGTACCGATATTCCTAAACAATGCATTGTTTTACACAGCCCACTTTGACAATTTCTGGAAATGAAATGAGGTGTAAGTGTTAAATACGTTGATCCTAGCACTGGGTGATATTTTAAACAATTACAGATGGTGAAATCCTAGTTGTAATTGACAGCAGTATCAGCTTCAGAACGTGTTTTGACAGGCCTCATTGTACAATGATTAATTACCACATGGCTTCCCTGGGTATTCCAATTTCCTTTCTCTTTCAGCTCGTAGTAGCTCCAGTTACACTGTACTACAGGAAATATCACTTTTTTCTATTGAGGTACCAAATATAAATGAACAAGGCCATAATCACTTGTCTCGAAAGCATTTATTGGTGAAAGCAGACATGTTTGTTGCGTACTATGTTTACAAGACTTTTATTTACAGCCACAGTGCAAACACATTTGTATATTAGTGGAAAAAAAGTTGTTTGTAGTTGATCATATATAGTAGTGGACTTACATCATAGTTACTCATAACTTGTACCCACACAATGGTAATTGTGAAGTCTGTCTTCACTAAGTTATATTGATGCAAGATATGCAACGTACCACAGGAATAATGTATTTCAAATACTTTCAATATTTTTTTATATAGTGAGAAAACTGAAGGGAGGCAAAGATTAAGATCAAATTGTTAATGATCCTAAAACATTATCATATCAAATATAACAATTTATTATGTTTTATAGAGGCAAACAGGGCGTCAAGTGAGGTATTCAAGGAGTTAGTAATCTTATACGGCTCTTGATGAATAAACATATTTCGGATCTGTTCGCAACTAGTATAATTGTCTTCATCCTTATCAGGTAGCCACCTCAAATGAAACAGAATTAAGAAGTTTTGGACAATGCACTAAAATATGGAAAGAGTTAACCTAACAATGAAAGTAGTATAAAAGGAATGAGTATATCAGTATGATAGCGACAGTGGTAATCACTGGTTATGGGGAGTAAATGGACATGATAGGTAGAAACAATAACCAATATCCCCCGCCCTTCTGTATAGTAATCTCAAAAGCATAGCCCAGCCCAGAATAATCAAACAATATAAATTATTTTAAGGCGTTGTGTTTTTATTATCTTATCATGTTTCTTAAGCCTAATGTATTAATTAGTATGTTATATTATTAAATAACATAAAAAGGTCTACTCATACCTATTCAGTTTCATAAAGCTGATACTGGATGAATATACAATGCATACATTTTAGGTTCTGGTATTATAAAAATATATATTTGATGTGTATTCATACACAAATATTGGCTATTACTTTATTGGTCCGAATATAAGCCGCAACTTTTTTCCGATTTTTGAGTTTGTGAGTTACGGGTGCGGCTTATATCCGCGACCGCAAAAAAATGACTGCCGATTTGCCTTATATTCACAAACGTAAAATGACTGCTGATTTGCGCAATTGCGAGTTAAGGGTGCCAATTTGCGTGCTTGAGACTGTATTGTAGCAATTGAATAGCGATTCGAGAACATAAAATTACTGCCGATTTGCGCAATTACGAGTCAAGGGTGCCGATTTGCGTGCTTGAGACTGCGGTAGTGTAGCAATTGAATAGCGATTACAAAACCTTGGTATTGTAGTTTAAGTCATTATCACACCATCACATTTAAAAAATAAAAATAAATAAAGAATCACATTTTTTTTACAAGCTAAATAATTCCCTACCATTTATCAAAATGTGTGGCCCAATATAAATAATAAACTTTTCTTTCAAACAAAATAGATAAAGTAGATCAAATAAAACAGAACATATATGTATAGACATATATATTAAAAGTATTTTTTCAATTCTACAGAATACTGAGTATTTACATACTTAAATATAGTCTCAATGCCTGGTTGTTAAGGTAGTTTTTCTGCACTATTAAGCTATGAGAATCTTTGTAAAGTACCTTACAAAAATCACTTTTCAATTACTTTACGGAATAATATAGATAATTTGATTCACAAAGAAATCCTTTATTATCTAAGGGGTCAAAGCTGCTTTTCACCTAGCTACTTAATTATTTTATGTGCGAGAAGACCACTTCCATTTCACTCTATTGGCTGACACATCCACTAAGCTTCAAGTGCCATTCAAAAATATTAGAATCTTATTTCAGGTTTATTTCTTAGCAATATTAACTTTACATTCATACACTGATATTAACTTCATACATTCTATTTCTCTTTCATCCAGTGATTCAAAAAATAAAGCTGCAATGCTTTGTGGGCTTGGACAAATGAGAATAGTATTAGCAAAGGTATTTATACAAAGCACTGTCATACTGACATTATGTACTATGATATAGTTGCAATAAAAGAACCGTGCTGTTAAAGAGTATGCTTTAATTATGAAGGGACCACTGCACAATTAAAAAATAAATATGTTTGAAAACTTTGAGTCTACCTAAGAGCATAATTAAGCTGGAAAAAGTCATACGGCTTGTTCTTAATTGGAAAACAAATATATTTTGATGCCTTTGCTGGATGAATCCGTAATATTGATGGAAGTTTTGTGTAAGGGGGCTTTTACATTGCTGGAGAGGCTGTTTCTGGGCAGATGGCAGCTTCTGCTCTCCACAAGCATGGAGGAGTTACTGGACAAGTACCATAACTTTTACATATGGGGTTTATTTTCTCTAAAAGTATTTTTTATTATAAAATATTCTTATTTTTAGGCAGAAATTGCCCTTTAAGAAATTTGTTATGCGTCCAACTTCCTATGTTACAATAACAATATCAATCATTTGAGATTTAACTTAACTAATTATTTTTAACATCATTCAGTTACAAAAGTACTTGGTTTTAAATGTAATTTTCTATGACACCAACCTTGTAACTATTTCAATTTCATGTTAAATTATCACTGAAGTGAAAATGTCAGCCTCTATACAGTAGCAGAGTCTAATAAAACTAAGATTTTTCTCTAATAAAGCTTTTATGCTCTTAACTTACACAGCTGCTAATATTCGTAACCTGTTATATATTTTGACATTTTCCCCAAACTACAGTAGTCCTGTAACAGTGCAGAGTAAGAATAAATGATTATGTTATTTTGGTGTCTCTTAAATATAAGTTTTCTATATTTCTATTCTAAATTTTGTGATATTTAAAACAGTTTATTTTAAATGCATCCACGTTTGGGAGTTCTTGGCCCCTTTAACAATACCTGTTTTTGTGTAATTGAAATGACCTGTTGCCTAGCTGTTGTTATACACAAGTCTCATATTCCCAACCTTTCCAGTTCTATTATTCCGTTGTCTTGATCCTTCCTTTTGTAGTTATTTTGGCCAAGTAAAACTTAGACATTTGTTGAGTGACTGCTGCTAAACTTATTTATCAAGTAGGAAACTGCTGCTTAATGGCTTGCTGTCTTGAGGATTACAGCTTCCTATGTCTTTACAAGCAAAGACTAGTAGTCATTTGTCTACAGAAAAATCAAGGGAATTATAATTCTTGGCCCTTTGCCTGGGTCATCAATGTATGTCAACTAACAACACAATGCACAATTGCCATTTCGGCATTTCTGTACTTCAGTGTAATACTTAAGCAGCATTTATTTAAATCTCCATTGTAATACGGAATTAGACATTCTTATTATTTTATTTTAATGAACTTAAGTAAAACACATTAAGAGGCCTAGCAAAAACTGGAACAAAACTTTCATAAATCCCTTTTTAATGGGATATGTCACATTAAAGTATTAAAACTACTTTAATTATCTTTATTTTGTGTAGCTTACTTGTTAGCTAAATGATCTTATTAGGCAACACGTGTATAATATAATTCAGTCATGTTATATCATTCATAAGCACTTTATCATTTAAAGCTATGCAAATGCCATGGTGAGTAGCTAATTTAAATTAAATATTTAAGCGTTTCTGGAATGCAGTTATTTTTTCAATAGTAATCAATGTGGCTGTGTTTTCTTTTAAAACATTTCTGAAACATTTTCTATTTTTAAGGTTAAACAGACCAGTTTCTACATCCACTGGGATATCCTTTGTTATTTTAAGTTTTAAAAGTAGACTAATTTCCTTGTATGTCTCCTATGTATTGCTTTTTCACTAATGTTCCAACCATTCAAATAATGAGGCCATTATTCTCCTACAGTTCTTCACAACCAAGAGGGACATCTTGGTTATTCTATTATGCAATTCAATAATATGCTGACACATTTTATGGTAAAGAGATTTGTACTTAAAACACAAATTCATTAATTTCACGTGACAGTTTGTAGACAAAAGAAATTATAGCTTGTGGATTTTAGATTTATTTTTAGCACCCCATGAAGGGTTGCTGACTTTTTATTCTAACATATGCAAAACTAATGCTACGAATTAAGGATGTAATCAGTGTTGGAGGGCACACTAATGATGTATGCTACAGGCTGTGTGCTGGCAAGTATTTAATGAATTGTTACTCTCAGTAGAGAAGGGTTACAAAACATTTAATTAAATATTAAAGTACACCAAATATTGTTAAGTATTATGTGAAACAAGAAGAATCTGTGATTTTGGTATTGATAAATATTGTAGGTATATTACATTTATTTTTAAAACTATAAATATGTTCCTATACTCAAATTGTATTCTTGGGTATGATTTAAAATGCCTAACAAATGGTTATGCAAATCAAGTGTACATTAGAGCCCATAAAATCATATTCACATCTATGTCTACAGTCAGCAGTTATGAGATGAGAAGAACCAGAGCTCGGACTAATGGAAAACTCAATACCATCACTCTTTTTTATATGTACTAGCTCAGAATGCAATGTACAAATGATCAACATAAATGTTGATCATTTGTACATTGCATTCTGAGCAAGTGCATATAAAAAGAGTGATGGTATTGAGTCTCCCATTAGTCCAAGCTCAGATGATGTATTGATAATGATGCTCTCCATCCATCTCTGTTTTCTAGACATTTGATCTCCCTACTGAAAAAGAATTAATGCTAGATTTCACTGAACCAATTCAGAAATATCACATATCATTCCAAAGCTTTACTACAAGAATTCTGTACTGTCTTTGACATGTCCATATATACTGCCACCATCATCATCAACTTTGGGATTCAGCAAGGCACACAATCACTGGCTCTTATTGCCACTGAGTTAGACACACAGGTAGCTGAACAAGACTGGAATGAGAATGTACTCAAAGCTACCCTTTAGAATGGACTTTCATAAGTGATTATGGACCAGCTTACTTAGTTTGACATGCCTCTTAGCTTTTGGTAACATTTTGTTCTATTAGACCTAAGGATTCAGTAGCATGCAATAGAGAGAGCTGAAAAACACAAGGTAGCTCTGAGGATCTGCCATAGTCTTCCAGGAGCTGCTTGAAGGAAAGTAAATCTTTGCTGAACATGACATGGATGTCCACAGTATAAACAAAGCACAAGGGCTATCTCTTGGATGTAGTAGACACATCACACTCTCCTTCTACACATTCTTAAATTGGGTACCAGATCCTCACAGTCAATCTAGTATTTCTTGATTCAGGGCGGAGCACATTGCTTTATGGATTTTAAATTCAGCTGTTATATCTCTTACCAGAGTATAGAATAACACTTGTACTTGTACTTTTACTCCATTGGTGGAAGACCACCACAGATCAGGAATGATTGACCATTTGAATTAATATGTATATGCATTTAAAAGCTAGAACTTAATTGGGAAATTCTGTCATGAAGCATCATCACTTCTTCTGCACCAATAGTTCTCAGCTTTCCGTGGTTAACACAGTAACATTTCTGCTTCAATTGAGTAAAATGCCAGATTGCTGCATGGGATGCTTCATGCTGGGACAAGGTTCTTCCAGCATCACAGAACTGCAATCTGTCTTGGAATTCCCTTCTGTTCACTTTCCTTTGACTTATGTCATTCCCACCTTGAAGACTTTCTCAAATTCTGAACTGAAAACTAACAAATCCCCTATGGTTCAATGTTTTAGAACCAGTAGCTATACATTTCTCCAGCAAATTTTAAAAGCCTGGTCAATGATCAGTAAGTCTACAATAATTGGCTATACAAGAACCCAGGTAACATTAGTTTTTATTTGTGTGTTCGGTAGAGGAATACAAATTAATATCTGGCCTCTTTCTTTGTCTTCTGCCAGTCAAAGAGCCACATTCAGTTTAATTGGGCCTTCTATACATTTTACCAGCACACTACCATCCTCAGGCACACTTGCAACATCCACAGTACATGGTTACTATACTTAATACTGTGGATAGATTATCCAAGCAATTGCTTTTCATGCAACTAAAGAAACTACCTTCAACTCTGAACTGGAGGGCATTTGATCAAAGAAATGTCTTCTTTTTAGGGAATGTCTACCAAAATTGTGGTGAGTAGTTTGTTGCCACATTTTTCAAAGCCTCAATTTCCTTTCTTGTCAGGTTAGCATCCACAGTCTAATGCAATTATAGAACACTTACACACTATCAAACTGCTTTGTTTCAGACAGCCAGGATGACTGAATCGCTTTCTTATTCTAAGCCAAGGCAAGAAATGACTGATGCCTGTTATGGGGTATAAATAGACATTACTGGCTTGAAGTATTTGACCAAGTAAAGTTCTTATTGTCTTGCTTCTTGGATTCTGCTTGTTCTCTGCCTTTCTTAGACTGTTACCTTGACTGTCCTTGTTTGCCTCCTGCACTGATCTCAAGTGTGAAGCACATTGCTTTATATATCTGTCTCATTATAGTAAGGTTCATGTTGAGCTGCAAAGCATTCTCTAACTCTTCTAACTCTAAATAATCTATTCACTAACAGAGGCAAAGGATAATTATGCAGACCTTTTATATTATAGACTAATATTAATGCAAATCATTCCAGAATTCCTGTTACTAGTATGTATACACCAAACTATTTTTATTATAATAATAAATGCCTCAAAATAGCTTGATGTAAGTTTTTGCAATATAAAACATATAGTCCTTTTCTGTTCACCTTTTACTCTGTTTTCTTTATCAGCAGATCAGAATTCAAAAAAGTAATAAGAATTTTCCAATAAGTCTTGCCCAAGTCATACCATATTGTGTTTCACCAGTATGATCTGAGCAGGTTGTTTGGTAAGTTGACAGGAACGACCTAGTTGTACAAAGAGGTTAAAGTAGACAGGAAAGGGTATATGATTAGTGGCAAAAGCAAGACAGAACAAAAGCAAAAAGGCAGCAAATCTAGGAAGTACGCAGAAAGATATATGGTTCCTACTCAGATAACACATCTCATTCACTATCATACACCTCATAGCATACCCTCTCATATAATCTTGTCCTCAATGGCATATGTCCCAACTTCTTCCAGATTGTTAGTTCTTCTGTCTCTGTTAATTCAGCCAATTTCTTCAGATGTTGGATTAGTGCCCCAGAATGTATTTAGATAATGCTCCCAATAATATGGAGTGCTCTCCCTCTGACTCTCCAAGGCCACTCTGCTCTTTTTTCTGCATAATGAAACATTCTCCATTTTGTCAACAGTTCAGATTCATGCTTGAACATTCAGACCATACAACATATATGCTTGGGGTTTGAATCACTATGGTCAAACTATTACACTTGAATTGCGATTTGCAACAAGGCGGCGAAGGGGCAGGAAGGTTAATTGGCATCGCCAAATGTCAGGTTATTTTTATTTGAAGTTTAAAAATGCATAGTGGTGTTTGGATTTCCTGATTAGATCTCAGTACTGAAAAGACCATCCCCTATATACTTAAATATTATTTTCAAAAGCTTAGTATATGTAGGGGTATATGATTTTCTGTGAAGAATTGTTTCCAGTTCTACTGCTGTCATCAGCTGGGAGTCTCTGTGGTATAATTCAGCTGCCTTTGACCACTGCACGATTTTCTCATGTGTATCCTCAATCCCGATGCCAGCTGGGATCCAGACCAAGCAGATGTCACATTTAATGTCTTTTTAATCTTCTGTGTAAGTTCTCCTTTGCATCAGTTATATAAAAATAAAAATGATAATAAACTGTGATACCTTCCTGCTCTAAGTTAATAAGAGTGATCGGAATACCCTGCTCTGCTTTGTATATTTCATGTATTTAATAGTGATAACGACTAGGGGATTAATTGGAAACTTTTTTGAAGTCTGTAAGTGAGAAAAGGTTCATTGAAGAGTGGCATGAGGTAAACTTTTTGTATGTTCTTTTTCAGTTTGTAAAGAATTTCAGTTACAAAACATGATTAAATTAAATTCAATTGTTTGAACGCCAAATATTAGTTACAACGGTAATCAAGAGTTGTGAGTTGGCTCATGAATGTCTTTCAAGGCTGGAAGATAGTTGGTGGGGAGACGCACTCGTAAGTCTGCCTGATAGACACTTGCTCAGATCCTCAGTTACATACCAGCTACTGACTGCACAATAGAAGCTGGCAACCTTAATAAATAAGCTGGAATGCTATTAAGAATTTGAACATGTGCAACAGTCCAGGGACTGCAAGCAATGAGTAAGTGGAGTCAACGTCGCAAGACAAGAAGGAGGACATTATTTACATTTATATTTGCATAGAAACATCAATGTTAATGTCAAATAAGAACCAAAGAGTTTCATCTGGCCTGCCCATTATAGCTACCAAAACTTTTGGATTAGCTACGCCTCTTCTTATCTGCTTATCCATAGCATGCTTAAATTCCTTAACTTAAATTCCTTCCAGCGCATAAAATCTTACAATGTAATGTGATTGTATAACACACAATTGCAAAAACGTTGTATAAGAGAGGTTTTTTTTTGGATGTCTAAGCACTATAGTTATATTGAATTATGCAATGTGTCTGTTCCTGGGCCAATGGGGGTATGGTGCATTCGCATATTCAATCTTTTCCTATTATCGAAAATGCCTATTCCCTCCTCCTGCAAACCTCCGTCCACTGATATCTACAAACACATACCCCCATCATCCAACTCTCAGGAAGTGATGTAACAAACATAACATGGATTCCTTTACTAATAGAGTCTTCAAAAAAAAATGTATATCCATGGCTTACACAGGTGGTGTTATTGTTAGTTTTGTAATTATTAATATGTAATCTTATTATCATGAAAGTTTCAATGTATTCTCCACTGACATTTTAATTTTGACATCTACCATTGTTCGTACTACTCAGTGGTGGGTATAATCAACCATCCCTATCTAGGCCCTATCTCCCTCTATAGCCTTATATCTAGTGGGATAAGGAGGAACTACATCTAAATTTTCATACTACCAACAGGCACCAATGTATTGCACACCCCACAAAAATATAATAGAACTGAGGCTTGTAGCCACTGGATTGGTGGGGATGTCTACTTGTGTCTATATGGTTACTAGGACATTATTTATAATTATAAAAATAAACTTGCAAAGAAAATGTATAATTTATTATGCAACCTATATCCACAAAAAATAAAAAGAGATGCTATTGGTGTATGAATGCTTCTTTCCTGTTAAACTGAGACTGGGACAATTTAGACTATGACAGACTTTCTCTATATTAGGCTGAATAAAAATGATGGAGCTCCGGTTTTGTTTTATTTATTGTTTTATTTAACTGTATTTCCAGTACTGAAAATGAGCAATAAGGACTTATTCTTCAGCTAGCACTGCAGACCTGGGAAATCTGTATACATAGGTGGCTTTTTTTTATTTTAACCTATTTGCTGCTACTGAATGGAAGGGGTACAAGTGTCATTAGACACATGATTGGAAAATGGCATTTCTTCTAAGCCATGCATGGGGTATTTGGCTTATCAAATAATATCCACAAAAGTATATTTAACAATTATATCAATCTCTATCGTTGCCTGTGATGTTTATATATGCAGGTATAGGAACAGAATATTGTTTTAAGAAGCCAGGGTTAAAACGTTTTGCCAGTTGGACTTACTCATTGTTCAGTCAAGCTGCTGTTTTACCAGTACATATGTAATCTTGCTCCAGGTTGGTCAGGGTTATGGGTTAAAATATCTTGCTGCGTATGGTGTAAATTTGCCATTTCTATTTTTTTTTTTTTATATATTTCTGCTTGGCATCTTTCGTCACTGCTTTGAGTTCTGTTTGAAATCTACTCCTAATGTGTTTAACATGTCTTCTGTGTCTGTGTTTACATTGGTTATCGTTGATGACCCTGACTGAGCATCAGACCAGTTCTCCTATCTTTGTAATATGATACTTCTAGGGTATTTAAAAAGTGATCTAGATATGGTCTCTGTTTAATGTTGATTGTTTTTTTATAAATCACATTTATATATAGACTTCGCAGTTGATATTTTAAACGTATTTGTTTTAAAAGGTCTTTTGTTAAGCCTTTTTTTATATGATACAAGGTACAACAGTAGTACCATATCTCTGCAGCAGACAAATGGCCCCTTCAACATACTACAAAATTTGAATATTCTAGCAACTTCTGTTGAAAATGGTTATTCTTTTGTATTCACATGGTTTAGTTTTGTTTTATTTCATATATTTGGAACCATATGGAAAGAACCCCCTTATAGGGTCATTGTACAACACAAAGACAAAGTGATGGAGATTTCAAACCAAAATGTCCATGCTTATTTCAAGTGTGGTTTTTCAGATTACATTATGATAAAAATGTACTGTTTTTGTGCTTTATTTAGTTTTAGAAGGGCAAGTGCTCAGAAAAAAAGAAGTCCAAGAATGAAGCTTAAATCCGTCAAGAGTTTTTCAGTGCTTGTATAACTAATATATATATATATGCTATTGAAAAAGAAAACTGTGAACTTCAAACAGAAAAAAAAAAAAATAATAATAATAAATAGTAAAACATAGTTGAATGTGGGATTAGCAAATTTATGGTTTGAGGTATGGTTCACAGGTAAGCTTAATATAAAATGGCATCATGGTAGTCATAACTTCAATATTCCACTTTTTATTATGAAGTAGAATGAAGTATACAGTATTTGCCTACAGAAACTAAATGCTACATTGAGGATTAGTCAGAAAATCTACAATTATGTAGTGAATTCTCAATCCTATAGTATCATACAGAGAATATATTGCCAAATATATTAATGTATGCACAATATTCTGACACATAGAAACTCTATCTATATCTTCACAGCTGGTAAAGTGGAGGTCTGTCTCAAAAGGGGAGAAGAAAATAGGATTTGCATTTGTTTTGTCAGTAAAAATAAAATGAGGATGTAATGGATCTTACTCAGTTCACTGTGTACCTTATCCCTCAGCCTTACTTCTTTCACAGTCATCTGTTAGGAAAACAAAAGAGATGTGACTTGTCTGACAAGTTGTTTCCATAAACTAGTGTTGTCTTTTAGAGTTGACTTGACGGTGACAGCATTAAGTGCTATTTGTTTAAACTGTTTACTATAACATCAGAGATCATGGAATGAATGCCCTTCAAACAAATGATAATGAGCCATGACATATGCTTTCAAATACATGCGTGTAGTATGTTGTGCTTTTTTGTGTCACTTGTATCATGCACTGTTTTCGTTATTGGAATAAGGAATATGCCTCACTTACTACTTCCAAAAATGTAATGCCTTCCCTTGAAAAGTCAGAAATTCATACAATTAGTCAAAGTGCTGGAAAATGTGAATGTTTGTTAAATGACTTAGAGACCTTAATGAAGGTTGGTTTTATAATAATCTATAATAATCTGAATTCAATAAACTGGATCTTCTTAAAGGAAAGTGATCCAGTATTTGCTAGGCATATCCAGAATTCTGTGATTGATAGCAATTAAAATGACTCACAGGAAAGGAGACATAAAGTATTGGCTTCTAACCTTAATTTTGGTATAGAACAAAAGTTGTCAGGTACTATAATGGAAAAAGGGAGCAGGGTTACATTTTACATGATCATAGTAACTGACATGGGACAAGTGATTTTAGATTTCTGTTTTAAAATTGCATATTTTACAGACCGTTCTATGGGATATGACAATATTCCAAATTCCAGAAATAATATAGTCTTATTTTATCATTAACATAACTTTTACATAACAAATTCTTCTATATTGCAGCAACCAATATTTAAAGAACCTACAATATTGAATAGCCATAGAGCATTATCAAACAAGACAAAATGTATCAAGAAATTAAAAGTTCAGGGCTTTTCTCCTGATGATGGTCTTACATATAATAAAAGCATCCTAAACTGCATGCTCTAATTACCAGACTGCTTGTTTCATATGATTAATCATAGAAAACCTATATAGTAGAATGCACTGAAGCTGAAATATTGTGCTTTTGAAAGATAGCAGTCTTTATATATATATATATATATATATATATATATATATATATATATATATATATATATACATGCATAGTTTGCATCTCTGTTTAATGTATTATTTGATATTTGTATCTGCTTTATAATCTGTCTGTCAATGCTGACTTTTACATCCTACACTGTATTGATCTAAATGGCACTTTTTTGCATGGCAGGATGCAATACCCAGTAAAGACACATGGGGCTATAATCACTGAAATCTCTGAAGGCGGGCTCTCTCAGTCCTAATGTTATTCTTTGGTGCTTCCGTTTTAAGCTGGAAAAATCTTACCCAAACAATAAAGAACAACCTAATGCATAAGCTCTCAGGCATGCATAAATATAACCTAGTCGTCTCATGTTTAATTACGACCTACAAAACTTTGGGTTGCACAAGCAAAAATGTTGTTCGACATGCTTTTTAAAATGTCATTATGCATTCCAAATCAATGATATTTGTTGAAAATGTAGAATCACTTTAAACAGTTCATTTCTAAATGCAATATTTGTTTAAATTAATATTGGGTATTTTTTAATTGCATCACGTATTTCAGCAAAATAGTATTGTGAAATACCAGCACATCTTTTGTCCGATGACCACATTCAAGTACTAAAATAAACGGCAGTCATTAAATAATGTCTTATTTATTGGACATATTTAATGAGAAAAACAAAAAAAACATGCTAATTTACTGTATTTCACTAAATTGTAATGCTAACAAAATGAAACTATAAAGCTATGATAAAGCGGATCTAAAGATATATAAAATCACTCAAATAAAAGATCGGAAGACTGTTCTCTAAACTGGCCAAAATTCTCTAAGGCTATGAAGACTATTTTCCCATTGAAAACATGAATCCTCTACTAGAAATTTGTTAATTTTAGCCATTTAATATCCTATTTGCTGACAGAACAGATAACTATAATACTATATATTGATTCCCTCCCACATTTTCCTTAATTTGTGCTATTTCTAACAGTTATTCTAGTCAAGAACTGCTACTTTGTACAGAAATCATATTAAATCATTAAATGACGACATGCATAATAAAATATTAATTTGGCTATTGTATCTTACTAAACAATACATTCAATAGAATCAATATATTTATTAAAATAATGTAGTAAACATTTTAAATATTCTTCAGAAAGTAAGCATTTTCATATAAACACCATCATGCTGCTGTTTTATTTCTGTAATTAAATCATTTTCAGTATACATCGGAAAGCACTGAGGGGAAAAATACACTGTATGAATTATATCTTCTATAATTCATTGTGCTAACTGGGGAAGAAAATAGTATGACTGACATTCTTTTTTATTTAGTGCTGTTTAGTGACTAGCATAATGATAAGTGATGGTAATTTTCCTTAAAAACCTTAATGAGTGGATCATTACTATAGTGAAATGGGTAGAAAACTTTAATCCCGTTGAGGCACGGCTCCATGCTTGGCTGTGCAATAACCAGACAGAACTCTCAATGAGATTCTCAAGCTTCTGTTCCCTAGATAAAATTTTCTCTCACTCCACTTTTGCAAAGGTAATGAGGAGGTAATGAGGCTTGACTTGAATTTTTTCAGCACTTGATTCTCTTCATTCCCCAGCAGGTTCCCATAGGATAGAATAAGATGTTGGAATTATATAAAAGCTGTGCTGATAGATAGATGGAGGAGGTGAGCCATGCTGTTTGGTTTTGGATTCTGCTTGTATGAGAAAGGGGTTCAGATAAATTCAAGCCTCTTTCAGCACTGTCAATTCAGTCTGATAGTTTCCACAGAATTAGACAATCTGACGATATGCAGGCCTTGTCAACCTTGCTGAATGTTTATTTTGTCACTTAACTAAATCTAAACACTGACCTCTCTGTGCCACCTTCCCTTCCTATTTTCTTGCTCTTTAACAGCCTGCTGATGCTTTCTTTAAGTAAATAATAAAAACCCAAAAAAGGTAGACAGAAGTGCAGCAT
This sequence comes from Discoglossus pictus, assembly GCA_027410445.1. Classification (NCBI taxonomy): domain Eukaryota; kingdom Metazoa; phylum Chordata; class Amphibia; order Anura; family Alytidae; genus Discoglossus; species Discoglossus pictus. Next base: position 228,719,933 of record CM050166.1, read on the forward strand.
TAGATCATTAGCTTAATTTACGCTGAAAGGCCTTTGTTGTAAATTGGGGGTGGGAAGGGACCTGGGGACCTTTGCAAAGTATTTTGCTGGCAAGCTTGTTGAGATTTGATTGCCTTTGTTGTGATAATCTGAAATTAATTTGCACTTGAACCCATCTTTCTTCTGGGCTCAATTTAAACACTGTTATAATTATGCGCCCTGCATGAAATTGAGAACAGACATTGATATGACAAGGCAGAATATTTTAATTCCCCAGGTAGTGAAGGCTTTTTTCCCCTCTTATCTCACAAGGTAATAAAACAAAATGTTCCAGTGCACAGGCTTAAGAGAGAGGTATTTGCCTGAGGGTAAACAGTAATAATCAGTGTATTGCTACACATTTACTCATGTACTTTCTCAGTAGGTCAATCCCTTTCTTTTAAAGTGATGTTAAACTTCTGCTAATATCGGTTGATTTGAACTTGCTACACTTTGGAAAGTAAAAAAGTATATGTTTTATTCAATCTGAGCAGCTTGCATCTAAAAAGACTTTGTATTAAAAATCCATTTTAATGGATATTTAAAATTACTATTAAAGGCTACCTCCTAATGTCCACAATTGATCTTTCTAGTGCACTTTTCTTGTTCTCAGTATGAGCCGTAATATCCTTATCAACATTCTTTTAGTTTTAACCCAGATTAGTGTATGTGGTAGGAATCTCATTAACTACAGTAAGCCTATCTCCTTTTGTGCTTTCTTTTGGAATTGTAATGTACAAAAAGGCCACCAGGTCAGTGCCCTGGGCAGAAATTCTTTTGAAATCATCATTCTGTTCAGAGTAACAACACTTTTTCCAGAATTAAATGTTTAAAGATTTAGAACAAATGGTAGCGTTATTCTTACAGAGAGCAGATACTGTTTGAAGACCGCAGGTACTTGTTTTCACACAGAGGGAAGGATTTAAGTTGTGGTCAGTAATCTGATTAGTTTGCTCTTCAGATACAGTTCCATAATAAATTCTGTCCTAATTAGCAAGAAAAAAGGTGGAATGCAAAAGAAGTTGGCTTTTTATATGCAAAGTACATTTTACAGCTTCTGCAACCCCCTGAAACAAAGGCAAACAGTTACACAATTCATCATAAATCTTTGTTCATGGGTAGCCAACTAATTGTAACAGTTTGGAGAGGGATAATAACAAAGTGTGCTCGGTGTGTTACTGATAACCTTTTATTCTTGGCTTTGTCAGTGGTGATCATGCTCATAAACGATTAACACCTTTTTTATAGGGATACTTCAGCCTTCAAAAAACACATAATAATGGTAATATAGTGTCCCATAATACATTTAAGACTACTTAGATCCTGGACCGCCCACCGGTTTCTTTGCAAATTGAAAACTCTCTTCTAAGTGAAACATGGCAGCCTGTATCACAGCTTTCAGGGAAACAAGTGGGTTGTCCTGGTTAAATGAAATGTTAAATGTAATTGATCAATGTAATTTGAAACTTTTGGTGCATCAATTACATATTGTGGTAAAACGTACTAGGTATAGGAAGACGCTATTTCTCTGTGCAAAGGTTAGTGAATCGAATAATTTCTATAAACTTGAAAATACAGCTTCTGCCCATTACTATGCATTTTCCAGGGCTGACTAATTCAAGAGTCATATTTACATGAGGCCAGCTATAGAAGACATGAACATCCTGGAAATGGGCATAGTCAGGCAGAGTGATATATTCTCAAAAAAGAAAAGAAAAAAACTTCAATTTACATATTTTATAAAGAAGCCAAACACATTATAACAGTAGTGCAACAATGCCCAGGTCTAGGACGGCACATGTTCAGGGTAGTGCGGGCAACATGAAGTTGCTAATACAATGCAATGGCATAGTGTGTCACAGAACGGCCTATATGGAGCAACACGTCTGTCAGTGACACAGCGGAGGTTCCAAATATGGTAACATTGAAAGCTTGAGTTAATAATATGTACTTTATCAATTGAATGCTGTTTTAAAAAAAAATGTTCTACAGTAAACGTACCTTGAAACATGGGTGTGTTTCAGCCTAGGCCCATGAGGCATAGGGCAGGGCATTATTAGGGGCCAACAGGCTGCCTGAAGTTGCTGATGTAATGCCATGGGATATACACTGAAATGTACAAAGTAAGTATACTTACACATATACACTTATTGTTTTCTATACATGTGAAGTAAACTTATAATTGGGATATAGCAAGAGGAAAGGAGGATGAATAACAAGTCATTGGGGGACACACCAATCTAAACAGTCCTAGGGCAACATAAAACCTGCATTGAAATTTGCAATTTTTACCTGTCAGTTTTTCTGATCCACCAATGAAGGATTGTTTGCTAGCTGCAGAGCATTACCAATAATTATGAATTGGCCTGTGAGACTTTGAATATATTGTCTTCAGTGTAAGTCATGTGTAAAACAAAAGACTGGGAGTATTTAATCTAATCAGTTGAGTTACTCTGAGCTTGCCCAGGCCTAGGCAGAATAAAACCTAACTGGCAGGTAAAAAAAATAAACTTTAGCTTAAATTTACTGTTTAAACATTAATTTGATAAATATATATATATATATATATATATATATATATATATAAATAAATATATATATATATATATATATATATATATATATATATATATATATATATATATATATACTTTATCCTTTTGCCCACTATAAGTTAAAATATGTTGTCGTTTAGGGGTATAGAAGCCAGAATAATTATGGGGGTATACAGCACATTTTATACACAGGCTGTAAAATAGCTTATTTTTACATACATTCAAACATAGAAAAATCTGGGGGGGGGGTGGGGGGTTTGCTCCCGCCTTGTCCCCCACACAGCTCCTACACACATGTTGTGGATAGCAGACTTTACAAAAAATCTATAGCATGAGTTAGATACCAGCCCCACATTGATGAGATCCATTTAAGATGAAAACAGTGTCCTACCACAAGCAAATTCATCATATGCTATGTTTGAAAGTAGTGTTATAACAAATGGCATATACTAAAAGGAGCCATGTATAAAATTGCATTGAATTAAAGAGTGAAATGCATTGTGTACTCATTTGCATGTCCCTATCCAGTTTCCTAGAGTGCAGTGCAATAACTGTATATTTTTTAAAACTTATTTTTAGACATTCAAATACAAAAGTGTTTTTAATTTATATGTCTATATGTGTGTGTTAATATTGGGCTAGGGAAATAGCAAGGGGAAAGTAGGAGGACTAACTTGAGTGTTGGGGACAACAAATGTGAATGGGCCTTAGGCAGAATATCAGAATAAATCCTAATAATGCCCCATCATGTGAGCGCACGTTATACCTTTATGCATATATGTATGTCCAGGAGTGTGGCCACCCATGCTGAGTTTTTGGCCAGCCCTATATGTTTGGTTTTGCTTTGCCACATTTCCCTGCAGCTTTATCTACACTAATTCAATCATGTTCTGCACATCACAGTCACTTACTGACAAGCTGCACAGGCCACAGCATTCAGCTAAACAACCTTCTCTAAACAAAGCCAGCAAGTTGTATTTCTCTTAAGATACAATCAGCTGATCTCATTATTGATTGAATGTTTTCTTGGGCTTGGTTTCCTGAAGGTTTAATACAGGGCAATAGAGGTGAAAAAAGATTGGTACATAGCTCTGGAAATTAAATGGCTGACTATTAGATCACCGTCAACTAAGGTGAGGTTGAAGTGTTTGGCAAGAGCATTAGATGCTGTCTCGACTTAATCTCTTCCTTGGTTATCTAGAATCTGTTCTGAATTCTCCCAGGCAATTTACTACTCTCTTTCTTGTCATTGATCTTTATCACCCAAATGGGTCTGAATGAGCCCCATGAAAAATTACTTTCAGCATGATAAACTATGCTCTGCATTTATTTCAATTTGCCTAATTGGATAGGCTTGAGTAGCAAGCACTTCCATATTATTAAACATTTTTTTTAACATTTTAACATTTCTTAGCATTACCAACATACAAACATATTTATATAAACATTATAAACATTTTCTGCAGAATAATATAGTTTGTAAGCGTACATTGGTGACAAAAAGTGGACATGATTTGTTCCTCTCCAAGCCTGGAATGTTAAAGGAAACTGCACAAAAAAAAATTATTTGTTTGAAAACTTTGAGTGTATGAAGAGCACAATGAAGCAGATAAAAAGTCATAGTGCTAGGTTTTAATTAGAAAACAATAACTGCTGATACCTCTACTGGGCCATGGGGGAATCCTTGATACATTTGTGGAAGTTGTGTGTGTGAGAGATGGGCATTTACATTTCTGGAGAGTCATAGTTGCATTTCCTGAAGTAAGGAGTCTGATTCTGGGCCAGTGAGGGAGAAGGGGTGTGTGAATTTCAGTCTTATCCAAACATCTAAACCCTCCTTCCTCACTCAAAACACACATCCTTATGCTTTGGCTCTGAAGAAGTGATAAAACAAACACAAAATGGATTTCTCTACTCAAAGGGATTTAAAAAATTCATATTTTCCAAAAAATGCTTTATGACCATGGCTTACACAGCTACTGCTATTGTTAGTTTGGTACATACTTGACAAAAAGTTTTGTGTTTTTTTGGAACTGCTGTGGTCCTTTAAGTCCCATATTTACCACTTATAGCACTATTAGCATATTATAATAGACAAAATATTATTAAAAGGTAAAACATTAAAAACAACCCTTATTAATGTTTAACTTGTAAATTGCTGTATGCAATACTTTTGATGTCATTACAATTTGTTTTCCTAATTAGCCAAAAGGGCGGATAAAATTATTATTTTTGTTAAAATTGCAAACTTTTAAAATTGCAAACCCTATTTCTAAAGATAGCTGCAGTTACACTGTATTGAATTATTGTACTTTAAAAAAAAAAGATTTTGCAGATTATAAATTCTACTTCATCAGCATATTATATATATTGCACTGTAGTGATCATTCGGATTCTCTTGTGGTCCAATGATTAGCATTTGGTGCTTTCACCACTGTGACCTGGGTTCAATTCTAGTCAGGGAACCAATAGGTCACACCACCCTGAAGCCAAGCAGAGTTGGGCCTTGTAATTATGTGGATACGAGACCACCTTGCAATACCAGGAGCTGTATGCTGTGGCCCACTGGAGAAGGAACTGTTAACCCACTCCAGTATCTCTGCCATGAATACCAAGTGGACCAGCATAACCATGGACATAATCTTGTGCCTGGTGTGTTATGGTCATGGAGCGTCGGACACGACTAAATGACAAAAAAAGTGATCCTTTAACAAGAGCAATATTTTAGTAATTCTTAGATAGCAGATACCATAAATCCAAACGGAATTACTGTCATATCTTTGAATGTGCAGCTGATGAAATAAATAGAGCTGATTGATTTCATGATCACTTGCCAAATCTTATTCCCAGCTTTTATTTATATTCACTAAGGTGCTCTGAGGCTGGATAAGGGTTTGCTGAAACTATGAAGGCTAGCATCTATAGGATAGTGAATCAATATTTTTTATTATTTGTTCAAGGGTGGTAGGAATGGGTAAAGAAGATTGAGATGGGTTTTTTGACTGGTGGATTTAAATAAGATTTCAGCACAGGTCACTCGCCGCTCCCTCCCACAGGCTCAGTAGAGGCAGCTTATAAGTATACTTGTTCTGTTCTGTAACTACCCCCTTGTTCTTGAAAAATACTATTATTATTAGGACACAAAATTATTATACACAAAATTAAGGGACACACAACGCATTAAACATGTCTGGTAATAGTGCTGTAGTTTACTGCATAGTTCACAAGCATTTGAACATTTTGCTAACCTACATTGATCCTTTAGCTGAATCGGCCCCTTTGTTTCCCCTGAAATGTTTGTGTTGCTCTAATATTATTTTTACAAAGATCAGATCATTTGTTTTCCATATAAAAATTACAAAATGTTTCAAATAGACTATTTGAATTCTTAACAGATCACAGTGGGATTCCCATATTATACCTTTTCACATTTTAAAACGTCCTTATCTGTTATTTCTTGGAAGAAAGTTTAATTAGCCTAATTTACCTGAACATGTGTATGGTATTTAATGGGGAGGATCTTTCAATGAGTTTATCTTTGTGCTATTCACTGGTTGTTGTAAGAGGACTGCCATGGAAATGCAAACCAAACCCATCTGCTATTGTTGTCCTTTCATGGAATGTCAGAGCGTACCTGCTTTGAACTCTGAGCCTGCCTACTAATTCATAGTAAAAGATAGTTCATTACAAGAATAATCATCATATGTAATTAAAGCTGTAGCACACCCTTGGGGCTAGAACACTCCCTTGTCACATAGAATTGTTATTCTGCCTCTGCCCTGCACAGAACACAAGAATCCCCTTTATATGTAGCAAAATTTTAGAGGCCGGAGAAATAGAAAAATAATTGTGGCTTTATTTTTATTGCCTAATTGACAAGTGTAAGAAGGGGCAGGGCTACCTTGGGTGCAAATCAACAGAGCCCACGTCATTGTAGGGGCTCTCTGCTACTGGCAGAGGCCTGGAGTAATGGGGACTCACCATTTGATAGGGGAGGAAAGCGGACAGTTATTTTTTTTATATAACCCTAGAGGTTATTTGGGGTTCCCTGGTGGTCCAGTGGTTAGGATTTGGTGCTTTCACTGCTGCATCCTGGGTTTGATTGCAGTCAGGGAACCAAGAGGTCACACCAATCTGAAGCCATGCAGGGAGGTAGACAGTACTTGAATGGGAGACCAGGAACTGTATCCTTAGGTCCACTGGCAAATGAACTGGCAACTCACTACAGTCTCTCTGCCATGAAGACCAAGTGGATCAGCATGGTGTGTACGGTCCATGAGGTCACGGCGATTTGGACATGGCTGAACAATGCAAACACAAATACACACACAGGTTATCTGACCAACCATTTTTATTTACCCCTACAGGAACCTATCTTGTATAGAGCAGTTGGTAGAGAGAAGTCCCAAACTATTTGCACTGAGGCTCTCCATTCATTCACTCCGCTACTGAATGAAAGCAAAACAACCTCCAGATACCTTAGTGAAAATACTGTCCAAAATTCACTACGGTTCCCTAATGCCCCAGTGGGCAGTGAAGACCAGCATCACTTCTCCTTCATCTCATTCACTTTTTTCACTAATCTATGTTTCCTATTAACCTCTCATCCCATCACAAATCTTTGGCATTTTAGTGGTGTGCTATATGTAAAAAAACTAGCTACCCATAATCACCATCATGCTATTCACTAATATTTTTAATAAAAATTGCAACAAATATGCATTTCTGTGGCAAACAGTATTGCAATTGCACCTGCACATTAAAAACCACTAATTTTATAGCTGTGCATGCAACTTAATTATACCTATTAAACTGAAGTAAGAAAGTGCACTTTTATGGAGTAAAGTAGCTATTAACTCCCTTCCTGAATCACTACCTTGTGTACCACAATGAAGCTGTGAGCTAGATCATCTAGGGTCACCCAAGCTGTGAGGTCAGACATACCGCAGTCCACTGGAGAAGGAACTGGTTTCCCACTCCAGTATTTTTGCCAAGAAAACCTTATGGATAAGCATGACCAGAGACATAACGATAAGGATGTTTGGCATGCTGTGATCATAGGGTCACAGAGAGTCAGCCACGAGTGAACGACTAAACTAATACTACTAGCTATTAACTATTAATAGACAGTGGGCACAGATTAAGTGCATGACAAGTTGCCTACTATATGCCTGAAAAATCATTATTTAAAGTTGTCAGGTTCATGATTTTGGTGACAAATAGAAAAGTACTACTTTATAGAAAATGCAGTAGATCAGTGGAACAGTTTTCCAGCAGAGAATGTCTGCAATGTGAATAATGGTGTGCTTAGGGTTTATTAAGACCAGCATTTTGTGGGGATAGATATGATAGACTAAATTATTCTATGGCACGTTATTATAGTATTGCAAAATAATAAGTAGATTCACGTTTGCACTAAAATACATGTGTGTAAAATGTAATAGTTGTGAAATACCAAAAAGAAGCTCTTTATTTTACAGCCTGTCTAGCTTATTATGAGTCCAAGAGGTACTTCCCATGATGTATCCATTACAAACGCTTGAAAGCAATTAGGAATCATTGTTCTACTGTCTCAAAAGACTCTGCAACAAGACTACTTGAATTAGTTTAGCATTTATCAAAACATACAGTGCTTGGGAGAATGGATCTCGCGCTTTGATCAATGACATGTAATGTTCCATATTATTGCTCAATTTGCATTCGCATTCATTGACTTTTATTGATTAGCAGCTAGGCTCTGAGTTTTGGGGATCTGACAAGCTGATTGATTATGAATCAATCCACCTCTAATTGAGTGCAGACTGGCAAGAAAAGTTAACAGTTATCTTCAATTTCCCTGAGCAGTCTATTAAAAACAAGCCAGTTCAGTAATGCAAAAAATATTGAATCTCTCTTTAGCACAGAAATGGAAGTAATATCACACTTTATTAGACATTTGAACTGACTTAACAAGGCAAATGGTGAAAGGTCTTGTCGTACAATGTTGGTCATAATACAGTTTAATAATGTTATAAGGTTTCATAGTGTGTGGTTGCATCAACGCTTGATTGTGCAGGTCGATATAGACTTACACTGATTCTTTTGGCCTTTCAGATATGACAGGCTGTCTGAGGCACAGCAGGAACATGACGCTAGAGGGGTTAAGTGTTACTTGCCTCCTGGCTTCCTACATGGCCTTCTGTACAGACAAACAAAGATGAGGTGTGGGGTACATCCGTCACTGCAGCTGATGACATGATGGATTACCTATGTCACTGTCACCAGAGTAAAAATCACTCTACTACAGATAACATGGACTTATTTCCTTACTCAACAGGAATGATGTTATTTGTTTTTTTTATTTCTGCTTCACTTCAGTCTGATAGTTTCTACATGAAGCATTTTAGACAGGAATAGAGATTATAAAAAGTGCGAAAATATAACAGGCTGAATTCTTCACTCCAATACAAGCACGTTGTGTACAAATATAAATATAAGCACTTTGTATATGAATCCTATTATAAGAAAGCTTAGCAGTTTCCATTGCAAGCATTTCATTGTCACAGTATTTTGTAATCATGAACTGTATTAATAATATTGTTATATTAATATATTATATATTATTATTATTATTATTATTATTTTATTATTATTTTTAATATATTAAAAAATGTTTTGGAATTTGTTGTACAAACTTGAATCTGAATATACATACTTGTTATATGTGGTTGACCAAATGAAGTGCAAGTTACATATTTTAATATTATGTATATATATATATATATATATATATATATCACATATTATAATTGTCTAACTACGATTCATTGTCAAGCTGCGTTGTGTAGTGCGTACAACTTAGCGATGATCGCCGCAGGCGAGCCGTTAAACCGCGAGGTGAGAAGTTAAATCGTAGCACTTTGGTCGTAGCACTTTGGCAATGAGCGCCGCAGGCACTCATTGCAGGCGAGCCTCGCATAGCGAGGCGAGCCGTTAAACCATAGCACTTAGAAAAAAAATACTAGATGAAAAAAATTACGAGATAAGCGGCGGAACCAAAACAATAAAAAAAACACTAAATACACACTAAAAAATAAAAAAAAGGTCACTTACAGCATGGGGAACCAGGCAGGACGTCTGGAAGTGAGTTGGAACTCCAATTTACATCGATTTAGCCAAGTTACAAAGATTGAAAATCGGCTAAGCGAGAAAAAAATGGCCACCGGAAAAAAATGAAAACGAGGCTATACTACTACGAACTGTGTAAAACATAGCCACAGACGTATGTGTTGGAAAAACAACGAGATAAAGGATGCGGATTAACCGCGCAATGAGTAAAAAGACAGTAGCGAGTACATTTTACGAAACGCAATTACAGATTTACGCATTAACACAGATTTAACGCCTTTGTCTCGCGCAACATCGGATTTCCCGCCTAAACCAACGCATTTGATGAAATATAAGTTGAAAGTTACAAAAATAAAAAGTACAAAAAAAAAAATGTGTATTTATTTTAAGAAAAAAAAAAGGGACAAATGTAGCGTCATGTTGTGTGGCAAACAAATTTCACAACATTTAATTTTTATTGACCGTCATTTGACCGTTTGACCATATTTACTGTTAAACCGTAGTACTTTAGCGGGCTGAGCGATGAGCACTGCAGGCGATGCCGTTAAACCGTAGTACTTTGGCAATGAGCGCCGCAGAAAAAATGGCGGACGAACAAAACGAAAACGAGGCTACAGCACTATAACCACGGAAAACACATACCGATAATCCACTAAGACGCATACCACACATTACCCGCCATTTTAGGATAATGCGGAAGTACACAGCTACGTTAACGGTTTCGGATCGCGCACGCACACTATTACACTGCACACGTTCATCACGCTTACACAGTACCTCCACACCACCAATGCTGCAGCAACATCAACACAGATTGCCAGCTCTTCAACACAATGCATAAAAATACGTACATTCATTTATTAATTTGAATTCTATATTTCAGTAGTACACAGAAAACAACATTAGCTACCTTACAATTCCATATGTATATTAATAACTAAACAACTTTAAAAACATACACATCTCATTGCCGTCATTTTTTGACGGGCAATACGCTAGTATATATATATATGAATAATCAGAGTATTGCAGTATATAGTGATACCTTTTTTTATTGGACAAACATATTCATAGGTTTCATGACAAGCTCACAAAATATACTGCAATACTCTGATTATTCATCTGGATTACTGGACATTCACGGCTACCTCACTCTTCATATATATATATATATATAAATAGTATATAAATAGTACATTTGTGTTCACATTTGAATGTCTAAAACAAGTTAGAAAAACTGCTTCCTGCTCAGAATTCCGAGAAATACAGTTATTATACTGCATTCTGGGAAGCTGAGCTGGGACACACAAATGCGCCTACAAATGCTTCATTCTTTAATCCATAACCATTTTAAACATGACTTCCTTTGAGCTTATGCCCAGTGGGCAAAATATATATACACACACACACTCAACATGTTATCCAACCTCTGTCCTTTGTTAGATATTGGACATAAATGTATCCTTATATTATTGTCTATATTATTACTGTCCTACTTCTTACTTTGTTGTAAAAAACTTGAATTTATATATATATATATATATATATATATATATATATATAGATTGTAAGTTTGCGAGTTTTCAATCTTATGTCAGCGCCTTGGAAACAAGCACTATGTACATTTGATTTTATTTTCATATAAGGTGTTCATTTTGTTTTTACTATGCTCTTAACCTCAGTACAGTGCTACAGAATAAGTTGGCGCATTACAAATAAAGATACTAATATATATATATCATTACTTATTCATATATTAGACTACATTCACTAAAATTATCCATGAACGGTGACAATAAATCATTGCCTATCACACCTGTAAATCCAAGACAGTTTTATTAAAATGAAGTTTGCAAGGCTCTTTCTAACTCTCCTTCCGCATTCTTTTTGTGCTTTCAAAATGATTGATCTTGCACGTAAGCATCTAACAAAGATTGATACATTTATACATTTCAGCTGTATATTATTTGCAAATTCTAATATAATTGTTCAGCAAATGCTTGTTACTTTACCTTTGCTATTGACTGTCTAATTTCTATTATAATAGAAGCTACTGATTCACATATTTTTACTTTGCTATTTTTAAATAGAAACATTGTGGCACAAATGAATATAACAAAAAAAATTGCATATTTTCTGAGCATTTTTATCAGAATGTGTGGCTAATATGTGATTATAGTTATGGGAATATGCACATATGATGAAAAAACCTTACTGTGAGTTTAGAGAAGGAGAAATCATAGTAAATACTGTAATGGTGATAGCAGCTAGGGTTTTACATAACACAGGCCTCTAACTTGTCCCTATGCCAGACTAGCAGTAGGGTGAAAAGTTACTAAGAAACCTAGATTAGTTATTGTGACATGTTTTATCATTTTATAGGCATATGTACTTAAATTGAAATTAAAGGGGAATTTTCTTATGGTAAACTTATATGGCAGTTTGCATTTTTTTACCTGTCAGTCAGTTCTTTTAGGGACAGAATTAAACCTTTTTCTATTGAGCAATAGTATTGCCAATCATTTCTAGCCCCTGTGGCTCTAAATGTATTATGTTCAGTCTAAACCATATACAAATGTCCAGGCCCAAGTAGATAGTATTATCAGACTTTGATTCACCCTAGTGATCTGTCATTAGTGGGTGTATCACCAAATCCAATTGAAAGGTCAAAATTGCAAACTACAAAGTAAGTTTACTGTAAGAAAATGCTATGTTTAATAACATTATACTGTGTGCCTATAATTTGAAATGATACTATACTTAAAAAGAGGCGTTCATTTTGCTGCAGAGCTAGGGTAACGACAGTTGCTTTGTGATATACCAACATACATTGCGGTATCATATGCACATACCTTTTATGCCTATACCAATATTAGGATCTAGTCCATTTGGGCTGCGCATGCCGTGCTCAGTATTTTAATCTCACATAACGTTATACTGAAAGCAATAGAGTCAGTACCCCTAGAGGGTAACCATCAATTGCTGTCAATGATCAGAGAGGTTGATTGACAAAAATTATAAACTTCAATGTTCGTTTGCTTCAGGAAAATATTTTATTGAAATAACATTGTAAAGTGCTACCTATAATTTTAAATTGTACCTCTGAGTCACTTTTATAATGAATGCAAAGTAATATCGTCCTTGACACAACAGAGTCTGTGAGTTCATCGTTTTTTTCTTGCTGTAAATTTTTGATTATATTCCTTTTTTACAGTCTTATTATTTTAATGTTAATGGTAGACATTTAAACTGATAGACTAACAACCTGTCAGCTTTAGATATGCCCTATAATTTTTTCTTTCTTACATACGCTGCAAGGCAATCATACCTTTTTATTGTGGCGGGCAGATTTAAAAAACATCTGACTGGTTGACAGCACAAATAACAAAATGAAGGTTTACAGGAGCAGTGTCTAAAGTCAATACTGCTGGTCTATTCTTAATAATTAAATAGTATATATATATATATATTTATGTATACACATGTATATATATATATATATATATATATATATATATATATATCACATATATAGTTGTGAGCGTTCGAGTTGTTGCTAACGCTTGCGAAGGTGCTCCTTGCCAGCAACTGCGACCCTCGCAAACTTTACGTTGTAACGCAAACAACACGACACAGCAACTGCGACCCTCGCAAATTTTACGTTGTAACGCAAACAACACGACACAGCAACTGCGACCCTCGCAAACTTTACGTTGTAACGCAAACAACACGACACAGCAACTGCGACCCTCGCAAATTTTACGTTGTAACTCAAAACAACACGACACAGCAACTGCGACCCTCGCAAACTTTACGTTGTAACTCAAAACAACACGACACAGCAACTGCGACCCTCGCAAACTTTACGTTGTAACGCAAACAACACGACACAGCAACTGCGACCCTCGCAAACTTTACGTTGTAACGCAAACAACACGACACAGCAACTGCGACCCTCGCAAACTTTACGTTGTAACGCAAACAACACGACACAGCAACTGCGACCCTCGCAAACTTTACGTTGTAACGCAAACAACACGACACAGCAACTGCGACCCTCGCAAACTTTACGTTGTAACGCAAACAACACGACACAGCAACTGCGACCCTCGCAAACTTTACGTTGTAACGCAAACAACACGACACAGCAACTGCGACCCTCGCAAACTTTACGTTGTAACGCAAACAACACGACACAGCAACTGCGACCCTCGCAAACTTTACGTTGTAACGCAAACAACACGACACCGCAACTGCGACCCTCGCAAACTTTACGACGCAACGCAAACAACATACAAGACACGTTACCACTCATTACGACCTTGCAAACATCGGCCGCAACCCGCGGACAGGAAAAAATGAAAAACACAGTAAATACACACAACACATACATAAAAAGCTTACCTACAGCAAGAGGGAGCATCCAGGACCTCAAAAAATGAAGTTACACCTTAATTTAACTCAAAATAAAAGAGTTTAGACACTAAAACATTTTCTAAGTGAGAGAAAAAATGACCGCCGAACAAAACGAAAACGAGGCTACAGCACTCTAAACACGCAAAACACCACAAGAAACACGCAAAACACCACAAAATACCTACGGATATTCCGCTACAGACGCATACCACACATTTGCCGCCATTTTAATGCGGAAGTACACAGCTACGGTAACGGTTTGGTCTTGCGCGCGCACACTATTACACTGCACACATTCAGCATGCTTACACAGCAGATCCACACCACTAATGCTGCAGCAACATCAAAACAGATTGCAGCTCTTCAACAGAATGCTTCCTGCATATATTACTTGAAAATAGTTAAAGTATATTACTTTATTAATCTATTACTTATTTTATTATTATACACCAAACAGCATTAGCTACCTTACAATTTCATTGCCGTCATTTTTTGACGGCCAATTCTCTAGTAGATATATAACCCAGTAGTACAAATAAGGAATAGTACATTAGTGATTCTATTTGAATGTCTAAAAATAAGTTGATGAAAACTTATTTCCTGCTCAAATTTCTCAGAAATACAGTATATGCACTGCAGTCTGGATCGGCAGTAACCGCGAAACTACTGTATGTGGTTAAGTGACCTGGTTTGTGAAAAATCCATCCGTTGCTATTCCTAAAACTGTGAAATACAGTAAGCATATGCTTAAAAGGAGCCATGTTTAAAATGGTTTGGATTGACAGAGTGATGGTGCATTATGTGGCCTCATTTGCATGTGCCGCCCAGTTTTCCCAGACTGCAGTGCATATACTGTATTTCTGAGAAATTTGAGCAGGAAATAAGTTTTCATCAACTTATTTTTAGACATTCAAATGGAATCACTAATGTACTATTCCTTATTTGTACTACTGTACTTTGTATGGTGGAGGGCTTCTATCACTCTTAGCCCACCATATGTGAAACAATTGCTGTACATATAACCCAAAAAAGATATACAACTAGATGATGCAAAAAAAGTAAAGAATTAATTGAAATATGTAACTTGCATATCTGCTAAATTAAATATGGGAGGAATTTTAGAAACTAAATTCTTCACCACAAAGGCAAATGGCAGGCTGTGCCCAAGGGACATGTGACAGCTGGCCAAATGATGCACCCAGCAATACTATTAGAGCTGTTAGCAATGGAACATTAATCAGATTATGCAGTGTCCAGGAGGGTGAAGGATCGATCCAGGGTCAGCTAAGACTTGAGCCCATGGTCACTGGTTCAAAATGGTGCTAAGAATGTATTTAAAGGGCCACAGCACAAGAACCATTAAATATATCCATATTAGAATTAGAAAATAGTAAAAAAATTATAAATTAAATAAATACAACTTTTATATATTCTAACCTTTATAAACAATAATTCTTAGCTGCAGGGTTCCATTTTCTTTTCCTGCTTGCTTATGCAAGCTATGAGCCTTTCATTATACCTTTTTCATGCAGCTGTCAAATTCCTATTGTGCAGAAATGAGCTTTCTCTGCATTTAAAGTCTCCTCCCACCTATAAAAGTAGTAAATTCCACTGTAGTGTAATAGCACGTAATATTAATAAATTAGAGGCTGTGTTATTTTTAATTTTATATTTTAAAAGTATTTGACTATGTTTGAGTGTTGTTCGTCAAAGTAGCGTATTTTAAATATTTGACTATAGAGGTCCGTTAACTGTATTACAAAGATAATACCACACACTTAACAACACGTCATGCTTCAACTTTTTAAATATAGCATATAAAGAACATATAAAAAACAATAAATTCAGTGGGAATCACACACAAGTTATGAAGAAATTTACATCATAGAGTGGAAACATGATCCCATTGCTTGATCCATAGAGGGTTTTAAATCCAAAAATAATATATCTGTATGTTAGGGATGCATTACTTTTATGCCTTAAATCACAAAAAGTAAAACATATTTATATACATTTATTTTTTCTGGATAACTGTACAACACCTGGTGGTGAACTTTGTCCTCATATATAATTAAATGGGGTGGAGTCATCTAATTGACCACATAAATGCCTCCACTAGGGAGCAGTCTTGCAACAAGGGTGACTAAACAACCCAAACAACATCACACCATAAGGACCAAGAATGGCTACATATTCTAGTTTATGTAGAGATCAATTCTAATTTAATTCACAATCTTCACAAATTGTGCCCATTTAATTAAGAGAAAGTGTTGCTCCAAAATTCCAACTGAGCAACTAAATGGCACTATTACTGCCATGTCATCCCATTTATTATTGTTAATCCTCTTCTGTCCATCTGTCTATCTTTAGAAGTCAGGTAAATAATATTTATCAGGTTTTAAATGAGTAAAAAAGGTGATATCATTGCAATATGAATATTTTTGTTTGACCTATACATTAAAATCATATAAATGCGTCATGTAATTATAATTATGACTTCAATAATTTTTACAAGTAAGCACTGTCTGGGACCCTAACAAACCAGGCCACTCATTTTAATGCCATTTTGGTGTATTTTATTTTGTAATTTATCCAACAATAGATAGATACATATGGGAAATGTTAAACTTGCAAAGTAAAGTAATAATATTCAACATATATTCAAATATTCACAGTTCAGAATATCAGGAACTCCAAAAAAAGATGTCAGATTGGGATTGCAATTTACAAATATAGATGTGTTATGGTGTAAAAAGTGACATAAATAGTGATAAAAATAAAATGTTTGGGAAGAAATAAATGTCTTCAAACGTATGTGTCAGTATTTGTAAAAGAAAAAGAAAGGTAAGGATTTCAAAGCCAAAAAAAAGAGAAAATCTAAATTGCAGCAGGTTTTTCTAGTGTCTGAGGCTTCTATGTTGTCTGTCTTTAAGATCTTCTGTTTGCTTGGGGCCTATGAAGATGTGCTATGCTATATTTTATCTGTTCAGGAATGGAGATTGAGGATTTGATGCCTTGTTGGGTGGCTGCTAATACTACTACATATATTACATTTATAATGTTTTCCAAAATTAAAATTATCCTATAACAGGCATGTCACCACAATTTTTAGCCCAGAAGCTCTTGGAAAAACTGAAAGAATCACATATCAACATAATGAGACCCTGTTAATGTTTGGAAAGTGTCATCACAATTGTACCACTAAAGTAATTAAAATATAACTTGTATTGGCCTCTAAAAAAAACAAAAACTCTAAAATCCAAGGGGAGATTATAACCTAAAATATAAAATGAGAGTCCCAAGTACCCACATCCAAATATTAAGTGGTTCACTAAGCCTAGCTAATGTAAATTTAAAAATAATTTTCCTAAAATTCCATATGGCCAATGAAAAGGAAAGACCAATAACTCCATGGGGGAATATACTAGTCACTTTCTCACATGAGATGAGGGGAGATAGTGTATAGTAAATCAAGAGATTACGTGAGATACATTTAAGATGCTTAGTAAATTACCCCCATAATAGGGATGAGGTATCACTTTTTCAAAATCCTAATGTAGCTATTAGACAACTGTCCACTCTACCTAATGGTAAATACACTGCTAAAAATTACATAATTAAATGTTAAGAAAGAGCATATATCTAATTTAGGACAATATTTTGAGCAAAATGAACACCATGAATGATAATTATCGAATGACAAAACAATTTACTTTGTTCTTTTGTGCTGATATCTATAGATCTTGGTTGTTTAACAAACACACACATTTGGGTATCCTAGTGACCAAGACCAATATGGGTATCTAAATAATAGAATCTATGTGTTATAGACATGCAAAAGCAGAGGCGGAGCTACCACTGGTGCAGACGGTGCAAGGCACCAAGGCCCCTGGCCTCTGAGGGTCCCCAGCAGATCTCCTGCGGCCCCTGCGGACCTCCCGCAGATCCCCTGTGGTACCCTGTGCCCCCCTTGCAGTCCCTGTGGGCCCGAGGACCCTTATGGCCCCCGAGGATATCCTGTGGGTTCCCTGCGGCCCCTTATGATCCACTGTGACCTCCCCCTACGTTGCCCCTTGTGGACCTCTGAGGCCTCCACAGCTCCCTGTGTTCCCCCTCAGCCAACTGTGACCTCTCACAGACCTCTGCGGACTCCCTCAGCCCCCTGTGGAGCCCCGCCGCCACCTGTGGCCAGCCTCGGCCCCTTGTGGCCCCTTCGGTCCTTGTTGGCTTCTGTGGCCCTGCAAGGACCTCTGCTGTGCCCAGCGGGCCTCTGTCTCCCCACTCGGCCCTCTGGACCTTATATATATATATGGGTGTAGGAGCCAGAATAATTCTGGGGGGGATACAGCTCATTGTATACACCGGCCGTAAAATAACTTTTATATACATACATGCAAACAGAGAAAAATCTTGGGGGGATTTGTCCCCCCTGCCCCAGTTCCTACACCTATGTATATATATATATATATATATATATATATATATATATATATATATCACATATATAGTTGTCAGCATGCGTGTTGTTGCTAACGCTTGCGGGCTCGCGTAGCTCTCGTAACTCTACGTCGCCTCACAACCGGTTACAAACGACCACACATAAACACGCAATGACATACTACGGACTTACACAAAAATATACGAGACGCGGGACTTAGAAAAATTCCATTACAAATTCGCAAAAATACGACCTTAACGGACAAACCGCGCACAGTAGAAAACATTAAAAAACACCCCCCAAAAAAAAAAAACTTACCCACACCAAGGCCGGTGAAAAAAACTAAAACGAGGCTACACGACCCCTAAAGCCGCTAAGTTCCACAAAGCAAATATGGCTTTTACATACACCATTAGCAAGGACGCTAACAGAACACTACAGAATGTGGAAGTACACAGCTACACTAACGGCTTCCCCTTGCGCACGCAGCCTATTTACACTACACACTTCACATATTGCTAACACTTACACCTCAGCTCCACAACACTGCAAACCTACATTGGATGCTGCAGGAACATGAAAACAGATTGTCAGCTCTTCAGCACATTGCTTCCTGCATGTATTACTTACAAATAGGTAAGTATATTAATTTGTTAATTTACTACTTATTTCATTAGCATCAAAAAATACATATACACAAAAAAAAAACACTATTGCATTAAACGCAAAACACATTCACTGCGCGCCTCACAACGAGCGCCAACGCTGCTTATAGCACACAAAATACACCAGGAAACAGCCTTACAATAAGCGCAAAAACCAGATCAGCACCGAGCTTACAATGACAGTAAAAGCACCTCTGATAAAAAAAATAAAGAGAAACCAAGAGGCTCACAATGAGCGCCGCCGAAGGCTCTCAGCGCAAGCCTCCCAATCAGCACGAGATCTCACACCACCATCACATATATGGTTATCAGCAATGTTGCTAACGCTTGCAGGCTCGCATAGCGATCCTGCCTTTTTGCGGCCTGCATAGCGACCAAGCCGCAACTGCGGCCCTCGCGAAGCGAGGGTCGCAGTTGCTGGCAAGGAGCGCCAAAGGCACACCTTGCGCCGGTGGAGATGAGCGCCATAGGCGCTCATCCCTACGACCCCCTACGACATTCGGACAGCAAATGCGGCCCCTCGCAAAGTGAGGGGCCGCATTTGCGGAGGTGGAGGCACCACACACGCGGTTACAAACACCCACACAAGCAGCACTTGACCAAAATACATCTAACACGAAATCACTATATACAAACTTACGCAAAAAAATACGAACCTTGGGACTTAGAACAGAAAATTTACGGACTTAGCATAAAAAAATACGAGACGAGGGACTTAGAAAAAAGAACATTGTGACCTCGCAAAAATACGACCTCAACGGCCGAACTGCTCGCACATGAAAACATTAAAAACACAATAAATACACACAAAAAATACATAAAAAGCTTACCCACAGCAAGGTGGGGCACCCAGGACCTCTGCAAGTGAAGTTACACCTTCATTTAAGTCCAAATTCACGAGTTTAGACACACGAAAATCCACTAAGCAAGTGATAAAATGTCCGCCGAAAAAAATTGAAATCGAAGCTACAGGACCCTAAAGACGCAAAACACCACCAAGCACATACAGTTTTTCAAAAAAGCTGTACGAGGTACAAGATACACACTTACCAAGGACGCACCATCATTCACAGCCGCTTACCACATACAACATTCGCCGCCATTTTATAACACTAACTTACACAATGCGGAAGTACACAGCCACCCGAACGGCTTTCCCTCTCGCACGCAGCCTATTTACACTACACACTGCACACATTGCTGACACACCTCAGCTCCACAACAGTGTAAACCTACAATGTATGCTCCAGGAACATCAAAACAGATTGTCAGCTCTTCAGCACAATGCTTCCTGCATATATTACCGTATATACTCGAGTATAAGCCGAGTTTTTCAGCCCTTTTTTTAAGGCAAAAAAGGGCCCCCTTGGCTTATACTCGAGTCACTCTCCCCCCCCCCCCGTGTCTCTCTAACCCCCCCCATGTGTCTCTACCCCCCCGTGTGTCTCTACCCCCCCCCCCCGTGTGTCTCTAACACCCCCTGTGTGTCTCTCTACCCCCCCGTCTACCTCCCCCCTCACTTACCTGCTCGGCCTCCGCTCCTTCTTGACACGGCACGCATGTGACGTCACATAAGCGCCGCGTCATTAGCAGTATATGCTAATGACGCGGCGCGCATGTGACGTCACATGCGTGCCGGGTCAAGGAGCGGAGGCCGGAGCTCAAGCAGGTAAGTGAGGGGAGAGGGGTGAGGTATTTAGGGGGGTTTAGGTGGAGGAGGGGGGTTGAGGGGGTTTAGGTTGAGGAGGGGGGTTGAGGAGGGGGGTTGGGGTTAAGGGGGATTGAGGTTGAAGAGGGAGGTTGAGGATGGGGGGTTGAGGATGAGGATGGGGGGTTGAGGAGGGTGTTGAGGATGGGGGGGTTGAGGAGGGAGGTTGAGGAGGGGGTTAAGGAGGGAAGTTGAGGATGAGGAGGGAGGATGAGGATGAGGAGGGAGGTTAAGGATGAGGAGGGAGGTTGAGGAGTGGGGTTGAGGAGGGTGATAAGGGAGGGGGGAAGAGATGAAGGGAAGGGAGAGGTTGGAAGAGACACAGGGAAGGGAGAGGGGAGAAGAGACACAGGGAAGGGAGAGGGGAGAAGAGACACGGAGAGAGAGGGGGACACAGAGGGCACAAGAGGGACGCAGGGGGCAGCACATTTCCCACCCTCGGCTTATACTCGAGTCACTCATTTTACCCAGTATTTTGTGGTAAAATGGGTGCCTCGGCTTATACTCAGGTCGGCTTATACTATATAACTATTCACCGCGCGACTCACAACGAGCGCCAACGCTGCTCATAGCACACAAAGCCTTACAATAAGCGCAAAAAGCAGATCACAGCCGACAAAACAATAACAGCAAAAGCGCCTATCAGAAAAAAAAAAAACAACAACCAAGCTCAGGCCACCAACAAAATTAATGTCTCTACCAAACAGCATTACCTGCCTTACAATTTTATTGCCGTCATTTTTTGACGGGCAATTCGCTAGTATATATATATGCACTGCTTTGATGTTGGAGGAGGTTCAGGAAGTGCATCTAAATAAATTGGGGGGGGGGGGGGGGGTGGCAGGCCAAATTTAATTTTTGCACTGGGGTCCCCTATGCACTAGCTCCGCCACTGTGCATAATGTAATTGTGTTAATGTACTCAATATTGCAGATTTACCTATTTTATTCATGCTAATTTTGGATCCACAAATTGTTGAAAACATTCAAAATAATGGCATGTTTTATTTCAGAAATGGTGTTGTCAGATATATTTTACCTGCCCATTAAAATGTAAAAAAATAACTTAAAATTATTTATAATTGAAATAAGTAAACCATTGAGTTGAAAGCAAATGAGCATATGACCGACTATCCTACATTTTGTTAGCTAAACCAATATACTGTACTAATAATTACACAAGTTATAATTTAATGTGTAAGGTGCTTCTAAAAAACGGAAAGTTAAAACAATTGAAAGAAATTAACAAGTACTATATCTATTGGTATTTAAATTCACATTTTCTTACAGTTTGTCACTTTTACCTGACAATCAGACTTTCTGATCCACTCACCAAATCTTTGGTTTTACCTCTGTGCTAGTATGCTATTATTGCTAATACATGCATGTACTCCATAATGCACTCTCTGGAGTCTGCATGCATTGTGTTTGACATAATCTGAGTGTGTAAAAACAGCAGGGAATAAATAGTATAATTTGCAATTATTGGCAATAATCACATTATAGTGCAGAGGCTGGGTAGGTAACACTTAATTGTTAAAATACGTGTCATCAGCAGTTTTTAATTACACCATGCTATATTGACTTTACATGTTTAAACAATTTAAATTACTATATAATATCATCATATTACCTATTTTAATAATAGACTTTGACATGACACTACACATCACATATATAGTTGTGAGTATTCAGGGTTGTTGCTAACGCTTGTGGGCTCACATAGCGAGCCCGCCGCAACTGTGGCCCTGGCGAAAAGAAGGCCGCAGTTGCAGGCAAGAAGCACCAAAGGAACTCCTTGTGCTGGTGGAGATGAGCGCCTACGACACGCGAGACTACAGATCAACACAAATCTCAATTATAAAATTCACAATGCGAGACCCGTAGCAGTTTCAAAAAATTGTGTGCAAAAATTATGGCCCGCAACAAATTGCAAAGGAAAGCGGGACTTTGAAAAAAAATACGACCAGCGGGACTTACAAAAAAAAAACCACAAGGTCAAAAAAATACGAATTTAACAGCAGAACCGCGCACATGCAAAAACAACAAAAACACAAAGAAAAAAAAAACATTAGAAAAACATCACACACAGCACGGGGGGACAGCCAGGCCATCTAGAAATGAATTTGCCAAGTTTCGGCATTCAAAAATTGCCTAAGCGGAAAAAAAATGGCGGCCGAAAAAAAAACTAAAACAAGGCTACACGACCCCTAACCACGCAAGGCAATTTACAACACTAACTTGCAACTAATAACATTACCGTTCTAAAATGCCGCTTTACCAAAATAAACAAACTGTTTGGCCTTGCGCACGCAGCCTATTTATACTGCACACTTGGCACATTGCTGACACTTACACCTCAGGGTAGCAACAGTCCAACTGTACATTGTATGGTGCAGGAAAATCAAAAGAGATTGTTAGCTCTTCAGGATATTGAGTGCTGGATATATTAATTAGAAATAGGTAAAGTATATTAATTTAATATTTAATTAATGAATTATTAATAAAAAAAATATATATATATAAAAAAATAGCAGGGGAGAGGGTCGCAATGAGCGCTGAAGGTGCTCATTGCGAGCCACACGATGAACGCCGAAGGCGCTCAGCGCGGGGCTCACAATGAGTGCTGAGGGTGTTCACGAGGGCGAGAAGCTTTCAGCGCAGGGCTTGCGATGAACGCCGAAGGTGCTCAGACGACCAAAAGTACACAAGGGGAGAGGCTCGCAAAGAGCGCCGAAGGAGCTCAAGGAGGGGCTTGAGATGAGCGCCAAAGGTGCTCAGGAGACCACAGTACACGAGGGGAGAGGCTCGCAATGATCGCCGAAGGTATTTAGAGGAACAAAAGCCTTACATTGTGTGGCAAACAGCATTACCTGCCTTCCAATTTTATGACCATAATTTTTTGACAGGCCATTTGCTAGTTATATATATACTAGCGACTTGCCCGTCAAAAAAAGATGGTCAATAAAAGAAAGTGTTGAAATGCTGTTTGCCACACAATGTGAGTGTACTGGGTGCCTCAACTATATAGACCCCTCTCACACAGTAATGAACGCATGTAATAACACTATAAGTGCCATGAGGGTCATCCAGGACCCTCATGACCCAAAGTGTGAGCACTACACCATTTTAACCCGCACACTTATGGCGGTCTATCCAGACCCTGATAAGCCTCTATTTAACCCCCATCAGTCCCATAAGGGTATATTATGACCATTATAGGCCCGTTACAACCCAACATTAACCACATAAGTGCCATGACGGTCCTCAAGGACCATCATGAATCTAAGTATAAACACTATACTGCACTATACCCCCCCCAATAAAACATTAAATATCAGCTAAACACCCTCTACACTAAGCTATTAACACCTACACCACCTACCTACCCCCTAATAACCCCCTCCCCACCACTGTAATTACAGAAATCAAAAAAACTAAAGTCATCAAAAATCAAAAATCTACATTACATAAAATAAAAAAACTAAATCACCAAAAATAAGAAATGTACATTACAGAAAAAAAAAAACTAAGTCACAAAAAATAAAAAAGGAACATTACAGAAAATAAAAAAATACATTACAACCCCCCCCCCACACTACAGAAAAAATAATAATTACACACCTGAAAAGGAAATACATATAATACATACAATACAATACATACAATATAATAGAATTAAATACATACAATTAAATACAATACAATACAATTAAATACAATACAATTAAAGACAATACAATACACCCCTATCTAATATACATCTCCCTATCTAATATACATCCCCCTATGTAATATACATCCCCCTACCTAATATACATCCCCCTATCTAATATACAATACTATCTATCTAATATACATCCCCCTTTACCTTTGAGATGTTTCTTCAGATCACCAACCTAGGGTAAAAAAGATTAAAAAAAATTACTACAACAGGTTTACATAAAATAAATAAACATTCTAAACATTCTAAATATTCTACTCACCTTTCCAGCATGTCCCCGTCCTTCTTCTCCGGCGCGGCACCTGTTAAAAAAAAAATATTACATTAATACACATACATAAACATAAAACCAAGTAAAATAAACACAATCTACATTGTACTTACCTCCCTGCGATGTCTCCGGCCTCTTCGTCTTCTGCCCCGGAAGCATCCGCCTTCTTTAAAAAAAAATAAAAAAAAAAACAACACACATCCGCACTTGCAGATGTCCCCGACGCTAATGAGCTTCCTACGGAGTGTTCCAGAATAAAATTGCCAATGACGGCTTCTGATTGGCTGAAAACGCTATCTATCAAATTCAGCCAATGAGAAGACACCAATTGTGAACCAATGAGAAAGGGATACACCCCAAAATCCCACGCTGATTGGATAATGCACCTGTCAATCTTTATTTGAACCAATCCGAAGGCTTTATTGCCATCAACGAATCACAATGGGATACACCCCCATGCGGTGATTAGCTGAAGACATCTGCGCCTTCCCATTGGCTGTAATACTGATTGACATTGACAACAGCCAATGAGAAGGCACAAATGCCTTCAGCCAATCAGTACGTGGGGCTGTATTCCATTGTGATTGGCTATTGTCAGTGCAACCAATCAGAATGCGCAGATGCCTCCAGCCAATCACCATATGGGGGTGTATTCCATTGTGATTGGCTGAAGGCATCTGTGCCTTGTGATTGGTTTAAATAAAGATTGACAGGTGCATTATCCAATCAGAGTGGGATTTTAGGGTGTATCCCTTTCTGATTGGCTCACACATTGGCACCTCCTGATTTGGTGAATTTGATAGACAGCGTTTTCAACCAATCAGAAGGCGCCATTTTCTTACGGAAAAGTGTTCGTGAGAGCAGATGTCTGCTATCTTTTTTTTTAGAGCGCGGTTTCAGGGCGGGGCAGAAGAGGAGGAGGCAGGAGACATCGCGGGGAGGTAAGTACAATGTAGATTATGTTTATTTTATTTTGTTTGTATGCTTATGTATGTGTACTAATGTTATGTTTTTTTTAACAGGGGCCGCAACGGAGAAGGACGGGACATGCTGGAAAGGTGAGTAGAATATTTAGAATGTTTAGAATATTTAGAATGTTTATTTATTCACTGTAAATGTGTTGCACCAATTTTTTAATTTTTTTCCCTAGGTGGCTGATCTGAAGGTACATCTGCAAAGTTAAGTGGTCTTAATTATTTTATTTTAGCTTAGAATTAGATTATTTTATATATAGATAGCATTTATTGTATGTTAGCTAGGGGTATGTGTTTTATGTAGATAGCATAGCATATATTGTATATTAGATTGTGGTATTTATTTAGATAGATTGGGGGAAGCATATTAGATAGATAGGATGCATTGTATATTAGATAGGGGTGTATTGTATTGTATTTCATTTTATTTGTATTGTATGCATTTGTATTGTATGCATTTGTATTGTATGTATTTCCTTTTCAGGTGTGTAATTTTATTTTATTTTCTGTAGTGGGGGGGGGGGTTGTAATGTGTTTTTTTATTTTCTGTAATGTTCCTTTTTTTATTTTTTGTGACTTAGGTTTTTTTATTTTCTGTAATGTAGATTTTTAATTTTTTGTGATTTAGGTTTTTTATTTTATGTAATGTAGATTTTTTATTTTTTGTGACTTTAGGCTTTTTTATTTTCTATAATTAGAGTGGTGGGGGTTATTAGGGGGTAGATAGGTAGTGTAGGTGTTTATAGGTTAGTGTAGAGGGTGTTTAGTTGAAATTTAATGTTTTATTGGGGGGGTATAGTGCAGTGTAGTGTTTATACTTAGTGTCATGATGGTCCTTGAGGACCGTCATGGCACTTATGTGGTTAATGTTGGGTTGTAACAGGCCCATAATGGTCTTAATATACCCTTATGGGACTGATTGGGTTAAATAGAGGCTTATGAGGGTTTGTATGGACCCCCATGAGTGACAGGGTTAATTAGCGGTTTATGGGGGTCTGTATTGACCCCCATGAGTGAGGGGGTTAATTAAAAGCTTATGGGGGCTATATTGACCCTCCTGAGTGACGGGGTTAATTAAGGGTTTATGGGGGTCTGTATTGACCCCCATGAGTGCCAGGGTTATTTATGGGCTTATGTGGGTCTTTATTGACCCCCATGAGTGACAGGGTTAATTATATGTATTATGGGGATCTGTATTGACCCCATGAGTGACAGGGTTAATTAGGGCTTTATGGGGGTCTGTATTGACCCCCATGAGTGAGGGTGTTAATTAAGTGCTTATGGGTGTCTATAATGACACGAAAATCCCCTAAGCGAGAGAAAAAAATGGCCGCCGAAAAAAACTAAAACGAGGCTCAAAGCCCAGGACTGCCCAGCCACGTACAACTTAGCCAAGAAGTGATCCGAGATAAGCTCGGAAACCCGCATTAACCCCACGGCATCCGAGATAAGCTCGGAGACCTGCATTAACCCCACATTAACCATCGCAGTGGGGGGCCCGATCGCATGCGTCTGAACTCTGAACTCGGGAATTTGGACTTAAATGGAGGTGTAACTTCACTTTCAGAGGTCCTGGGTGCCCCCCCCCCCCCCTTGCTATGGGTAAGCTTGTTATGTATTTTTTGTGGGTATTTATTTTGTTTTGACTGTTTTTAGGTGCGCACGGTTCGGCCGATATGATTGTATTTTTCCGAAGTGGTAATGTTTTTACCATGCTTGTGGGTGTTTGTGCCGTTAAGGTCGGTTCTGAGGTCGTTTTTTTTTCTAAATCGAGTCGTGCGTGTGTGTTTTTAACCGCGTGTGAGGTGCCTTTGAGCCTCCACGCTTTGCGAGGGATGCAGTTCTTGCAAGCTCGCTTCGCGAGCTCTCAAAGCGTGACGACGTTTCGTACTTTGACAACTATTATATGTGATATACTATCGACTTGCCCGTCAAAAATGACGGCAATAAAATTTGAAGCCATGACAATGCTATTTGACACACAATGTAAGACTTTTGTTCTTTTGAAGGCACTCATTGCGAGCCTCTCCCCTCATGTACTTCAAGTTTCCTCCTTTGCAACGATCACCTTCGGCGCTCATCACTAAGACAGATATATAAGTACAGTGCAAAATATGCAATTTTTTTAATACAGTGAATTAATAAATGAATATGAATTAATAAATGAATATACTTTACCTATTTATATGTAATATGCAGCAATCAATATCCTGAAGAGCTAACAATCTCTTTGGATTTTCCTGCATCAGAAAATGTACACTTTCACTTTTGATCACCTGAGGAGAAAGTGTCAGCAATGTGCCAAGTGTGCAGTGTAAATAGGCTGTGTGCGCGAGACGAAACCGTTTGTGTAGGCGTGTAAAGCGCCATTTTAGAATCGTAATGTTTTTATTTTGAAGTTAGTGTTGTAAAATGGCGGCTTTTTTTTATGTATTACTTGGCTCGCAAGCATTTTCCGTCCATTGTAATGGTATATTTTGTATTTCCTACATTCCTGGCTAACTCGTACGTGCCTGGCGGTATTTTGAACGCTTCGGATTCATGTAGCCTCGTTTTCTTTTTTTTTCGGACGCCATATTTTTTCTCGCTTAGTTGATTTTCGAGTGGTGAAACTCAGCAAATACGGTTTAAATTTGCTTGCAACCTCACTCTCAGATGTCCTGGGTGTCCCCCTGTGCTGTGTGTTTTTTTATATATTTTTTTGTGTTTTTCGTGTTTTTGCACTTTTTTGCCATTAACTTCGTATTTTTCCAAGCTCGGATTTTGTTTGAGAAGGGATTCTAAGTCCTGCATTTCTCAACTGCTTGCAACCTAAGGCAATTCTGCGTCTCCTAACTGCTTGGAGGCTAAGTCCTGCATGCTTCAATGCCTCAACTGCTCGCCTCGCTTCGCAAGGCTCGCAAGAGCACCTTTGGCGCTCATTTCTGCCTAAGTTCCACGTGTTTCAATGTCTCAACTACTCGCTACGTGAGGCTCGCAGGCAATGAGCACCTTTGGGGCTCATCGCCCCATGTGCTCCGAGCTTCAATGCCTCAACTGCTCGCATCGGTGCACAAGGTTGCAGGCGATGATCGCCTTTGACGCTCATCGCCTAAGTCCTCCGAGCTCGGAAGGCTTCTATGCGTTAACGGCTCGCCTCGCTTTGCGAGGCTCACAAACATGAAGATGAATTGCAGTTTGACAATTATAATATTTGATACCGTTAAAGTGATCGCTTTTAGAATAGAATATCAATTAAGAAATTAATTTTCAACCTTGAATGTTGGAATGCATTTAACTAGAATGGTTCTTCATTTGCAAAGTTTCCAAATATGGTATGTTTTTAAACTATAGGTTATAACAAATAATGTATTAACTAGGGGTGTAGGAGCCAGAATATTCCTGGGGGGATGCAGCTCATTGTATACACAGGCCGTAAGCCTGTGCCATAAGCATATATATACATACATACAAACACAGAAAATCTGGGGGGATCCCCTCCATTTCCTACACCCATGGTATCAACTTAATATTACTTAAAACAAAATTCTTCAGAATACACAGTAAATATGCCATTCTGACTTGTTCATTATTTTTTTTACTGGGTGTGTCTCTTCTTTGTTTGTTTGTTCATCTATATACTTATATATATAGGACATGGGCGCATTATGTTTGAAGTACATTGTACCTACATGCATTCAATGTAAATGCTTAAACTGACACAGTGGGGACTCAAAGCATGGTATAATAATATAAAATTATATCATATATATAGATGTTGTAATTACGATTTGTCGGTCACGCTATTTTAAAAGTTACAAGCCTTTCGCATACACAATAAGCCCCGGGTTTGACCGGGGCTCTCCTCGCAAGGCCCGTATGTGACTGGCATGAAGGGGCTGCAATGAGCAATGAAGGAGCTCATTGCGGGGCTTGCGATGAGTGCCAAAGGCGCTCATTGCCAGGCCTGTACGTGACTGCCTTCAGTGGGGAAGAGGCCATCCTTGTTTTCAAGCCTGTAACTCGTAAGCCGACTGAAGACCGCCAAAAGACGCCAAATAATTAAAAAAATAACTTACAACCTCACACACAGCACGGGGGAGAGACAGGGAGCCTGTAAGTGAGGTTCAAAGCTAATTTGATATCTAATTTGTGTTTTTGGGAGGTCGGAAAATGGCTACGTGCGGAAAAAAATGGAGGCCGTAAAGCCGTAATTTTTTTAAAGCCCATAAATTTAAAACATATTTTGGCCTTGGGGAAAATGAACTATTTCCCAAGCCCGAAAATGGTTTCACACCCATAAATGCAAACAGGAGCACAAAGAAAGGAGAGGGGGGAGAAAGACACAGGAGAGGGAGACAGGGGAGAGGGTGGAAAGAGGTACAGGGGAGGGAGTGGGGTGGAAAGAGACACAGGGGTGAGAGAGGGGGAAAAGAGATACAGAAGAGGGAGATAAGGGGGAAAGGAACAGGGGAGGGAGAGTGGACAAAGAGACACAGGAGGGAGAGTGTGGGGAGAGGCTCGCTATGAGCACCAAAGGCGCTCATTGTGGACTTCGCGATTAACGCATCGCGGGGCCCGTAAAGTAGAGGGGAGGAGGGGAGAGGCTCGCAGTGAGAACACTTTAGACCTCAGCTGTGTCATTGCATGTCCATTGTACCCGTGTAATACAGTGCACTTTAGACATTGTCTTCTGTACATAAATAAAGATATGTAGAAAAATACTTGTAAAAATGTCCATTGTCTTGACAAATAACCATGATAGATATGAAAATTGTACTGAAATATACATAAACTAATCTCAAATTCAAACATAATGCACAGGTGATCTGATTATACAAAAACAAACAAACAAAAAAATAAAATAAGAAGAGCCACACCTTTTAAAAAAACATGCACAGGATGGCACTGATATATAAGCACAAAACAGATAGGGGGGATTTATTAGGCATCAAGTGGTTGAAATGAAATGTGACTCAGATACGAATTTCTCTCCATAGGAAAAAATGATGGATAACACAGCTACTTGAGATTCTTTGTAAATTCCCCTCACAGTCTCATGGACTTGAGATGGATAGAAATTTCAATCTCTTTTTTGAGCTAAAAAAATTCACATGGTCTATGCTCAAGCCCTACAGCCTTATTAAATTACAATACTGCAAATCTAAAGGGCTCTATATAAGCACATAGCATATTTTTTTACAGAAGTTTTTAGTTAGTGAATCCAAAAGCAAGGTCTTCGGTAACTAAAAACTTCTGTAAAATTAATATGCTATGTGCTTATATAGAGCCCTTTTCAATTGACCAAATCACAATTTAATAAGGCTGCTAGTCTCTAACTGCAAGGTAATTTTCACCTCTGTATTGGAGACCCTCCCAACCTATACACCTCACCTCAAATGCCTTCTCTCTACCCTACCCAAAAGGAGATATTCTCTACAATGCCATCAAATCTTCAAGAAGTCACATACTCCAGTTTTGTTTATTTTTAAATCTATATCAGTTATATAAATTGTGTATAGGGAAAATATTAAATTCCCATATGCTCACATGTGTATATGATCAGCTCATGGGGACTGGAAGCTCTCAGAAAGACAAAGACATATGTAGATTTGGGACTGGGACTTGCCACACCCAAACTACGAATACAACATCTATGTTCCTTTTTACTGAGCAAGTGTAACACAGAATAATATGCTACATTTTAGTGAAAAATCTAAAAAAGGCAGAAGAGTTCAGACTCCACTGCTCCTGGTATCAAGCCACAACAAGGTCAATTTGAGGATGGCCTTTGTCTAGCATGACCTATGCAAGGCCCAGTTGGTATACACATAAGGATTTTGGCACAAATCGCATATTGAATATAATGAATAGACAAAGACCACTTCTTGGAGGGAGAACTGGTCACAGCGTTTATTGGTAAACACAAATGACATATTAACAATAAATAAATAAACATAACCAAGTGATGGGAGGAGCCTGGCCAGAGATAGCACGCTATACCCGCCACTGTGACAACAACATACCGTATATACTCAAGTATAAGCTGAGTTTTTCAGCTCTTTTCACCCCCCGTGTCTCTCTAATTCCCCCGTGTCTCTCTAACCCTCTTCCTGTGTCTCTCTAACCCTCCCCCATGTCTCTCTAACCCTCCCCCGTGTCTCTTTCCCTCCCACCCTCCTCATTCAAAACCCCCCTCCTCACTTTACCCCTCTAAATACCTCCCCCTCTCCCTTTCCCATCACTTACCTCATCTGCAGCTGCTCCTCCCCTCTCCAAGCTCCTTCCTACGTTGGGACCCAGCATATGCTAATGACGTGACGTCACATGCGTGCCACGTCATTAGCATTGGCCAGGACAAGAGGCAGGAAGGAGCTTGGAGAGCGGAGGAGCAGCTGCAGATTGAGGTAAGTGAGGGCAAAGGGAGAGGGGGAGGTATTTAGAGGGATAAAATGAGGAGGGGGGTTTAGGATGAGAAGGGGTAAAGTGAGGAGGGGGTTTTAGGATGAGGATGGGGGGGTTAGGATGAGGATGGGGGGTTGAGGTTGAGGATAAGGGGGTTGAGGATGAGGATGGGGGGTTGAGGAGAGAGGTTGAAGAGGGGGGTTTATGATGAGGAGGGGGGTTGAGGATGGGGGGTTGAGGTTGAGGAAGGGGTTGAGGAGGGAGGTTGAGGAGGGGGTTTAGAATGAGGAGGGGGGTTGAGGAAGGCAGTTGAGGATGAGGATGGGGGTTGAGGTTGAGGAGGGGGGTTGAGTAGGGAGGTTGAGGAGGGGGGTTGAGGATGAGGAGGGAGGTTGAGGATGAGGTGGGAGGTTGAGGATGAGGAGGGAGGTTGAGGTTGAGGAGGGAGGTTGAGGATGAGGAGGGAGGATAAGGGTTGAGGATGAGGAGGGGGGTTGAGGAGGGGGATGAGGATGGGGTGGAGGATGGGGGGTTGAAGATGAGGAGGGAGGTTGAGAATGAGGAGGGGGGTTGAGGAGGGAGGTTGAGGGATAAAATGAGGAGGGGGGTTTAGGATGAGAAGGGGTAAAGTGAGGAGGGGGTTTTAGGATGAGGATGGGGGGGTTTAGGATGAGGATGGGGGGGTTAGGATGAGGATGGGGGGGTTGAGGTTGAGGATAAGGGGGTTGAGGATGAGGATGGGGGGTTGAGGAGAGAGGTTGAAGAGGGGGGTTTATGATGAGGAGGGGGGTGAGGATGGGGGTTGAGGTTGAGGAAGGGGTTGAGGAGGGAGGTTGAGGAGGGGGTTTAGAATGAGGAGGGGGTTGAGGAAGGCAGTTGAGGATGAGGATGGGGGTTGAGGTTGAGGAGGGGGGTTGAGTAGGGAGGTTGAGGATGAGGAGGGAGGTTGAGGATGAGGTGGGAGGTTGAGGATGAGGAGGGAGGTTGAGGTTGAGGAGGGAGGTTGAGGATGAGGAGGGAGGATAAGGGTTGAGGATGAGGAGGGGGGTTGAGGAGGGGGGATGAGGATGGGGTGGAGGATGGGGGGTTGAAGATGAGGAGGGAGGTTGAGAATGAGGAGGGGGGTTGAGGAGGGAGGTTGAGGAGGGGGGTTGAGGATGAGGAGGGAGGTTCAGGTTGAGGATGGAGGTTGAGGAGGGTGGTTTAGGATGAGGAGGGTGGGTTGAGGATGAGGATGGGGGTTGAGGATGGGGGTTGAAGATGAGGAGGGAGGGTGAGGAGGGGGTTGAGGATGAGGAGGGAGGATGAGGATGGGGATTGAGGAGGGTGATAAGGGAGGGGGGAAGAGGCACAGGGAAGAGAGAGGGGGGGAAGAGACACAGGGAAGGGAGAGGGGGAAGAGATACAGGGGAGGGGGAGGGGAGAAGAGACACAGGGGAGAGAGAGGGGGGACACAAGAAAAGGGCAGACAATGAGGGGGGCACAAGAGGGACACAGGGGGCAGCACATTTCCCACCCTTGGCTTATACTCGAGTCACTCATTTGTCCCAGTATTTTGTGGTAAAATAGGTGCCTCGGCTTATACTCGGGTCGGTTTATACTCGAGTATATATGGTAATAGATATTTTGTAATCATCAAGTCAATACCTCCAAATTGTCATTATTCATCATATTTTTTTAATTCTATAATATAATATTGTAGGGATTGATGGGTATCTTCACACATGGCTCTCTGGGGGCATAATGGCGAAGATGGCACCAAAAGAGACTATAAATGGCTCCACCCCCCAGCTAGCCACCTCCTATCCCAGACCCCGGCCCTGCCAGGTCAAGTGGCCCCTCCTTCCAACCCCAGGAGGCCTGGGGTGAGGCCTTCGGGCCCTCCATGAAGCCACTAAATTTTCAAACACAAAGCGTACCAACTCAATTATTTCCATTGGCTGGAGACATTGATTTCCTTTGGCAACAAGTTTTTGCTGTCAGGACAGCCTATGAATCCATTGCTTATTCTCTTATATCTGATTGTACCTAAATCAGTCCTCAACCCACCCAAGGTGGAGACAAAGACTAAACTGGAAACTAATATTCAAAAACTAGTTTAATATTAAATATTACTATTATAAATTATATTTTATATATATATATATATATATATATATATATATATATATATATATATATATATAATAATTATAAATTGTTAAATTATAATGTTACCAATGTGTAATCAAAATCAAAATAACTTGTTCCTCTTGCTAGGACATTACAGTGATAGTTAAAATGTATTATACAAACTTATTTTAAAAGATTCACCATCTTCTAGTGGTTAATTTAAAGGACATAGGTAAACACTGATCAGATCTCAGATTCTTTTGTTAGTTAAACATATATCATGACTTAAAATGTCTGAGAATTAGCAATGGAGCCACTGTCATAGTTTACTCTATTACAAGAATTAAGACAATAAATCACTGTATTAAAAGTATCATAAACACCTATGTGACAGATAATGTTACAAAGAATGGCTTCTACTAAATTAATATACTTAAATCACCCTTAACAAAAGCCAGGAGATCAACCTACTTTATATTTCTTTATAACCACAACAAAATGCCAACAATCATACTCACTATTTAATCTTCCAAACTGGTGCAAATACACTAACACCCATAATATTTATGCACATTTCTTCATGTTTAATATTATAGATTAACTTCTTACAAGTCAAATAATCCGTCAGCTCCCATAATATTGTCAAATGCCTTTCCCTGTCTAGTTTTTATTTTGAAGTTTTAATCTGGTCTACTGTTATTGAGTAAAAACTGTGTGGTCTGAATTTTAATCCCCAAACTCACCAGTTTCTTTATTGCATGTGGTGTGGCCTTGAATTGCAGAATGTTTTAAACATACATAATGAGCTCAATGTCAAACTGTTGGGTCTTTTGTCTTTAACAATAAGCACTTAGCTCCACTAAATGAATAGAAATTGCTTTAGTGAGTAACCAAAAACAAGATCTTTTCAGTGTAATAATAATGACATTAAGTAATGCAGACATTGTCTTGGGTTTCCTTTTTCTTCTTTCATCATTCCCTGAAGAGAATGAAACCTGCAAAAGGCACCCAGTTGAAGAGTTTCATAATTATCAGAACGTTAAAATATTGTTTTATATACACACACAACGAGAATACTGTATATGTAAATATATATTTTGGCAAATAAAGAAAAAATACAAATATATGTTGACAATAATACTACAACAAGGAATAGACAATGCATTGGCCTAGGGGGGAGAAGGGCACAGAGCAGTTAAGTATGTCGATTCTACCTTTAAAAACAATTGGATTTTCCATTCATATTTAACATCCATATTGTTTTGGTTCAAATATCTTCTTATTATTATTATTATCGTTTATTTGTAACGCTCCAACATATTCCGTAGCGCTATACATAAGTTAAGTTACAGGCAATGACAAGTTAAAGATTCATACATTGCAAAGAGTGTATGGCCCTGTCTTTGAGCTTGGAATCCAGTGTCCATAGCGCTTTCCCTAAAGCACTGCGCAGGAGTGAAACTCGCAGACTTACAATCTAAAGGTTAAAGTTTGTATGTGGTACAGTAGGGAGAGAGTAGTGCTGAGTATGTTAGGGTGGAAGGTTATAGGCTTCTTTAAAGAGGTGCATTTTTATTGATGTTTTGAAGTATTTAAGGTAGGAGGATAGTCTGGTGAAGCGAGGCAAGGAGTTCCAGAGAATAGGGACAGCGCAAGAAAAGTCCTGGAGGCGGGAGTGAGAGGAGGTGACAAGAGTGGTAGAAAGAAGAAGGTCGTTAGCAGAACGAAGAGGGCGTGTGGGGGAGTATTTGGAGATGAGAGCAGAGATGTATGGGGAGTGTGCTGTTGTTGAGGGCTTTATAAGTTAGGGTCTAGATTTAAACCTCTATTTCGGATGGCTAAGGAGGAGCCAGTGAAAGTGAAGATGTGCGACACAATCCTTAGAACAAGCTAGAAGATATAATTCATTGTAATCTCCCATAATGTAATTATGTTTAAAAAAAACAAATGTGGATTCTTACATTGTTTTGTGGTGCCAGTGTGCAATGAATAATCCTCACATATAACTTGTAAAATGTGCCCCTTTCGTAAAAGTACACTTCACGCTTATTTATAACCATGGCAATCTCCCAGACCTCCATAAGAACAGCTTTTAGTGGTCTCTGGTCTGTATCAGATGAATATATAAATGTAATGTTATTATATGGTGTTTCACTGGACAGACAGAAAGAGCCACCATGTAGCCAATAACACTTCTTCCAAATTCAAAGTGATTTGCCAGGTTACCATGTTTGCAATCACAAAAAAAGCATAATATGGATGTATTTTTGTGCCAGTGTCATAGTAGACCTTAGTCTGCCACATGTACATATATAAAAATAGGAAATGATTGCAAGCAGTTTGCAGAATTATATTATAGATTTTTACAATTCTTTGGGATTTTAACTGTGAAATGTTCTATATAGCACCTGTGATTATATGCCATGTATATGTACCATATGCAAATTCTAAATAACTATGTTTTCCTTCCATGCAATAACTGAATAACTCATTAGGAATCTAATTCACTATGCAAACAATAGATTTAAAATAGAATTGGTCGTAATCATGAATAATTGATATATGATCATATGTGAAATGACACGTATGGACTCGTAATTTAATTCATTGCATGAGTTAACATTCATGATAACATTTTATGATTGTGTTATCATATTCACATATTAAATCATGTAAAGTTATGCACACAAATTTAAAATGGTGCCAAAACAATTATGTAAATACCTTGCAGTGTCAAGTAATACATTAAAAAGTTAAATTATAAGGCATTTCACCCATAGTTTTGGATAACAACAATACATTATGATGTGATTAGACATTTCATTATCATCCTGTTGACAAAGCGGGGTGGAACATTTTCTTGGAGCTTGGCAGAGTTAAAAATCTGTTGTGTATTATGATTGGCACTTAGAGTTTTACACAAAGCCCATATCCAACAGGACTGAGCGATAATGAGAAGGTAATGAGTAACATAGCTTAGTACAGTGGTTCTCAATGTTGTTTTAATGGACAACTTAAAAGTTGATTAGGATTTTTGAGGACCAATTAAATATTGATTAAGGTCTTAGCTGGCCACCTAAGGATTTATTTACCAACTTTTAATAACTATAACACATTATTATTATTATTATTATTATCGTTTATTTATAACGCGCCAACATATTACGTAGCGCTGTACATAAGATACGTTCAAGACAAAGATACATACAAATTAACACATAGTAAAACAAGGAGGGCCCTGTCTTTGAGTTTGGAATCCAGTGTCCATGGTGCTTTCCCTAAAGTACCTTGTGGGATTGAAACTCGCAGTGTGTTAGGGTGGAATGTGATACGCTTCTTTAAAGAGATGTGTTTTTAGAGAGGTTTTGAATGTATAACATACATACCAGTTATAATGTTCTATACTATTAAGTTATAGCCTGTGGAATTATAACCTTAAATTCTAGCACAAGGCATATCTATGCTACACATTTGTGCATTTTCAATCATTTTCTACATTTAGTTTCAGAAATATTTTGCAACCCCATTTGTACTAGAGACCACATGTATGGCGCACACAGACCGCAGTTTAGGAACCAAGTAGGCCGCAAAAATGCTACAACCTGTTTTTGCGGCAGTGCTGGAAAAACTAGCCCATTGTTGTACGTTCTCTAGGATGCTTTGTACAAATCACATAAACTACTAACATAATCATATTTTTAAGATATTAAGGTTAGATGCTTGACCAATATTACAAATATGCTCATATGAAAGGGTCACTTTCATTCCTTTATTTAACCTGGAACAGTGAATGGTAATTCATCCTTTAGAAATCCCCATGAACCTAGTACTGGAGTTGCTGCCAAAAGATCTGAATGCTTTTTCCTAAATCTCTGTAATCCAATAAGCTTTTGTGTTTAGCAGCTTGTTTTGAAACTTGTATAGCACCCCAGCCTGTGTCTCCGTATGTTCGTTTGCAGGCAGGTGAGTGCCTGAGGGCCTCATTATTATTCAAGCCAGGGGGCCCTCACAGCCCGGACCAGAATGTAATTTGTAATTAACTGTCATTTACTTCTGTCTGCATTGAGTTGTTGTTCAAAAGACAATGTATCTGAGCTGGCCACTCGTTACTCTTTGTTGAAGGTGTAATGTCTCTCAGATCTTGCTGTTTCCATACCCTTTAGAAAAGCAACTACTTGCTCTCTCTAAACAAAATGAGGAATGGAATGTGTGGATTCTGTTTTGTCAAATAAATGCAATGTGACACAGTTGTTGGGTTATGTTACCGAGTACTGTTTGCTATTCTCTAATTAATGTGTACATGTTTATGCCACAGCTGAAAGAAATTACATAGATAAACATGGCCTCAGATACAATTCAAATCATTGTAAACCAGTTTCCCTTTCCTTGGGTTATTCAAACAAATTGGAAGAAAGTCAATAAGGTATTCATCAACTATTAACGCCCAACTCCAATTGGTGATAATTACTAGAACATTTTAATAATTAGAACATACATTTATTTAGACTTTTTTTTTTAAATATCTGTTCTTCTGAAGAAATACCAGTTATTATTGTTGATGGTTAGTATCTATTTTACCTCATTCAAAATGCAGGTTACATTTATATGTGAGTAGGGTACATAATGAGATATTAACTAACTTTGACTGGTACTTTTTAATATACCAGCTCATGTCCAAAAGACTATGCTTTAATTATATTATTCTTTCATGCTGTCCGAGGCCCACTCTGATTTTCAAGTCACTATTCACCCTATATTACTACTTATTTCCTTTGCTATAAAACATGCATATATATATATATATATATAATATATATATAATATATATATATATATATATATATAGAAGGGGAATAAACTGTTTGTGGGCTTACATGCAAAAAAGACATTTCTGTGCATATGAACACACTTCTCCAATTTGAGGCGTGCTGCTGCCTCCTGAATATTTGCCTTAGGCCCATGACATTTAGACCTAGGCAAGAACACAGCACTGCCCATAATAAAAAAATATATGGATGTTCTGTTGAACCGAAGAGTATTTACATATAATTATAGCTGCCACGTATCTGTTACTAAATCCTTGTTTATAGGTCTTTGTAACAAATATCTGCATTATAATATGATTCTATTGATCATTATGACTATGACTGTATATAAATTATTTCTCTCTCCGTCTCTATCATTCTTAGAACTATCTTAATCTACAGAAATTATGCATCCATAGTTCCAAATTTGTAGGCTTTTAATATTGTTTTTTTATTATTATATTTGAAAACATGGCTTTAAAAAAAAATAAAAAAGCTTTGTGTGTGGAACATTTTTAGCTTCTGTCCGATGTATGAGAGAAGCCAGTTCTTCTGCATTATCAAAAGAGACAAGAAGCAGCAGGCTTTAGCACCTACCCTAGAAGGATTGCTACATGCCACTCTAAGTGTGATTAAGCTTCCTTTAGTGCACCAGTGACATCATTGATAGCTCAAAGCTCCTGCTACTCAAGAGTATTCGAATGCATTTCATGCTTGGCTTACTCAAAACTGCAGAGCTAAAATTTACACCTTATTTGATGTTCTTCTCCCTGCTGTTAATTGGTAAAGGGATCTCTGACCCTTTTGATCTCAGCTACAATCCTCTAAATGCCCAGGTCTGCTAAACTGTTCAGCAGGAGATGCTCAGCAGTTGCCCAGTAATGTGAAATCATTTTTTTTGGCTTTCTTGCCTTTGGTTTACATCCAAGTTTCACAGGAATAAGAGATGACAGTTGTTATAGATATGCTGGTTTAATTACTTGTCAGCTTATAGCTGATATCTCAGCTAGCCAACGTGGAAGCTTAAATTTCTTGTAGTAGCTTACAGCATGACCAACTGCTAGAGTATATTATTTAACGTGTGAATATATATTAAGGAAAAACATATTTTATGATATAATTGAAAAGAACACCATGTGAATCTTTGATCCAAGAATTAAAATGTCTACAGATAGCAAAACAATATTGTTCCATGGAATTATCTTAAATATGCTTGAATACAAAATAAAAATGATTGTAGATGATAAAAATAGAATTGCTATCAGAAATATATGGGTTTTCTATTTATGTCGAGCTAATGCAGTAAAAGACTAGAAATTCTGGAAAAATATAAACTTTTTGAATAAACTGCACAATTTGTATATATAGTTGTATAGTACACAACCATTAATACGCATTATTCTGTTATCTTCTTCTTCATTTTTCTAATACATAAATGTGCTTATCTTCTCTCTCTCTCTGTGTTGTTATGATATTATCTTTAATGTCTGGGAAATACATCTGAAATTTGTAAAAAAATAATGCACCTATCAAATTATATATGAATACTGTTTTTTATTTATAAAAATAAAAATACTAATTCTAAATGTAATGTTTTTTTATTACGAAGGCTGTATTTGATAATGCATTAATGTACCTAAATCATGTGGCCTGTATTAGAGTTTTCTTAATAATATCTTGGTTCTTCAAATGTTGTGTTTCTTTTCTATGTGTTAACTAATTCCAAATATCAGCTTTGCGTATAAATGTTTGATTCAGTAATCCAGTAGAGATTTGGTATTTTTTTGTATTATTATCTAAAAATAATTTAAAAAATGTCAAAGTTCAGACAGTGTTATTATGGACATATATAATCCAGTTATGGGCTCAAAAGCATGACCACACCAGTAAATGATGATCCAAGAGCCTGCAAGTAGAATAATTGCTATTTTCTTATCTGGCTGTCTATGCTCCCCTATTTAAAGCCCTAGACCACATGTTTTCCTGAATTTGACCCGGAGAGGCTTATACAAGTTATGTCACGCCAGGCATGGGCAACTTTTTTTTTTTTGTCTATTTATTTAGTCGTTGTTTCCCCCATGTTTTATAAACACATATAAGCCAATCATTATCTACTGAAGTTCTGTTAAATTTCCCTAGTAGACTTTCCCCAGTTAGTTTCACGTGTTAATTTGCCAACCATGCCTTATTCTACACACAAAATGTCTTCTAATGTAGAGTTGTAGAACGTTGTGGTGAACCTGTTTGTGATCAATAGAGACAGGGGAAGAGAGATGTTCTTAGTTCACTTTTACCACTTGATTACTACTACCCCAATAAAGCACATTGATGCATGGGCTGCATGTCTATAGACAACCCAACCTCCTTCCCCCAACTCCTTTTAGAGGGGTCTCTGCTGTTTATCCCATGCTTTGTTATCCAAAAAGATACATAGTTTCCATTGATGTGAAGCAGATTATCGGTTACTATAGTTTCCCTATTGCTCAATTCATGGCACTGAAAAGCTTGGTACAATAGGTTTAACAGTCTTGTTAGGACAGATAATTCCATGTTGTGTAGAATGAGAAAGGAGATACCTGTTTCTTTGTCTTTGATGTACTTTAACTCTCTGTGATTGAAGGGGAATTAGCAAATTATTAATTGTAGGACACTTAATTCTTTGTTTGAAGTATACTGTAAATTACAGTGAAATTCTTTATAGTACTGAATTAGAATTGCATAATGTAACTACAGTAAATGCCAGAGAAAAAAGAATATACATAAATTAAACTGCACGTTGCATGCGAATAAAAGTGTGTGTTTGTATAGTGAAAATTGTCTCCAATGTACATTTTTTTTTTGGTTTGATAAGAAAGCTTGCAATGTGTGTGTGCAAAAATGAAAAAGTAATTTCAGGGTTGTTTATTTACATCAAGTTAGTTAGAATGTCATCATACACAGGAATATAAAAAAGACCAGGCTTCTGAATGTATTGACGTAACTAATTTATTCCTAGAAGCCAGTATAAAAATGTTAAGAGGGTCTAGATGATACAGTGCAGAATAATGCAAGTGCCTCTGGAAGCAATGTTTGCATCCAAACCAGCGTGACTAAGAAAAACTTAATATGATTTGATAACCGAAAAGGGCACACATTTTGTTCAAGCGCATGCAGGATTTTTTCCCCTGAAAAATAGATTGCTCCAGTTCAACTCTATCCATTTGATACCTTTGATCTTAATTGTATCAGCTTTCCAATGTAGAGATATAAGTATCATCAACTTTACATAATCAGACTGAAATGGAACAGAGGCTTTTATTGATTTCATAGTTTAGTGAACCAAAGATCAAGGGGTGGGGGACTTGTAAAGAAAATATTGCCTCAACATTACTCCAATGTATGACCCACCTACTGGTATATAGATTACTCAATGGTATGTTTTTATTATTCAGAATGGTTAACACACAATTCCAAAATGTGGAGATTTATTTAAACAGTGTTTTTATAATTAAATGGACAGCACAATTGCAAAAATAAAATAGTTTAGCTAAATGATCTTATCCATTTGTGAAGTTCTACCCATGTTTGTGTGTTCTGCCCATGCTTTCAAAAAGACTCAATTATAATAGTGTTGTGATTGGTCTTAATTGATAAGGTTGTTTGGTCTGCTCACACCTCAGAGTCCCTGCAGGGACACAAATGACTGTATAATGACCCTGCAGAGCTGACCAGACACTAAATATGTTATGGTGCGTAGAAAGGTGATTGAAAACCCTCCGCTATATAACCAGTAAGGAAGGAAAAGTGCTTCCTTACTGCACTTAAAACATGTCTCAAGCAGGTCAGGAGACCTGTTTTTTTCCACAGAACTTCTCGGAAAACAGTCTTTCCACTGTAGCTAAGGATTCTGGGTAGTGACATGCAAATTAGTTTCAAAGCCCACTTAAAGGACTAGTGTAAAAGGGCTGGTAATATTTAGTATGCCACTTGGCAATTTAAGACATATGTATTTATACATTTAGCAATAAAGCCATCTGTAAATAATATTACAAATTAATATTAACCTGCTCAAGCTGCTGGCTCTGTCTCCACCTCCCTTCTGTCACATGACTCAAACTGGTTCTCTAGAAGCACTGAAGTTATCTGTTTAATTATTTAGGTTTTCTGACTTAAGCAATTCTTTAATCTGATAAGACTATAAATTAGCCATTGTTTGGAAAAAACAGGCAACAAATAAAATCACTGATATCACTAATGGCATCAGGTAGGGGAAGAATCACATGTTCACACAGGCGCAGTGATATAGGAAGATAAGTCCTAACTACTGAATAAGGTGATTTCAATGGCTTCCACAAAAACAGTATTGAGTCATATGACAGGAGAGAGGTGGAGACAGACCAGTATACCAGTCAGGTAGCATTCATTTTAAAAACATTTAATTTACAGAT
Organism: Discoglossus pictus; assembly: GCA_027410445.1. Lineage (NCBI taxonomy): Eukaryota > Metazoa > Chordata > Amphibia > Anura > Alytidae > Discoglossus > Discoglossus pictus. The sequence goes on from CM050166.1 coordinate 228,763,536, forward strand.
GGCGTTATTGTTGAATTTATAAACACACATTTCTTGAATTACCAAGCGGTGAACTAGATACTACAATCTTTTATCTGGCTCTTACACTAACCATTTTACATGGAAATCCATTTGGGACTATGGGCCCTGCATAGCCACGACTTAGGGTACAGTGCTGTGAAGCTGTAGGTCTGGTCCAATATAGGAGGAGGACTATGGCAGAAGCTTTTGTAAAACGCCATAAAAACTTAAATGATCAATTTTAAAAAAGGACACTCCAATGCTATTCATAAAAAAATGAAAATACATGCATAACATTCTTTTAATAGACTTATGAGATTTAATAATCACTTTGGTTTCACCAAGATTCGCCAATCTCTTAGGTTGTATTGGTTACTTTCTATGGGTAATTTAGTAGAGAACTCAGAGAACTTCTTCGCATCTCCTGCAAAATTGACAGAATCATGGTAGAAGTATTAACCTCACTATAGGAGATGTGTCCATGATGTCATGTAACAAATGTAGGTGAACTGGTCCCATGTTAAAAAGGATGGGATCATAAATACAAAAGCCCCCATATCAAAGTTCTTTAAATTGAGTTCATATAATAGTTCACATTAACTCTTTGCAAAGGTCCAGTGCTTCAGTCCTCCGAGGCAGAAATAGAAACTTCTAGATAGACAAGGAGGGGAACCAAAATATATTGGTGTGAGACAAAATGAAAGTGGCCAAATAGGCATAAGACAGATAAAAAAAATGCATCTGACACATTTAGAATAAGACTTCTTCAGGGACAAACAAAATGTACTGGATTATTATTTTTTTGCTCTCACCTTGTATAGAAGAATACATTTTTTCTTTATTTCATCATTTCCCGATAGCTAGAGCAAGTGGAAGGAGTGAGACAAGGGAAGAGGGAGAGGCGAGAAGGATTTGTTAGGTAAGTGGATCTAAGTGAATTTGATACTAACCCTCTTCCCCACACATGCCCAGAAGCAGGCAAGCTTGCACCTTTATATTGTAAGTTTACGAGTTTTCAGTATTGTGAGGTGCTTTAGGGAAAGCACTGTATATATGTAATTGAAAGCTCAATAATAGGGTCTTCCTTTATTTTCATTGTGGGAAATTGTTTATACTTGTACTTAAACCCTGTATTGTGCTGCGGAATATGTTGGCGCATTACAAATAAAGCATAATAAAATAAATATACAACCTTGTCTCCAGAAATGTAAACACATAGGGCCTCATTCTATTATCGGCCACAGCCGCTGCGGGGCCGCAAGGACCGGCTGCAAGCTTTCCGGCTATTCTATTCCCCTCCGGCCGGGGAATCCGGCAGGCTTGCGGCCGGCGCCTTGCTATCTCTTGCGGCCGATCGCGCCGGAGGAAAGCCTTTGATCTAAAACGGCCGCAAGGAAATCGGCCGTAAGAGAAGCCTGGTTGCGATTCTATTGCTCCGGGAACCCTCTCTGCAAGGCTAAAAACGAGCCGCAGCTTACTTGCAGGAAACAGGTCCCGCTAGCATCAATTAAGCACATAAAATAGCTCAAATAAAGCCATCCTGCACTTTGCGGAGTCTATAAAGTGATATTCGGTGTTAGAAAAAATAGCACATACTCCTATACTCAAATCCGTAAAATGATATTTTTTTAATATACGTAAAATATCCATGTAAAAAGTCCAGAGGGCTTGGAGCACCTCAGACACGCCCACGCCGCAGCCGGAAAATAAACAGTTAATGTAAACTCGGGTTTGGGCAGATGTGCAAGCTTGAGAGTGGGTTACTTTTAATCCTCATGTCCCCCAATATGATCCCTAGCATTTACAGAGCTGTACAGTGCAGGCTTGAATTTATTTTTGAGTTTATATATTTCACAGCTTACGGCCGGTTTCAAGATATGCGGCCGGCCGTAAAAGGAGATCCTTGCGGGGCCGTATAATAGAATCGCGAGTTAACTGAACCCCCGCAAGGAATCGCAGCCTTACGGCCGATTTACGGCCGGTAATAGAATGAGGCCCATACACAATATCACCAAATGCCTCCGGGGTCCTTGATACTTTATTTTTTTTTAGTTAAAAACAAGCCTTATCTATGTTTAATTATGCTTATACTCAGACTCAAAGTTTTTAAATCTATACTTACAGTTAAATGTGCTTCCATTGTAGACTGGTCCTTTAAAATGAAAAAGAAATGCGAAAATCTGAAACTTCTGTAAATTTCCAAGAAATGCAGTTTAGTTACTGTCCAAGAATAAAGGTATATTGCTTAGTGTTTTATTTCATATTAATTAATTGAGATAATATACAAAAAATTGTGTCGTATAATAAACCTTGCAGACATATCTATAGTGAGTGACGAGTTTCTAGGACTCAGTTGCTTGAAAACTGGTTAAAACGTGTATAAGTAGAATAGTTTTCTTTTGACACTGCTTAACTCTTCCTCCATCTGCAAAATAAATAAACAGTTTAAAATTGTAGAAAAACAAATGAGACAGTTTAATTTTATATGGAAAATATAACATTATTTTTCTGGATGCCATAATGTATAGTTTAATAATAAACAAGACGCCTCTTTCTTTTCTAGCTTGAGTGAGTCTTGTGTTAGTTATATTATCATTTCCATGGTGGATTTCTGCTCTAATGTTATTGTTAGAAATTGGTGCATTAAAATAAATTCAACTACTTTGCATTTTTAAAACACAGGCACATCTGGAAGTTGTTTGACATTGTTGAAGGTTTCATCCTGATTATAGTCAATAAAATCCAAACTAAAGATGACTGTCTTGGCTCACTAAACAACAAGGTTTTATCACTAATTACAATCCTTTATTACCAGTAGTTTAATAGGTTTATTGTAGGTCATAAACCATTCCTGCATGGGAGTACAGCAAAGAAATAGGTTCTGCATTTGTGACATCTTCATTCCCATTCAGTGTAATTATTCAATGATCATTAATGATAATGTTATCCTTAATTAGAAAAAATATAAAGCTCATTTTGAAAAGCTTCATTAAAAGGAGAAATTAAAAAAAATATATAGTGGAACTGAACATATGCTGAACTCCATTTAAATGTTCCTTTTGTGGCAGTAAAACAATGTGCGTAAGATTCTTTAAACTGTCAAGGACTTTATAATATTTGAATAATAATTATAAGAATAAGCTACACAATGTTTCAAATGTAACATAAACATGTGAACAAAATAGCAGCTATGCAAATTTACATCTTACCAAAATATTGAAATTTATTTAAATTTTCTAAAGAAAGGTAGAAGAGTTGCAGTGTTTTTGAGACCTTGGTATTAACAGGATGGTTGACATCTATTGCAACTCATTATTTTGCTGTTTAGTGCAACGGCAACATTTTCTCAATTGCCTTGTTATTTTTTTTTCTTATCTTTAATCTATATAGTAAGCAATATAGCAATGGAGGAAGTATGTATGTGTTAAAAAAAGGAGGGCCCAATGCTAAACAAATAAATAATAAAGCGATAATTACTGCTTGTTTGCCACTCTCTGTGGTTGTCAGCCACCAGATGGCACTGTAGAATTCATTTAGTGCCTCCTCCGAGGATTCATTTCTACGGAATAGTGAAGTTTGTTTATGTGTACATGCACATTTTTATACAGTATAAATATATGTGTGTCTAGGTACAAGATTTATCTATCTATCTATCTATCTATCTATCTATCTATCTATCCATCCGTGTTTATATATTGTATGTCGCTCTATACATTTGCATGTTTTTAATGTATTCTTTTGTATTTCGTGCTCATTTTTTATATTTTTTAAATGGCTTGTGGATGTGAAGCTGCCAAGCAAATGTGCATTTAATGTAAGAAAATATATAATCTATGCTTGTGTACATGGTGCTGTACATTTATACATACACAATGTAAAGATTATGGTGTTGCTCTCTGGAGAATTTATAGTGTAAGTGCTAATAGAGGATTGAAACACGATGTAAGGGGACTGCTAGATGAATTAAGGTTCAAGCATGATGAGGGAGAAATCTCCAAACCAGAAAGGTGCTTATATAAAGTTGTGGTTGATTGAGCTAAGGCGGTAGTTGGTAAACTTCCCTGGTGGGCTTTAAGAGAAAGCCTGAATATTTAAGTCTAGGGGAGAGTCTTATAGAAAAGGGTAGAGAATTACAAAGAATGGGGCTGATCTTGAGACGTCTTGCAAGTGAGAAGGTAATGATAGAGGTTGAGCGGAGCAAAGTGTTGAGATGTAGAGAGGTGGTGTTTACTTGAGTCATTTTTAAATGAGGCTAAGGATTTTGAATATTATTCTTTTAGAGATGGGGAGCCATTGTAGTGTCTATTACATTTAGCCAAAAAAGGCAAATATTCTTCAAGTGCCCTCCCCCATCACAAACAAACATATTAACTGATCAGCCATCTATGTATGTGCCCTAAAGCTCTAGCACTGGTGCCTTTGTAAAGGTAGGCACTCCTAGTTGCTTTGTGTCATGTAAAACTTGTGTATTAAATTGCTGTAAGCCCTTGGAAGCTGATACCTCAAATTTTTTGCATCTATATATTTCATTTTGTCATCCTCATATGTTTCATATATGTATTATGCTTATTCTATTTGAATAGATCATATCAATTACCAATTACCAAATTTAGCTAAAACATAGCAGCTGACATGACAATAATTCTTTATGTTCATTGCATGAGGAGGTATTCAGCCTGTATCATTGGAAGAAAAAAATATATTAAATGCTTATCTGATTAATCTAATAACATAAAATGATCCTCCTTCCTCTCTCATTACTGAAGAGATAAAACAAATAGCATCCTCTCTCAGGCTCCAAGCCAACAGTAAATGTCGAGGACTGACTCATGCACAATTAAAGGCTGCTTAGATTTTCTTTAATAATGTTTTTATGCTCTTGTAACATTCCTTTTCTCTGTGGATAATAATTAGACAACTGCATTTCATTTCCCCATCCTGTTACTTCTACAACGATATACCTTGCTTTTTCCTTTATTTAGAGGTTCTCTTCACCTAAAACGTCTCCTTAGACCACATTCTACTGCTCTGATATCCCTTAATCAATTAAGCATTTTCTTCTACCGCTGGATTCTCCATCAGTAGTTAAAAAAGTACATAGTAAAGTTTTTGTTTGTTTTGCATTCATTTAAATATAATATTTAAAAATTAGAGGACCATTGCATTTAAAGTTTGTTGTCTTATTCTGTGCCAGAGCATCCCTGATTTTTCCTCTGCCAACCATTCCTCATTTTCACTTCTAATCACATAGGCCCTCATTCAATTGCGATTTGGCCAATAGGGCTCTAAATAAGCACATAACATATTTTTAAAAGAAGTTTTTAGTTAGTGAAAACCTTGCTTTTGGTTAGATGTTTACTAACTAAAAACTTCTTTAAAAAAATATGTTATGTGCTTATTTAGAGCCCTATTCAATTGGCCAAATTGTAATTGAATGAGGGCCATAGTAAAGACAATCCCAGAAAACTCATGCATGATGTTTTTTTCCAGTGTCTTTTCCATGAGGGTAAATACTCTTACCTGTGCTTGGCTAGCAAATTCTGTGATTACGGAGGCAGAGAGTTAAGGGAGAGCAAAGCATGAACATTATAAGACATAATAAGACAACTGATAAGTAAGTTATCAATAATTTTATTCCAGTATATGCAAAAATCTTCCCTTTTAAATGACCCTAAGGAAAAAAAAACTTTCTCATGGATGTATTTTGGTTTTATGCTGTCTTAGGCCATTCATAATTCTCCTCCTTTTCCCTTTCTATATCTCAAATCATATGTTTATGAGAAAAGAAAGTAAGAACAGTGTCAAATACACTTACAGATATTACAGACAAACATTTGTGTGCATAAACATATTTCAATATACTGCACTGCATCTTCAGGCAGCCCGCTGCCCCATAAAAATGTGCTGCCCTGGACTTGGGCCTAGGAAGAAACACACCACTAGCCTTTCCAGTGTCCTTTTATTTTATTAATATAATCTTATACAATATTTATCATATAGTTAAATAAACAAAAAATATATATCTTAGGCTTATTCTATATTTACATCACAATATTTGATAAGCCTTAAAGGCAAGTATTCACATGTTAATAGTAGGTATAGTAGATATATTATATTCTTCATGCTTCATTTAGAACACCACCCATGGGTATTTTGTTATATTGCTCTTATCATTTTATCTCTGAGTGGGAATAAAGATCAAGTTCAACTCATACTTAAAAATCATATATCTGTGTTGAAGCAGCTTCATCCACAGCAGGAGTGGTGTTTATTATACATATACCATGCTGCTTTATAGACAAGCAGTAGTGTTAATGATTGATATCAATGTTAAAGCATTAGCATTGCCTAACACAGCAATGACACTTGGTACCTCAGTATCAGCACTGCAGTAGCTGTCCTTGTTTGTCTCTGTATGATGTTTGGTAGTGGATGTCTCTTCACACCTTCTCCTCATACTTACTGTTCTGCATCAATCCTCAGTATGTTTGCATTGTAAATATAGTTGGTACAAGCAGTGGGTTTCCAATTCTCCTTTATCATAACACAGAACTTTTTTTTGTAGTAAAAAAATATTATTATATTATATGGCAGTATATATCATGAGGTATATACATAAAAAACAACTCTTTCTCTTGTTACCTTTAATTTTGGTGATTCTGCATTTTGACCTTCGCCCATGATGTCATTTATATTGCTTTCCTACACCATTACAACAGATTTTACTGGCTGGGAATTTCATTCCTCATTTGGGTACATATATAACAACTCCCCCCCATTAATAACCTGCAGTAATTAATACTATTTTAATCTGCTCTTAAAGACAGAACACATAACTGTTCATTTTAAGTACATATTTGTTCCTTGGATAGCTCAAACTCTGTTCAGCACTCAAAGCAGAATACAGTTGTATTAGTTCTATTATAATACTACAGGTGTTATTAAGAGGGCTGACCCATAACTGGTAAAGTCACATTACATATTGGAAAACTGAGACCATGTGAGACACGGTAAAGCAGATCCATGTTATTTTGATTTTGCTTTTGTACATGAAATCTCCTTAGATTTCAAAATGAAAAAGAGGGTTAACTCGAAACCTTTAAATACAGCAATTGTAAATAATAAAAAATATATAATTTATATTTAATTTTGAAGCATCAGATCTCCAACTGTTAGTTTTCTTTTAAATGCAACATTGTGTACTAACACTCTCAGATTTTTATTTTCTACTAGCAACTTGCCCATCAAAAATGACAGCAATAAAATTTGAAGGCTGGCAATGCTGTTTGCCACACATTTCAAGGCTCTCCCCCCTCTAACTTACGGGACTTGCGCTGAGCGCCTTTAGCTCTCATTGCGAGCCTCTCCCGTCAATTACTTTATGGGTGCCTGATAAGTGCCTTCGATGCTCATCCCAAGCCCCGTGGGACGCTCATCACAAGCCCCACGATGTGCGCCTTCCGCGCTCATTGCAAGCCTCCCCCCACTGTGACCCCTGTGTCTGTTTCCCACCCACTCTCCCTTCCATGTATGTGTTTCCCCCTCGCTCCCTCCCTCTTCCCTGTCCCTGCTCTGTTCCCCCCCCCTTATTTCCATCCCCTTTGTCTCTCCTCACCCCTCTCTTACCCCTGTGTCTCATTCCACTCTCTCCCCCTGTGTCTTTCTCCTCTCTGTCCTTTTCTAGTCATGCATGCCTCGTGCTGAGTGCCGTTGCTTTTATTTTCAATGTGTGTGTCATGAGGTTATTTGTATTTTCAAAGTACAGCGTGCCTGGCGTTGTTCGGCTAAGTGTTACGGATTTGGGGCTTCTTTTGAACCTACTTGAAAGCATTTAAGTTTTTACAGATGCCATTTTTTTCTTTGCTTAGCCAAATTTTGATCACTCACAGGCTCCTTGGCTCTCCCTCTGAGCTGTGTGTAAAGGTTTTTAAGTTAACTTTTAAATTAATTGGCGTTTTTTGTGTGGTCTTCCTAGTTCCGTGCTTAAAAAAATTTTGGCCGTTAAATTCGTAATTTTTTCCAACGCCTTCATGTCTTGTGATCAGCGCCAAAGTATGATCACAAAATCCTTTGTCGCTGATCGCAGGCATCGCCATGAGCGTCTTCAATGTCTTTCCATCCTCCATGGGTGGAGCGTCCTGGGGCAAATTACAGCTATGACGGGACAAAGGACCCTTAGTGGGACCCTGAAAGGGCACAATTGTAAGGCCTGCAATGAGCGAGCCCTGCAATGAGTGCCCAAGGCACTCATTGCAGCAGAGTAGTGCGGGCGCTCATTGAACATGCACAACCCTGTACCTTTTAACATAGTGTTAGCAACAAACTTGCAATACCATAACTATATATGTGATGTTTAGATTTTCCTTTACTATGAGCTCCAAAGTGAAATTTGACAAAGCTCTTACATATCTCATGAAAGGTTCACTTTAATGAAGTAAAATTATGCTTTGCTAACTATACTTTATTTGTAAAAATGGCTTCAGGGTCATCATCAGAAATCTTGGAACCAATGCTAGCTAGAAAATGTAATCAGCGAAGTGCAAATTTGTTTATCCTTAAACTCAAATTAGAGGATGGTAAGGTTATCTATCAACCACTGGAGATCACAAAGGCATTTGAGAGATATTATGTTTAATGAGTTTATTCAAGGTAAACCTATAAAGGCCTAATTTTTAGAAGCTAAAGTAATTGTCCTACTTAAAGAGGGTAAGGACCCTTCTCAGTGGCCCAGCTATAGTCCCATATACTTAATCAATAGCGATATTAAAATATATTCTAAAATTAGAACAAACAGATTATCCCAACTATTACCCTTGAGGATTCATCCGGACAAGGTAGGGTTTATTCAGGATAGGGAATCCCTGGATAACACTAGGCATCAGTCACATCAGTTAAAAAAATGCCCATGATGCTGCTCTCGCTGGATGCTGAAAAGGCCTTCGACAGGATAGACTGAACATACATGTTTGTTATCCTCTGAAGGATAGGTGTGAGTGAAGGTTTAGTAAAAGGTACCTTAACACTATACTCGGCCCGACAGCTTTTGGGATTTATCAGGGCTTCAGATCTCCACTTTTTAGATTACTAAGGGGGCGAGACGGGGGTGTCCCCTTTCCCCTTTACTGTTCGCCCTCTGCATTGAACCACTTGCCACTGACTTAAGAGATAACCAAAATGTAATATATACTGTATTTCTGGGAATTCTGAGCTGGAAACAGGTTTTTTAACTTGTTTTAGACATTCAAATGTGAACACAGATGTACTATTTAGTTACTGCACTACTATACAGTGGAGGCCTTCTATCGCTCTTTTGCCCACCATATATTAAATGATTGTTGTGGTGAACTACCTACCCATAAGGTCCACAACACACGGATCCCGCCCTATGCTGATGATAGGCAGCAACCTTGAAAAGGCTGTCCTTGGGTAGGATTCCCATCTTGTGTATAATCCAACCTTGGCTTTGCATAAAAGCTGTGTAATGCAGCAGCCATAAGCTTAAAGGTAGCCATGTTTTTTTTAACTTGTTTTAGACATTTAAATGTGAACAAAAATGTACTATTTATTTACTATGGCCCTCATTCAATTGCGATTTGGCTAATTCAGTAGTGCTCTAAATAAGCACATAACATATTTTTTTAAAATAAGTTTTTAGTTAGTGAAAACCTTGCTTTTGGATAGATGTTTACTAACTAAAAACTTCTTTAAAAAATATGTTATGTGCCTATTTAGAGCCCTATTCAATTGGCCAAATTGCAATTGAATGAGGGCCATAATATATATATATCTATATATATATATATACTGTGTCTATATATATATATATATATATATATATATTTGTACTTATATATATATATATACAAACATTATATATATATATGTGTATATATATAAAAATTATACACACACACATATACATATATATACACACATAGAGATATATAAATATCTTTATATATTTTGCTTTTTTTTTTTTTTTTTTGTGGACAAAATAAAAAATATACACATGTTTAGACAGCACTGCCCTCCACTCCCCTCCCAGAGCAGGGCTTTGATGCCTTTCACCACCTGCACGGGCAGTAGCTCCGCCACTGCTTACACGAGCCCTCATACATGCTCAATCAGCCACACTTGAAATTGTAATCCCTTCTCTCTCCCCATTCCTTGTGCACTGTCAAGTCATCCTCTTTACACTAGCAGAGCCTATTAAAATTAAGATTTTCTCTAAAAATATATTTTATGCTCTTGACATAGCACCTAGTATTTCTAATTTATTACATAGGTTACAAGCCTAATAATTTTGGGACTAGTCAGCTCTAATTGTCTCCGTATACAAAGGTTTTTAAAATAACAAATGCAAACATATTGCACATATACTCCTGAAAATTAGTTGTCCAAACAGTAATACATAATTTAAGTAATTTGGTGACCTACTGTACTTCAACTACAAGGTTATAAATATCTAAAGTATTTTACTACTGTGTTGTTTGTTTGACTACTTTGCAAATGCTCCTGAACAACATTACATTGCACATTTTAATTAAATAAGTTTTTGTTGTAAATTGCTCTATACTCCAGTATGAATATCATATTTGAATACCTAAAAGTATTTGTTTCTTTATTAAGGATTTTAAACTGAATATTTTCAAACCACTTACTACCACGTTCCTGATTTCATTTCGCTGCCCTTTTTCAGCAGAGGTGTAAAATGCAATTAGTTAATGGTATTATCTTTAACAAATGTAATACAAAGTCGTCAATAAATAGCATTCTCTTTTCAGTTGCTTTACAGATACCATTGATCCTAATACAACATGTTTTATACCCTTTAGCAGAGAACCTCATTTAATGGATTATTGGCCAAAGACAATAATGTTTTCATGAAGCAAAGTAAATTAGCTTGCTTAAGGTATCTGTGTGTAATTAGTTACTTCTGTTCCAGTTAAGGTAATTGCTTAATGGTTCACTGCAGTGTCCATAAAAACAAAAATTTATTTTGATATAGAAACGTAATATACGCTATAAAATATAAATATAAACAATAAAAACATCTCTTTTTTATAATCAAAATTATTTATATTACAATTTTATTTGCCATCTTGACAAAGCTTGACAAAGTATTTGCATATAAGTACAAGTAAGCTTCAGTGTCATTTGTTTACTGTATGAGAATGAATAAAGATTACTTTATTTGAATTTCCAGTTTGGATTTCTTATTTATATATTTGAATTGTGTAGATATTCTACACTCATACAATACACTTCCATCATTGACATCTATTCAATTATTATGTCTATTTTGAAAAAAAGTATGCAACGGGATAACAACAATGGCAGATGTAAAAGCCATAAGCAAAAAGGCATTTTTAGGATAAATTCAACATTGAAATAATTGCCAGCCCTGCTCCTGCATAAATTTATAACACCCTCTCATACATGAACTCTTCATGAAAACTTCATGGATATCCCTAGATTTACTACAGTTTGCAGGTGCTTTGAACAGATCAATATGCATGTTTTTAGGAGAAAAGAAGACAAAGACATACATTGCTTCATAGAAAACACAAAACAGTCCACTTTCTTGCCTTTATAAAGTGCAAACATTTTTATCTATACATAAAAAATATTCTTGTAACATCCAGAAAATAAATATGAGGAAGTAGCCAAAATGTATTGTAGTCAAATGAAATGGCCAACATATAAGTGGTTGAATAAGAATTCAAATGCAGTAACATTTAGTCAATGTATTATAATAAGTCGTAATACTAATAAACCATAAAATAACAGGATCAGTATATGAATATTATAAGGTATAGGAACAAATATGCCCCAATTACTAAACAAGCGCTCAATGTGTCTTTTTCTTGAATGTATAAATGTAATAAGTAAGCAACAAAACTAAATTATTGTAACAATTAGCCCTATTAAATTCGGGCTATGTGTAAAAATGTAGCTCGTAACGTAGCTCGCAAGACTTCGAGCTTCTAAATTGGCCTCTTAAAGCAACCCGCAGACGCATTGTGGGTTAAGATGCAGCAGGGCCGAAAAAAAGCCTAGAGAATGTAACCGCTACGTTCAAATTGAGCTATTAAATTGTATCAAAATCGCTTGCGTTCAAACTTGTAACTCGCAAATGGAGCCAAGAAGCCTACGAGTGCTAAAGAGGACCCACAAGGAGGGTAAAGTCCAACTCGTAGCCCTTTAAATGCACATATCACCACACTACTGTACTGTTATTAAAAGTGAAAGTGATGTTAGGTCTTAGAATTAATAGCACAACATTCTCAAGCTCGCAAATCAGCCGGAAAAAAAAACTTTATTTCATTTTAAACTTTTTTGTTATATCGATCAATGTGTTAATACATATAATGGAACTTCATTGTGATAGAATATCATATTTACAGCTTTATCAATATTGCATTATATCTGAAATGTGGGTGCGATCGTAACTCGTAATTGAACCTCGTAGGTCTTTGAAAATCCCCCCTCAATTTTTCAGTGACGTAACTCTGGCAATCTCTTTTGCCATTGGCTCCATCCCAACTCGTAACTATGAGTTAGACTAATTGATCACGTTCAAGGCCGCACATCCGACGATCGAAGTATGGTTTATGGGTTTGCCTCTCAAGCCCGTAACTCGCAGCCTGTTCTAATTTAATAGCCCCATAAATCTGCAACTCTTCAAGCTTGCAGCCATTGGGAGCTTCACGTTGCACTTACGGGGCTGGAATGTAATGTGGCTGAATATGTGGAAGTTATTTATTGTCACTGGATTTTTTGTTGAATGTAACCTTAGTTTCTTCAATGGTATCTGCCCTCCTTATTTATAATAAGATATACAATAAAACAGAGGAATTAACTTTATTTGTTATATAAAAGGAAAAAGCTTTGTATGTTAAAAAGGAATACCATATATACTTGTATAGGATCACAACCCAGCCTTTCAGTAGCCTAAATCCATTCCAGTTTTGGAAATTGAATACATTTGAAAAAAAGTTAGACATTCACATTTTTTCAAATTAAATTTCATTATATGGTTGACAAACTGACATTATAAACAAAAGTTATTAATATGTGGTGCTGATGTTATTATTGTTGTTTGTTGGGTTTGTTGTTATTAGACATCATGTGCGACTCTGTTCATAATGTGTAAAGGGGTGGATTGGGGTTGGATACATAATGCTACATCAGGTATTACTGCACCCTATAGTGGACCTAATACCCGAGTTTTAGCAAATAGCATGCAGACATGAGAAGAAGCTCTTAGTAAATTCCCCCCTTATCTCAATTCTTTCCCAGTTCCCTTTACCATCACAACTGAAGCAGCAACTTCTGCAGGAGCTCTGCCAGTGACACTTGGCTCCATACCATCTACCTGAGCAGAAACACTCACCAACTAGCATCTTTCCCAGTTCCATTCACCATCAGGGCTAAGCTGTCACTTCTGTAGGAGCTCAGACATTCCCAGTTCCAACCATCTTAGTTTATTTTACCTCCAGACCTAAAGCTTCACACACCACCACTCTTCTGCCTCTGAACTCATCTAACATGCAACCACCCAGCCATCCACCTACGATTTGTGTCAGTTTATCACCTCCATGTTTTACAGCTCCATGTTTTACAGCTGCTACACTCACAAACGTAATAACTAATTAACCCTTATTTTTTTTCAATTACTTGCCAAGCTCTTGCTTTCATGAAAGGCATATCTAAGTTTCCTGGATTATGACTGATAGAGGAGAATTAGTAGTGTATGGAAAAAAATAATTTTGCATGAAACATTTTTCAAAACAAAACATTTAGAAACTTACCTTGAAGTTAGCAAAATGTCTTGTAATTTCTGACAGTTTAAAATTAAAGTAAACATCTCATTCAAACCCAGGCTAACTTAGCAAAGAAATTCATAAATATTTTGACCGATCAGGAGGAAGCAAAGGCTGAAAAATGTGTATCAAGCTCCGGGGTTCCTGTTTATGATGTAAAGCAGCCTGGGATGTGTAGTGTGGCACCATGTTAGAAGGTGCTATGTATTTTCATACAAGAGTCACTCTCAACACATTCATACTTGATTACCACCCCTGCAGGTTGTACACTCCCTAAATCAACTACTGCTGGTGGTGTTTTTTTCCTTCTTCTCTCTGTTTGGTAGAGCTAAGCAGCAGCTGAGCATGCTTGTATTATTCCCACAAAGGAAGCAGCCAGACAGGTCACGTCCCAGCAGTCACTTTGGGGCTGACATCGGTGCTCTCCTTTTGGCAGTGGAAGACACAGCAAGTGAATAATAGTTTAAAGTTGGTCCCCAAATTCTCCATGCTAATTAGTGGATGGGGGGGGGGGGCAGGTGCCTATGCGGACACTTATGGGGGCATCGACATATGCATTAGAGGGATTTAAAAAATCTAATGTTTTATAAAATGTGCTGCATATATCAAGGATTTTTGTTGTCTAAGGATTGCAGATAAGTATTTATCCAGCTAACTTAGATATGCCTTTAATCCTTTAGTTTATAAACTTGAAAACTCAGTCATGCAAGGCACTTTGTATAAAAAGTCTGTTAGTTCAAGGGCAGGGTTGTCAATTCTTTTTGTATCATTCTGTCAAATTGTGTATTGTCAAACTAATGCTTTATTGTACCGCAGCACTACAGAATTTGTTGGAGCTGTATACATGAGAGAGAATAATATTAATTATAACCCTAATAACCTCATTTCGAGAAAGTGCTTAGTAAATTTCCCTCTCTATCAGATTCAAGGTGCTACTAGTAAATTATGCCTAAATGTCTAAAAATAATCTTTGAAAGGAAATATATTTTAATTGCTAAAAATTAAGATAGTACAATTAGTGCTCTGCATATAAGCAGATTTTTTAATTATTTTGAAGAGGTTATTACATAAGAAAGAAACACAACTATTGTTCATGAAATTAACATAAAAATAAATAATATATAGGATGTCATGTATAAAATAACCATCCCATCTCACCAAGCGTGAGCATTCAATTCCCAATCACCTCCATATGTGAAACTAAGTTTCTGGCTACAAGAATACATTATTTGATAGAAAAAAAAAAATATAGGAAAACGCCAATGTTTTTAATAATTTTAGAAACTGTAATTTTCACTGCAAAAGTATAGGAACAGGTCTTTGTCACTTATGGCTCACCTAATATTTTGTCACAAATATATATTTTACTGTTCAATATGAATTATGTATTTTATATGTAAATTATATGATTCATGCTATGAACTAAGGGCCCTATTAAATTCTCCCTCGTAGTTCTCTCGGTGCTCGCAAAAGGCAGTTTTCCTGCTGTTTGCGAGAACCGAATCTCTCGCAGCCTGCTTTACGATATGACTGCGAGAAAATGGCCGAGAATAGGCTCCGAGAGAGAGAGCTACGTAGCCTTAAATCTATGCACGAGTCTCGCATATCGTAAGAATCCCTACGTGGACAAAAAGTCCACGCAAGGGATCCGAAAGCCTCTACGTGCTGCCTCGGAACAGCCCAGACCGAGGACAGCAGCGTGAGGCTCCCCCCTGCACCCTATACACATCCCCATGCTGCAGGGGTCTCTATCAGGACCCTGCAGCACCCCCACATTAACCCCTTGCAGCGGGGGTCCCGATCTGCATAGATCAGGCCCCCCGCTGCATTTAAAACTTTTAAATTCCCCGCCGCGGCTCCTTAAAGGGACCGCGGCACACTATTAGCCAATCCCGGCCGCGGCACTTAAAATTAACCCCCCTCTATGCTGGGGGTCCCCATCGGGACCCCGAAGTGTCCCACATAAACCCATTGAGGGGGGGTCCCCGATCTGCATAGATCAGGCCCCCCCGCATATTAAAAACTTTTAAATTCCCCGCCGCGGCTCCTTAAAGGGACCGCGGCACACTATTAGCCAATCCCGGCCGCGGCACTTAAAATTAACCCCCCTCTATGTGGGGGTCCCCATCGGGACCCACCGAAGTGTCCCCACATAAACCCATTGCAGGGGGGGTCCCCGATCTGCATAGATCAGGCCCCCCGCTGCATTTAAAACTTTTAAATTCCCCGCCGCGGCTCCTTAAAGGGACCGCGGCACACTATTAGCCAATCGGCCGCGGGCACTTAAAATTAACCCCCCTCTATGGGGGTCCCCATCGGACACCCCGAAGTGTCCCCACATAAACCCATTGCAGGGGGGGTCCCGATCTGCATAGATCAGGCCCCCCGCTGCATTTAAAACTTTTAAATTCCCGCCGCGGCTCCTTAAAGGGACCGCGGCACAACTATTAGCCAATCCCGGCGCGGCACTTAAAATTAACCTCCCCTCTATGCTGGGGGTCCCATCGGGACCCCGAAGTGTCCCATATAAACCCCTGCTGCGACGGGGCCCGGCAGGCATCGATCGTGACCCTGCTGCAATTCATTTTTAAATTTCCCGCCTCGCGGGTCCTCAAAGGGACCGTAAAGGTCCTGAAAGGACTCGCACTAAAAATAATAACCCCAGGCAACTATAATTACCCCATTAACTCATGATGGTCAATCCAGACCACCATAAGGCCTAAATTAACCATTAACTCATGATGTCAATACAGACCAGCATAAGGCCTAAATTAACCCATTAACTCATGGTGGTCAATCCAGACCACCATAAGACCTAAATTAACCCATTAACTCATGATGGTCAATCCAGACCACCATAAGGCCTAAATTAACCCATTAATCATGGTGGTCAATCCAGACCAATAAGACCTAAATTAAACCATTAACTCATGATGGTCAATCCAGACCACCATAAGGCCTAAATTAACCCATTAACTCATGATGGTCAATACAGACCACCAAAAGGCCAAAATTAACCCAATAACATGATGGTCAATCCAGACCACCATAAGGCCTAAATTAACCCATTAACTCATGATGGTCAATCCAGACCACCATAAGGCCTAAATTAACCCATTAACTCATGATGGTCAATCCAGACCACCATAAGGCCTAAATTAACCCAAACTCATGATGGTCAATCCAGACCACCATAAGGCCTAAATTAACCCATTAACTCATGATGGTCAATACAGACCAGCATAAGGCCTAAATTAACCCATTAACTCATGATGGTCAATACAGACCAGCATAAGGCCTAAATTAACCCATTAACTCATGATGGTCAATACAGACCAGCATAAGGCTCTATTTAACCCCATCAGTCCCATAAGGGTATATTATTACCATTATGGGCCTGTTACAACCCACCATTAACCACATAAGTGCCATGATGGTCCTCAAGGACCATCATGACACTAACTACAAACACTACACTATAACCCCCAATAAACCATTTAATCTAAACTAACCCCCCTCTACACTAATCTATTAACACTTACACTACCTACCTACACTACCTACCCCCTAATAAACCTCCCCAACACTCTAATTACAAAAAACAAAAAACCTACAGTACAAAAAACAAAAAAACCTACAGTACAGAAAACAAAAAAAAATTACACACCTGAAAAGGAAAGACAGATAAACACAATACAATAATACATATAATACATTACATACATTACATACAATACATGACATTACATATAATATATTAAATATAATATATTAAATATAATATATTACATATAATACATTACATACATTACATACAATACATGACATTACATATAATATATTAATATATATAATATATATAATATATTACATATATATAATACATTACATACAATACATGACATTACATATAATATATTAAATATAATATATTAAATATAATATATTACATATAATACATTACATACTTACATACAATAACATGACATTACATATAATATATTAAATATAATATATTAAATATAATATATTACATATAATACATTACATACATTACATACAATACATGACATTACATATAATATATTAAATAATATATTATAAATATAATATTTACATATAATATATTACATATAGTCTAATCAAATACCCCCTATCTATCTAACATACAATCTATTTAATTTAAAATAAATCCTAACTATATCAAATACATCCCCCTATCTATCTAATATACAAAAAATCCTAACTACATACACAGACCCTAATTCTAAGCTAAAATCAATAAATTAAGACCACTTACCTTTAAGATGTTGCTTCAGATCACTAACCTATGGGTCAAACAAAAAAAAATTAGTACAAAACATTAACATCAAATAAATAAACATTATATACATTCTACATATTCAACTCACCTTTACAGCATGTCCAGTCACTGTTAAGCTCTTCCGGCGCGGCCCTGTTAAAAAAAAAAAAAACACAATACATTACATGAATACAATATATAAACAATAAATAAAATACACAAATAAACATCTAAATATACATTTAACTACCCCGCGATGTCCCCGGCCTTCTCTCCTTCAGCCCCGGCTGGGCCGCGGAACCATCCGCGCTCTAAAAAAAAAAAGAAAAAAAACTAACGGAGGTCTGCACTGGCAGACCTCCCCGACGCTACTGAACCTCCCGGAGTCGTTTCCGGAGGAAATTGGCATTGTCGGCTTGTGATTGTGCTGAAAAAGCTGTCAGCCAATCAAAAGTCGTCAATGTAGGAGCCAATCAGGATGCGCAGATGTTTCTACCAATCACTCCGTGGGGGGTATCCCATAGTGATTGGCTGAAGGCATCTGAGCGTTGTGATTGGTTCCCATAAAGATAGACAAGTGTTTTAGCCAATCAGGGTGGGATATTGGGGTGTATCCCATCCTGATTGGCTCACACATTGACGATTTTGATTGGCTGAAATTGATAGACAGCTTTTTCAGCCAATCACAAGCCGCCAATGCCAATTTCCTCCCGGAAACGACTCCGGAGGTTCAGTAGCGTCGGGGAGGTCTGCCAGTGCAGACCTCGTTAGTTTTTTTTCTTTTTTTTTTTTAGAGCGCGGATGGTTCCGCGGCCCAGCCGGGGCTGAAGGAGAGAAGGCCGGGGACATCGCGGGGAGGTAAGTTAAATGTATATTTAGATGTTTATTTGTGTATTTTATTTATTGTTTATATATTGTATTATGTATTCATGTATTGTGTTTTTTTTTTTTAACAGGGCCGCGCCGGAAGAGCTTAACAGTGACTGGACATGCTGTAAAGGTGAGTTGATATGTAGAATGTAATGTATATAATGTTTATTTATTTGATGTTAATGTTTTGTACTAATTTTTTTTTTTGTTTGACCCATAGGTTAGTGATCTGAAGCAACATCTTAAAGGTAAGTGGTCTTAATTTATTGATTTTAGCTTAGAATTAGGGTCTGTGTATGTAGTTAGGATTTTTTGTATATTAGATAGATTAGGGGGATGTATTTGATATAGTTAGGATTTATTTTAAATTAATAGATTGTATGTTAGATAGATAGGGGGTATTTGATTAGGACTATATGTAATATATATATGTATATATATATATTTATTATTATATTTAATATTATTATATGTATGTCATGTATTGTATGTAATGTATGTAATGTATTATATGTAATATATTATATTTAATATTATATTAATATATTATATGTATGTCATGTATTGTATGTAATGTATGTAATGTATTATATGTAATATATATATATTTAATATATTATATTTATATATATTATTGTAATGTCATGTATTGTATGTAAGTATGTATGTATTATATGTATTATTGTATTGTGTTTATCTGTCTTTCCTTTTCAGGTGTGTAATTTTTTTTTGTTTTCTGTACTGTAGGTTTTTTTGTTTTTGTACTGTAGGTTTTTTTGTTTTTGTAATTAGAGTGTTGGGGAGGTTTATTAGGGGGTAGGTAGTGTAGGTAGGTAGTGTAAGTGTTAATAGATTAGTGTAGGGGGGGTTAGTTTAGATTAAATGGTTTATTGGGGGTTATAGTGTAGTGTTTGTAGTTAGTGTCATGATGGTCCTTGAGGACCATCATGGCACTTATGTGGTTAAGTTGGGTTTGTAACAGGCCCTAATGGTAATAATATACCCTTATGGGACTGATGGGGTTAAATAGAGCCTTATGCTGGTCTGTATTGACCATCATGAGTTAATGGGTTAATTTAGGTCTTATGGTGGTCTGGATTGACCACCATGAGTTAATGGGTTAATTTAGGCCTTATGCTGGTCTGTATTGACCATCATGAGTTAATGGGTTAATTTAGGCCTTATGGTGGTCTGGATTGACCATCATGAGTTAATGGGGTAATTATAGTTGCCTGGGGTTATTATTTTTAGTGCGAGTCCTTTCAGGACCTTTACGGTCCTTTGAGGACCGCGAGGGGGAAATTTAAATTGAATTGCAGCAGGGTCACGATCGGTGCCGATCGGGGCCCCCCGCTGCAGGGGGTTTTATATGGGGACACTTCGGGGGTCCCGATGGGGACCCCCAGCATAGAGGGGGTTAATTTTAAGTGCCGCGGCCGGGATTGGCTAATAGTGTGCCGCGGTCCCTTTAAGGAGCCGCGGCGGGGAATTTAAAAGTTTTAAATGCAGCGGGGGCCTGATCTATGCAGATCGGGGACCCCCCTGCAATGGGTTTATGTGGGGACACTTCGGGGTCCCGATGGGGACCCCCAGCATAGAGGGGGGTTAATTTTAAGTGCCGCGGGGGATTGGCTAATAGTGTGCCGCGGCCCCTTTAAGGAGCCGCGGCGGGGAATTTAAAAGTTTTAAATGCAGCGGGGGCCTGATCAGTGCCGATCGGGGGACCCCCGCTGCAAGGGGGTTAATGTGTGGGGCTGCGGGGGTTCCTATGGACCCCTGCAGCAAGGTGTTCATGTGAGGACACTTCGGGGGTCCTGACAGGACCCCGCATTGAGGGGGGGTTCATTTTAGGTTGTGGGGGGGTTTGGAGTACCCCCACGGCAATGCTTATGTGGGGGACTGCCGCGGAGGTCCCTTTTAGGACCCCCGCAGCACTTGATGAGGAGTGGGAGCCTGCGATATCATCTCGCAGGCTGTCACTCCTCATGTACATTTACGCAGTGTAGATACGTACGGCCCTGGCGTAGCTCACAACGTTGCTCGCAGCAGGGCTAATTTAATAGCATTGTAAGTTAGAGAAACTTTGCAGTACGTAGGGCTTAAGTAGAAGCCTCTTATTTACGAGGCTGGAATTTAATAGGGCCCTAAATTTGTATCTTACTGATTCACAGACCTGCTGTCATTGCAATATGCTAAATAAAAGCAGTTGGGAATTTTAATCCAGAAAACTTTAACTTTTCACTTTTTCCTAAATTTGCTTGGAAAGATGTCACACAATGATTAGTTGGTAATTAAAGTATTTTTTCTATTTCACTAAATAGACACCAATTTGCAGGCATATAAAAGTGAGATACATACATTTTAATTAAACATTCTGATATTAATTAGGGAAAAATAAAACTAATAGTGAAAGATACAATTGTTTTGCTTATATTTCTCAAATAACCTCCTTTCTCACCAAAAACAATTGACAGGAGATTTAAGAAATATACTAAAGATAATATACTAGCAATACTAATTTGAAACAAAATTTTTGCTTGCAAAATTAAATCAAGACAGCCTACTCGCTTGTAAGCTATGATGCACATTGCCATAGTCACTTCTCTGGGGGGAATTTACTAAGATCACCTGAGATCAGGATAGGTGGAATTTACTAAGCATCTCAAGTGTATGTCACTTCTTGATTTACTATGCACTATATTTTTCCTATGTGGAAAAACAACCCTTCTAATGTTATCTCAGCTCTTCTCACCTGATCTCAGGTGAGAATGTGCTTAGTAAATTTCACAGAGGTAAGGTGAAAATTACTGTTTTTCCCCATAAGAAATAGTGCTTAGTAAATCAAGAGATGGTGTGAGATCCATTTGAGATGCTGTTGTGATGGTTGTGAATTGTAAAAGATGACAACTATCAAAACAGTAACATGGTTATTTAGGCTGGCTGAACTGTTGCTCACAAAATTGTATATATCTATATTATACTATACTATACTATATGACACACTATGGGCATCATTCAATTGCTATTTGGCCAATTGAATAGGGCTCTATATAAGCACATAGCATATTTTTTTTACAGACGTTTTTAGTTAGTGAACTTCTATCCAAAAGTAAGATCTTTGCTAACTAAAAACTTCTTTAAAAAAATATGTTATGTGCTTATTTAGAGCCCTATTTAATTGGCCAAATTGCAATTGAATGAGGGCCTATATCAGCTTGTAATACCAGCCACAACCCATTACAATGTATTCTTGAGAGTGCAAAAAAAATTTGTTGTCATATTTTTTGTTCTATGTTCTTTTCAATGTGTTAATATAGTATTTTGCCTTGTTCTTAACCTGGTATAGCGCTACGGAATATGTTGGCGCATTACAAATACAACTTAACAATAATAATAATAATAATAGACCTGAAGCAATAAAGTCTATCATAGTAAATGAATAGTTCTAACTGATTCGCATATACTTTGCTAGTGATTCATTATCTTACAGCAGTTTGGCTTTTCGTGCCTGTCAGTCATTATCAGATATACTAAGGTGAGAGGTCACTTGGAGTCATTCTTCCCTCTCCGCTCTCCTTGTAACAGCATTTCTCTTGCTCTTACAGAAGTTATCTTAAAAGTATCTGGAGGGCCCGATTGCAAAAAAATAAATACAAATTGGGCACCTTCCCCATTTTACAATGAATCCCTTCGGTACCAAATGACTCAGAGCCCCTCCCCAATACCCTTTGCCAAAACAGCTTCCCTCGCTAAGACCCCATACCGTGACAGCACCCCACTCTAAGACCATTTCCCATAGCTGCTCCCCTTCCCTTACCACGTGCATGCGCAAAACTCCTCTGCTTGCAGCACAGCTCCAGGTCGAGCTTCTTTCCTCCTCTCTTACTGTATTATCTCTTCTCCCACCTTCCATACTTTTCTCGTGCTGCCCCTACTCTTGCAAACTCCTAGCCTCTCTCCACTAGACTTTCTTCCAGTCTCAGAACCATCAAACACTCACTAAAATGACTCTGTTTAAAGTAGCTTATAACCTTTAGCCTTAATATGTAATACAGCATAATAATACTCACAGTGCAATACACAACCAACTCCACTTGCTTGAGCCTATTGCCTTACACACTGCTATTTGGTGTTTATCACCCTCCGTGTTACACTTAAATCCTTTAGATTGTAATTAGGTGCTTTGGAAACAAGCACTATGTTTGTTTGAATGTAAGCCCAAAGACAGGACCCTTCATTCTTTTATAATGTTTTAATATTGTTTTTGCTATCTAGTTAACTTCTGTGTAGCACTATGGAATATGTCGGTGCATTATAAATAAGGGATAATAATAATAGGTGTCACATCTTAGTAAATCTACCTTTTGAATAACAGGCACCTCCAAAAATATGGATTCTCCAAAAATAACAACTAGTGGAATTCAACATTTCATAAAAAATAACAACTAGTGGAATAAACTTCTTGCAGGTGTCTGATGGCATTATGTCTCCACTGCCTGTAACTCGCTGGTACTGTCAGAGATATGGGTCTGCTAACATCCACTAAAACATATGCTCTAAACAATATTACACTGAGTAAGAGAGGGCTGCTTGAAAGTCATCTTTTCTTTAAATCCCTACTAAAAGTATCTGCATGTTACAGGTAAGATGGACAATGTGTGCTGAAAAATCATTGTGTGACAGACTCTCTCAAGTCTGAGGCTTCTTGTGCCTATAAAATTACATATTTTGCAGGAACAGGCCTGGAATAGCATGTTGGTATTTTGAGCCTGCATCAAACAGTTTTAAGAAAGGTGTACCTGACTTGGATCTTATTTCCATTTCCATGACTAATAATACCCTTTTTCTGGGTCTTTAATTTGGTAAATTGCCGAAATTAGCACTTTAAGTTTAAAACTAATATATTTTGCTGATGGAGTCCAATGGGTTCTGGCGGTCATGTGTTCACAACTCTGCATTGAAACTTCCACTCCCCAACTCTAGAGTTTGACCTCCTCTAATAGGTGTGTTCCTTATTTTGTCTAAAAAATCCGTGGACCATATTGATTCCGCTTCTTACAAATGTATTGTTTTAAAGAAATGAGATTGCATCCCAGAACCTGCTGATTTGTAAATAGTTGTTATTTTAACTTATACTTTCATTTTTACAGATCTAAATTACAACAAATATTAATACAGAAGCATAAAAGATAACAGCACAACATATTTAAATGTTGCAACTTATAGTCACTCCTCAATCCCTATATTTTATTTCTAACCTTATATACAAGTAAAAAATGATTACCAAAATGTTACCATGGATTCCAAATTCTGTAAAAATGATCTTTCTATTCCAGTATAGCATAAGAAATGTGCTCTGTTGAGAATATTTGCTGTTTGATTTAGCAATATAGCTGTTTTTAATCCAGCATACTGGTTGATGGTACTTTTATTCAAATATAGTCTAGAAAATGTAAAAATGAACAGCGCTTTATGGTTGACGTTTTAAACTTTCTCAGCGACTTTTCTTCTAAATCTCTATTTAATTGATTTTTGGGCTTATCTGGATCTTGTCTTATATTACAGGCAACCTTTGTGTTTTCCATCTTGCTGTAAAGCTGCTTTAACTACCACTTTATTGAAGACAACAGGTAACACTTAACTTCTACTTTGTAATGAAACCTTTAGTTAAATTAAGACTGAGGGGAACACCTTTAAATTTAAATTTTCAAGAATGAAAGTTTGCTTAACTAACAGAACATAGTTACATAGTTACATAGTTACATACAGCCTTATTAAATTGCGATTCAGTAAATTTAAAAGGGATCTATTTAAGCACATAGCATATTTTTTTACAGAAGTTTTTAGTTAGTGAAGACCTTGCTTTTGGATAGAAGTTCACTGACTAATAACTTCTGTAAAAAAAATATGCTGTGTGCTTAAATAGAGCCCTTTTAAATTTACCGAATCGCAATTTAATAAGGCTGACAGTATTTAAGGTTGAAAAAAGACTTTCAGTCCATCAAGTTCAACCTTTTAAGATCTCCTCTGATCTGCAATATGCGGATTAACTATTAATTCATTAGTTGTTAATTAATTATTAATCAATTATTTCATGTTTTTTTTATTTTTTTTATTATTATTATGAATTAGTCCAGAATAACGTGTATCTGCTGTTTTGAAGTAAGTATTGTCCCCACAAACTCAAAATACATTCAGCCATATTAAATTTGAAGACTGTAAGTGCAACGTGAAGCCCGCAACGGCTGCAGGCTTGAAATTTGGCCGAGTTACTGTGCTATTAAATTAGAACATGCTGCAAGTTACAAGTTTAAGAGGCAAGCCCGTAAACCATTTGTTGAACGTTAGAGGCGAGTGATCAATTAGTCAAACCCGTAGTTACAGGTTTAGATGGAGCCAATGGAAACAGAGATCGTCATCATAGCGTCACAGGAAAATCGAGGTTGGATTTCAAAGTCTTACAGGTTTCAATTACGAGTTACGATGTGACCCACATTCCAGTTATAATACAATATTTATAAAGCCATAAATACGATATTCTATCACATGCAAATTACAGTATATGTATTAACACATTGATTGCCGAGATCGATATAAGACAAAATTTAAACATAAAATAAAGTATTTTTTGGGGCGATTTGTGAGCTTGAGAATGGTGTGCTAATAATTCTAAGACCTAACATCACTTTCCCTTGTAATAAAAGTACAGTAGTGCAGTGATATTTACATTTAAAGTCCTACGGATTGGACTGTTATGGGGTTGAACGAAAGTGAAATTGTTGCAATTTGAAAGCTTGATTTGCAAATGTAGCGGCCGCGAAGGTCCACGTTCCACGTCCAATAGGCTTTTATCAGCCTTTTTCTCACCTAACGTTACGGGCTACGTTTTAACACCTAGCAGGAATTTAATGGTGCTGCATATCAGCAGGGGTCTTTTTTATCGAACGTGTATTTAATCTTGTATCATGTACAGATATACACAGATATATATGTGAACACAGATATACATGTAAAACAGAGAATACTTCTAAATACACAAACATTTATATAGAACTGATTTTAGGAAGGAAAGAGCTTTGCTTGTCAGCTGTCCAGTGAGGCAGCAGGATCCATGGACATGAAGTGGTCACTGTCTTGTTTGAATCCCTGATGTTAGGGAACACGTTGTTGGCTTCTTTGAATAGATGATGTGTCAGGGACTGTTTGAAACATTCCATCAATATTTCTCCATGTCAGACGGCCGATGTCAACAGCTCTCCATGTTCCTGTGATATCACATCTAATTGGAGGATATTTTTTAAAAATCCAGAAAATAGTAATACATCTCAAGAAAAAACAAAAACATATTACGTTTTATCTTCAGAGATGATAAAAAGTTGGTATAAAACACAAATTAAATATTTTCAATATTAATATTTTACAAAACTATGCTCTACATTTTAAATCGTATATTGTGAGCTCACATTTCTTTGTTTGATGTGATTCTTTCAGAATTAAATGAATGAGTTTTTCTTTGTAGAAATAATTCAATATTAAAACATACTTAGTGTAAAATGAATGACGTTTCTACTTCACAGAATGATAATAAGGCTGCAGTTTCTAAGATATGTGAAGGACAGTTTGAGCTCATTCAACCTTGAGGATTATTTTGAATAGTGAGAATAAAACCACTGCTCTTTTGCTTTTAGATCCTTGGAGTTAAAATATTTGACATCAACTCTAAAAAGCACAGCAGACGGTATGCTTCAGTGGATTGAAACTAGGGAAAATTGTCATCCTTTAAGATTTGCATCACTACTCTTCTGAGATTTCTGTGGTTTAATGTTTCCTCGTGTCTCACGCAAGCAGGTAGATTTTTATTATGGAATTATGAGTGAAGTTTCTAGAAAGTTTTAATCAAAATTAGGTAGAAGAGAAAGGGCATAGTTATTCTATGGATTTAACTTTTTTTAAACTAGCCCTTAATTACATATATTAAAGGACCAGATTAATGGGATTCTAAAGAATAGTTAGATAATGCTTGATTAGAAAAAACTTTGTTAAACTTTTGCTGTGCACTTAATTACTATTTTTAATCATGTTTCCAGGCTGTATCAGATTTGGATCTCTCCACCTCCCTGAATATACGGTATAAGGTGGTATACAGCAACTGAAGAATGGTAGTGGTCGTCAGTTAGAAACTTTTTGTGCACAGGTTTTACCATTGTCTCCCATAATTCCTAATACTTTATGTTTTATAAAGTAAAAAACTAAAAACAACCTTTAATCTAGTAACTAAGTAATTCGATTCAGTTCTAGGCAATTTTTACACACAAAACACATTACAAGATCACCAAATTGTAAATTTACAATCTATAGTACTAGTAGGCCTGATTGATGCAAGATGACAGTTCGTAAGGGCATAAGCCTTAGGCAATAGATCATGACCCTAACATATAAAGCCCTCAACAACAGTGCACCCCTTATAGACAAGATGTGAACCATGAGATAGCAGTGCCACAGGCGCTAAGAGAGTGGAGTATTTGGTTTAGAAGATGTTGTTCAATTGTATCAAAGGCATCAGAGAGATCTTGGAGAATTAGAATAGAGAACTGACCCTTTGACTTGGTGGTAAGCAAGTTATAGTGACTTTTTTGGGAGCTGTCTCTGTGGAGTTTTGGGGCCGGAAACCATATTGGAAGGGGTCAAGATGGAGTTTGAGTAAATAAATTTGGTAAGGCAGTTGCAGATGAGGGTTAGTATGTAGTTATGGCATGAGAGCTTGAATAGATGTGTTGGAGCCGGGATACATGTGGTAGAGAGGTGAGGAGTAAGTTGTGATGGAATAGTGTCATGTGGACAAGTTGTAAGGCAAGAGGTTGATAGTAGACTAGAGACTTAATTCTCAATTACAAGGTCAAAGGAGTCCATAGTGTATGTGGGATTGAGGAAGGGTAAAGGCCTAGTGTTGTGGCTGGCAATGTCTTCAGATATGAGACAGGAAGAGGCAGCAGGTGGGGGTAGGCACAGGAGAGTGTTAAATGCAGCAAACAAATATTTGGGTTGGAGGACAGATTTTATATTAACGATGAGAAGTAGTGCTGTTCGTCAAGATTGAGGGCAGAGAAGTAGGAGCACCTAATAAACTTGTAATGGAGCAAGCCTGCTGACGTGCGAGATTTCCTCCATAGTCTTTCAGCAGTGCGGGAGCACCTCTGGATGTAGTGTGCCATGGTTGTGGATAAAAACAAAAGGGAATGGCTGTGCTTGTAGGATCAAGAGTATCAAGTTGATCTGTGAGGTAGAAGTGTCAGTGCAGGTGAGGGGGCTGAAAAGGAGTAGTAGCACCTTGGAGAGTTGTTTTGGATCAAGTGCTTGGAGGTGTATGTAGGTTCTGGTGACAGGGACTGAAGAAGGACAGTGAGTGGAAGGTGTGATGAGGTTGCAGTTTAGGAAGGGGTGGTCAGAAAGAGGAAGCGTGCACATAATAAGGTTGAGATTTTTAAAGATATTAGTAAAGATAAGACCAAGGGAGTGTCCATCGGGGTGAGTTGGGGGATTTTGTCCATTATGAGAAGCTAAGGGAAGAGGTAAGTGAAAATAATTTTGTGGCTGCAAGGGGGGTGGGTGTGTAAGTGGCAACATTGATATCGCCAAAAACTTGTGAAGGTACATTGGAGAAGAGAAAATAGGGGTGCCACGTGGCAAAATAAACAAGAAATTGAGAGGGTGGTCCAGGCCAGCAATAGATCACAGCAACTCAATGAGAGATGGATGAGGAGAGGTGGGTGGTGTGAATTTGAAAGATGGTAATTGAAGGGAAGGAACCTGGGGCAAGCAGTGAAATCTGTATATCTATATAAACTCTTTCTCATAGCAAGGGAGGAGTTAAT
Source organism: Discoglossus pictus (assembly GCA_027410445.1). Classification (NCBI taxonomy): domain Eukaryota; kingdom Metazoa; phylum Chordata; class Amphibia; order Anura; family Alytidae; genus Discoglossus; species Discoglossus pictus. The sequence continues at coordinate 228,792,407 of CM050166.1, forward strand.
ATATATATATATATATATATATATATATATATATATATATATATATATATGTGAGTAGGATATGTAGAAACAGGAAGCTGTAAGGAGATTGGCTGAGCAAGCAACAACAGGTAAAAAGTGTGTTAATATTGCTCCTCTGATGCTGCATGCTGATTGGGGGGATCAGATGTCTGTGTAGACACCACCCTGGAGGTGTCAACATAATCATTAGAGGGATTTTTAGATAGTAATAAAAATAAGAGATGTGCTGCATACAAATAGGCTGCTTTTGTGTGTATTAATCCATGAAACTTTCATATCCCTTTAAAGACATCCCAATGTAGCATTTTAATATTACATAAGTTGTGAGATTGCTTGAAAATAAAACTATAATGGTAATGTGATAATTATTGTGTCCCAATTTATCGTAAGTGATTTGAAAAAAAATATATCAACGGACTATAGCCATTTGAGAAGTCTCCACATGATTGCTAAGTAGACGACACAGAAACATAAAGGATTTTCTATAGAAAATCATCTATTTAGCTGACTCTGAGTTATGGAGAGATGCTTGAGGGTTATCTGGCCTCCATTCAATTGAGCAAATGTAAGTTACTGGAGCCCGTAATGTAGCCCGTAAAATAATGTGCTATTCAATTGGCCTCTTTTAGCTACCTGGAATCAATTTGCGGGTTATAGGCTAAAAATCCCTGTCAAAATCGTAACTCCAACCTATCTAAGACTTTGATCTTTCAAGCGCGTAAATGATACAATCGCTATTCAGTTACTACAATTCCTCAAGCCCGCAAATGTTCTCACACCTGTGAATGGCAAATATAGAAGAAAATCATACGGGTACAAGATAGGACTCACAATGGGGTTAAAAACCTGTTCGTAACACTGTAAATGAAAATAAATAATCAACACTGTACTTTAAAAGATGGGGAATGCGATGAAAGACAGAATTAATTGCACAACAGTCTCAAGCTCACAAATCTGCAATCAAAAATATTTTTTTTTACATTTCATTTTCGTGTTATATCAATCTCGGTAATCAAGGAGTTAATATATATCACGCCACCCACATGTACTAGAACAGTATCTTCATTCATTTTCTTCTAAGTGCTAATTGATTGACGTTTAACCTCCATGTTTTGATGACGGTCTCATTTACTATTATCTTATTACTAAATCGGTAGTTACGGCCTTGCTCAATTGATCATTTACATGGCAGGAAATGCTACTTACGGGTGCATAGTTTACGGTTTAGGATTTCGTCCAGGCTTGAGCAATTGAATCGCTCTATAACTGTTGCAAATTTAAGGCCCACAGACATACGGCCGGTATAAAGTAAACTGCAGGCTTGCAATTGAATGGAGGCCTTACTCCTCGATAGTTCTATTACCATGTGTTTGTTTAGAGAGCACTTTTCTAAATCTGAATCCCTCCCACTCATCCCAGGCTACTACAGCCTTATTAAATTGTGATTTGGCCAATTGAATAGGGCTCTATATAAGCACAGAGCATATTTTTTTATAGAAGTTTTTAGTTAGTCAAGACATTGCTTTTGGATAGAAGTTCACTAACTAAAAACTTCTGTAAAAAACATATGCTATGTGCTTATATAGAGCAATTTTCAATTGGCCAAATCGCAATTTAATAAGGCTGCTAATCAGTAAAGGACCAAAGACAAAATGTCTATAATTTTCCATATCAAGTTAAGTTCTTCAAGAAATCATTTTATAACTATGACACATTCAAAGGTCCTTTCACCTTTAAGACTGATATTTTATACATTATACTTTTTTGTTTCTTTTAAATTACTTCAAGCGGGTCTTTATTTTGATCTTCAAGATATGTTGGCATAATTTTCCCACTTGATTCATCTTTCAAAATAGTATTTCTCAGAAATGCAAAACCTGGTGAGATTGGCAATAATGTGAATGAAAATACAGTCCTGCTCAAATAATTTAATAGCACACCACAGGATAATGTTTTTGAACAAATGAAAAACGATGTCCTTTTAATAAAACTAACTTAAAATACAGAATATGGAAATATTATCCTGCCAAATTAATTAATCAGTCATTGTTTTATTAAGCTCATGATTTACACTGGCTTTTACCATACAAATCAATGTGATGAATAGTTGTTACACAAGATTTAGAGTTGTGGAAATATTGTTAAATTGCTCTTTTTTTATATTGATGCATTCAAATTTGGGAGCAATATTTGCTACTTTATTGGACCCTGCATGTCAGCTAAGATTTAAAGAGCCACTAAAAACATAAAAATAATAAATATGTATATATATATATATATATATATATATATATATATTATATATATATATATATATATATATATATATATAAAGCGCCTAATACTAAAAACTTTATTAAACTTTTAATGAGCATTTAAACAATTAGTTACCAATTTGAATTGTGCCACAGGATGCATGAGCTCCTTATCTATCAACCCACTGAATGATGTATTGTCTCTGGAGTCTGAGCCACCATAGGGACATGCTCTCCAAACAGGCATACCGTACTTACAGGATGAAAGTGGGGAAAAACTAGAAAATGTATTTGTGTACATTGCTAGCAGGTCATGTTACAATATTGCATGTAACTAATGTTATATAGTGAATTCTTAAAAGGTTTTCAATTTGGTTCTTCCCCTGGGTGGCTTCCACTCCAGCGACAATACATCATTCAGAGGGGTGAGAGATTATGAGTTTATTAAGCTTGGGGTGTAATTAAAAAAAATAATTAATTGTTTAAATGCACATTAAAGGTTTAATCTCCTTCTGGATCCATACCTTGTTGTAATTAAGGGTCTTGTGTACTTCAATGAAGCTGTGAGCTATACCATGTAGAGTCACCAAAAATGGGCAGGTCATAGCAGAGAGGTCAGACAAGTCACAGTCCACTGGAAAATAAACTGGCATCCCAATCCAGTATCTTTGCCAAGAAAGCCTTATGGATAAGCCCAACCGGACATAAGAAGTGCCTGCTGTGATGCACCCCCTAGGGTCATGGAGAGCCGGACACGACTGAATGACAAGACAACAACAAAAAAGTTTAATAAAGGTTTTCTCTTATTAAACTAACCTAACAATTCTTTAGACAGCCCTTTATCAGAACACCAAAGGGACCTTCATAAATGAAATATTCTTTTTATGATAACTAAAATCTGATATCTATTCACACTTTAACTAATAACTGTAAAATGTATCATTATTTATAGAGAGGCATGGCATAGTGGATATTTTAAATCATTTTGGCCTTGATCACATAATGAGAAAATATTTTTGGTTTTCTGACTATTCTGTACAGTTAGGGTACACAATATTATCATAGAATATGCAACATTCTTTAAAAAATCAAAGTTTGCAGTCTTAGATCTGTTTACAGACACACTGCTGACTGTTCATGATTAACAGCATCTGTCGACAACAGAAATAATTATGTGTTTTGTCATTTCTAGGGAAACACCTGGACTGCAGAGTTAGTAAAATGCTATGGCCTTGGCTGGCAACAGTTATATCCCACAGGATTCTCCTATGGACTGTTATAATGTTCCCTGTTTCCCCTGAACCTGGAGATCATGGACTATGCTCAGGCAGATGACCCTGGTCGGGGGTCCCATGGTGCTGTTCTCTTATGTATTATAGTTCTGGGTGTATTGTTAAATATATGTTGTTTCATGGTTATGTTCATGTATGTATTATAATTATAATGTATGCTGATTACATGTATTACCTGTAGGTTGTTGTAATATTATGTGGATGTTTAGCATAAAACTGCTGGTCTGTCCATAAGGAAGCTAAAACACTATAGATTTGGGGTCTCAGGGACAAGGGGAATCAAAGCGGGAAATACTGGGACATAATGGGTCTCTCAGCACAGAAATAATTTGCCAACAAATTAATATTTCCCTAGAAGATCAGATGAAAGGGGCCGGAGCCTAACAAGATAAGCAGGTCATGTAAACCAATAAGATTGAGGGTCTCCAATATTGTTTTACTTGAAGTACCGTTGGAATGTCAACAACTTAGAATAAGCTAACTTGCCCTCATAATTAGCTTACTGCACTACATGGGTAATTGAAGGTCTGACATAACTAGATGTACAGAGTCTCACAGCGAATCAGGGGCAGGCTATTACTAATTGGTCTGTCTTTTGTGTACCTAAGGAGTGGGGGTTGTCATGATTGGCCAGCCTGTGGCCAGAAAATTGTATAAATGTGACAGTCCATATCCTCATGGATGTTCGCCCGTCATCTTAAACTCAACATGTCTAAGGCAGAACTCCTTGTCTTTCCACCCTCTTCCTCAGCTCTCACTCCTCACTTATATCTCACTGCTAACAATGCCATTATCACTCCCACCTCCCAGGCCCGTTGTCTTGGGGTTCTATTGGACCCTGCCCTCTCTTTCATTCCTCCCATTCAATCACTCACAAAATCTTGTCACTTTCACCTAAAAAACATATTCAAAATACGTCACTACCTTACACAGGACACAACAAAAATTCAAATTCACTCTCTCATCATATCTCACCTTGACTACTGCAACTCTCTCCTCGCTGGCCTTCCTATCACCCGTCTCTCTCCACTCCACTCCATATTAAAGGTGTCTGCTAGACTAATTTACCAAAATCAACGTACAATGTCTGCAGCTCCTCTTTGTCAGGCACTCCACTGGCTTCCCATAGCCTCCAGAATAAAATTCAAAATCATGACCCTAGCATATAGAGCCCTCCACAATAGTGCGCCCTCCTACATCTCTGCTCTCATCCCAAAATACACTCCCTCCCGCCCTCTTCGCTCTGTTTTTAAAAAAATGTTTTTATAGTATTTATTGTTTTTACAAAAATATAACAATGTACCATATAAATATCATATATATCATAAATACAGTTAATAACACAGTACATTGAAATAAACAACAGAAAAAGGGAAAGCATACAATACATAAGGTAAAACATTTAAAAAAGAACATTCACTCGTCATGCATACACTTTCATTTAAATGATCATGATAATAGAGCTTTAAATTGACAAAGATGGAATAGTAATAAAAAAACCAAAAAACAAACAGCAAAAGAAAAAAAACACTAAAAGAAAAACACCCGGTATCAATGAGAGAGAAACAGCAAAATATTACTATAAGAAAACCAAGCCGGGAACAGCAAGCATTTCCATTAGGCAAGAGGTAGTCAGCTATTGTTGTTTACAGATTTAAGAAAACCCTTTTATGTATAGAATCCCCATAATTTCCACTTTAGGAGTTGTTGCGGAAGTGCCTGTAACTTCCCAATTGGCTTGAAGATCTCTTACCGTTGAATCATTACTAAGATTTCATTCCAAGTAGGAATTTTATTAGATTTCCATCGGGAAATAATTGATCTTTTTATTGCCATACAAATTAAAATAATGAAAGCTTTCTTATCTAAATTTAGCGATTTTGGAAAAATATGCAATATTAACTATACTGAGGTAGAAAGGGAAGTTTAGATTCTATAGAGCGTTCAATGAACTCAAAACCTTCAAGCCACAAGGGTTTTAATTAATGGGCATTCCCAAAATATGTGAAGAAAATCAAGATATATACCACATAGTCTCCAACACATACTGTCTTGAGGATTATGTGAAAATTGATAAATTTGAGAGGGCACCATGTACCACCTATTTACAAGTTTAATGTGGAGTTCTCTATCCGAAGGGTGTTTAACGATCCTGTTTGTCCCATAGAGTGAGGATTCCATATCTCCCAAGGGAAAGAAGATACCAAAGTTCTCTTTCCCCAGTTTCCATACCCGAGGCTTAATAAGAGCTAAGGGTCTCCCTATAATATTATAGCATTTAGATAGTAAGCGGCTATAGTGGTTACAGTTAATAAGTTTTTCTAATGATGTCAAACAACCTTCTGCCGTGTTAGTTGAATAAGATACGGATAAAAGCGTAGATAGTTGCTTGACTTTTAGCCAACAACTAAAAGGAAGCCCATAGTTAGAAAAATGTTGGTCTAAAGAAAGGAGGCGGTCCTCATAATAAAGATCTTTTATAAACAGTGTTACTAGTTCTCTCTCAGAACATAAACCAAACTTTTGAAATGTAAGGGCTGGGAGGTTTTGAATTAAAATGCTTATTGACGGAATTAGCTGGAATTTATTATTTAATCAATCTCCACGAATTATAAATGTTCTTAACAATTTTGGAGAGCCATTTAAAAAAACCTTAGGTACCTTATGGTCCATAAAAATAACAGTTTGAGCGTTATACAAGGAACCAAAGCCCTCTCAATTTGAAGACACACATAGGACCATTTAAATTAAGCCATTTTAAAGCATGATTCAACATACTGGCATCTTGATATAATTGTAGCATAGGGTAAGACAATCCTCCTTGAGATAATGCTCTAGTGAGAGTTAATCTCTTAAGTCTAATATGTTTTGAAGAATGGATGAATTTATCTATAATAATTTGACATTTTTTCACTTGATATTGAGAAATTCTAATCGGAATACAGCTAGTGAGATAATTGAATCTAGGCAGAAGCGCCATTTTAATAATGGATATTTTACCTCTAAAGGATGCTTTAACTCCTTTCCAACCACTTAAATTTTTTAACCATTTACTGTAGAGGTCGTTGTAGTTTATTTTAATCATATTTTTAAGCTCTACTGAAAAAATAATACCCAGATGCCTACAAGAGTTGGAGTTCCAATTAAATTGGGTATGATTCCCTTAAAAATCTACTGATGTTTGAGGAGAGATTTATCACTAAAGTATCTGATTTTTGTGCATTTAGTTTGTAATTTGATATTAAACTGTACTCTTTAAACAGTAACATCAAGACTTTCAAGGTTTCACCAGTGTTTGTAATAGATAACACTATGTCATCAGCAAAAAGAGAAATGTTGTATTCTCTCTCGCACCAGCCTAATGCCACTAATGTCAGGATTAGATCTGATGGCTACTGCCAATGGCTCTATCAATAAAGCAAAAAGGATGGGAGAGAGAGGACACCCTTGTCGGGTTCCATTTGATATCCCAAAGGGGCGAGAGTGACAACCGAAATTAGATACTGACACAGAAGGGGATTTATATAGAGCACCTATAGCGTGAGAACCAAAGTTTCCCAGACCAAATTTTCTCAAAGTAAGATCCATGTAATCCCACCCTACCCTATCAAAAGCTTTTTCAGCGTCTAGTGAGAGAAATAGGGTAGGAATCTTTGTCGCTTTTGAAAAACAGATCAAATTAGATAATTTTCTAACATTATCGGAACCAGATCGGCCGGAAATAAAACCCAACTGCTCAATGTCTATCAGTTTGTGAATAATCTTATTGAGCCTAATTGACAAGATATTTCGAGGTATAAACTTAACATCTGCATTTAACTAAAGATATAGGTCTATAGCTAGCACAAAAATGTGAATCTTGTTTTAGGTTTGGGAATCCATAATTATACTAGCATTAACCATTTCTGGAGAGATGACCCCTTCCGTCTTGATTTCATTAAACGTATTCAGAAGATGAATACATAATGTTGAGGAAAAGTTTTTATAAAAATAATTGCTAAATCCATCAGGGCCAGGAGTAGTATAAGATTTTATCATAGAAATTACCTACCTCACTTCCTGAAACAGAAATGGGAGTGGTCAGTACTCTAATTCCTCTTGTGATAAGACGGGAGCTTAAACTGATCCAGAAAGATTGAATTTTGCAACGTGACGGTTTATGGAACTCATTGTCTTTAGATAAATTATACAAATTTTCATAATAATTGGGCAAACAGATTGGCGATCTCCTTAGGGCACATCGAGGTTGACCATTGTTCATTATATCAGTCAATTCTTCTCCCTAAGGATTTCTGTTTAATTTTGTAAGCCAGTAATTTACTAGTTCTATTATCTTGATGGTAATAAAGGTTGTTGCATACGCCAAATCTTTTTGTCTGACACAAGTTGGTTAATTTTATTTATATTGTTCTGGACCTTTTTAATTTCAGCCATTGTGGAAATCTCTAGGGACCTTTTTATTCATGGTTTCCAATTTTATTAAGGTTAATATATAGTTTTCTAAGGGACTCTCCTCTTTGTTTCATAACCTGGGACCTGAGCTTATATCACAAAACTCCCCTGATGTAAGCCTTATAAGCTATTCGCCAAGAGAACACCATTAGAGGAGACTGTATCTTTATTTAATTCAAAAAATCTTGGTTGACTCTTCGCTTAAAACAACGTTTTCTGAATTCCTCCTTAATTAAATAATCATCTAAATTCTTCCACGCGCGAAAGACCAATTCTTATATACAAGTTAAAATTGAACCTCCATAGAGATACAAGCATGATCTTAAGGGTTATTGAGTCAATATTGACCTTTGCTTAGTATTGTTCATAGTGTTGCTTTCCACCAAAAACAAATCTATACGGGAATATAACTTATGAACATTAGAAAAAAAGGTGAAGTCTCGTTGATTTGGATTTAAGACGCGCCAAGCATCAAGTAAGTTGAGTCCATGTAAACCAATTGCGAAAATGTAAATGCTACATTCTGCGATTCTATTCGCGTTTTTACAAATGGTTGGGATTTTCTGTCCTATTTTCAAAGTTGGGAATAACCATTGAAATCTCCTGCCACAAATCAAAGAAACCATTAGAAAAAAATTTGATAGAAGCACCAAGACGTTTAAGAAAGGATAGTTGATTGTTGTTGGGGGTGTATAAGTTAAACTAAAGTGACTTTTATGGTCATTTTATCACACACCCCACAGAAATAACGACCGTGGGGGTCTAGAATACAAAATTCCTCTACAAGAGGTAAATTATTTTTAAACAAAATTGCAACACCCCGTGTTTTCTTGTTGAAGGTGGCGATATGCTTGAGACCAAAAAGGGAGTCCCCCAAGATTGGAGATTTGGAATAAGCCCAATGGGTCTCCTGCAAAAAGACAATATCTGCTTTTTGTTTCTTACAAAAACTAAATAGCGTATGCCTCTTGCCCGGGGAATTTAAGCCGTTAAAGCTCAATATTTTTATCGTCATAAAAAAAAATCAAAAGATGAAGTATACTCAACTTTGTCATCACAAAACATACTTGAGAGACAACCAATCTGGTCACAAGCATACCATATCCAAGATACTTTCAGTCCAAGTGCTAGGAAGAAATAAAGTTACTTTAGATCTCATACTAACAAACTGCAAACACAACCAAACAGAAACACACCTAGGTTGCCTAACAGAATAGAGGCAGCCTATATAAGCAGGGAAAATCGCCATTGTTTAGAAATGGAAGGCCTATTATAATGGGAAATATCTGCTCCCGTGGGAATATTTAAGTACAAAAAAAGTAAATAAGTGCAAAAAACAATTAAACGAGAAATTGAAAAATCTAAATCAGTTGAGCTATCGACTTGGCAGCCAAAACATTTTCAGATTTAAAGCACGAAAAAAAAAAAACAAAAAAAAACGCAACAGGGATACATTGCTAGATAAAGAAAAAATAATTAATCAAATATCTACTTCTATTCATATTAGTTGTGAGAATTATAAAATATAAAGCACAGTGTTGAGAAGAGGAAGGAAAAAAAAAATCCTTTCACAAAAGGTGCAAAATAATTTTTACATTAATCTTCTTATTTAGTGAAATTATTTTATATCTTAATCAAGTAATAATAGCTAATCTACTTGTGATTAATACTTTGTCATTGGGTGTTTCTAAAAAAAAAGAAAAAAACAAAAACAAGATAAATAAATCTGAAAGAAATCGCTCTAGTAGTTCATGTGGGATATAATGCCAGTTTGACAGTAGAGCAAATCCTTCTTTTGGAGAGTTAATTTTTTGACCACAAGAGTCTCTTTGGATTGATAAGCCAGTTGGAAAAGTCCATTTGTAAATCAAACCTTCTTTCCTCAGGATTTGGTTAGTTGAGCATATTCACGTCTTCTGCTTAAGTCGCTGGAGAGAGATCTGCAAATATTTTAATAGGATTCATATGGAGAGTCAAAAAGCATTTACCTTATAACTGGCTTTTACAATATTCTCTTTCGTGGTAAAAAAAAATGAAATTTACCATAAACATCTCTGGCTCCCTTGTTTTGTAAATATGATGGAAGAGGGATATGATAATCACATCAAATTTGTTTTCCAGCTCTAGCAAAAGAGGGAACCAAAGAAACAAAAAATTAGACACAAAATCAGATAGATCAGAATTTTTGATTTCAGGTATACCCCTTAAACGTAAATTAGAGCGTCTTGAGAGATCTTCAAGTTTAATAATTTGGTTGTTAACTCTTTAACCTTTTCTTCTAATTTAATATTCGAAGTTGACAATGAGTGGTAGTCCAGGGTTAAATTTCTCCAACTTCAATTCCAGTTCCAAGGTTCTGTTGTTAACATCTCTATTGCTTTAGAATTGTCCATAATTTGCTGTTTAATATCTGCTAGGAGATTAACTCTGAAAGTCCTGCAAAAATATTCCTCATTTTTTTTGATGGAGTCAGCAATTCATCATCATGCAATTCTGAGTCTTGCTAGACATACTTTCTGAGAGCTTTGAATTGTTGTGTGTAAGTTTGTCTGCCTGCAAGGGAGAGTCTGCAAAGGGTGGAAGTTGGATCTTCTCTTTATGTTTAGAGAAAAAAATTACGACGCTTTAGTGGAATGACCTTTCTTGTCCTTAGGTTTCCCTTTACTTGGCATAATTGGATGGATAAATAGCCTTGTTATAGGTCAAGTGCCACCAATACTGTGCCCAAAAGTGATTTTTAAATGCTGGATTAAGGCTTTTTATTTGGTACAATTCATATAGGCTGTTCACCATATATGTTATAGTGTTTTTTTCAAAATGCTTGCAAATATGCTCCTTCATAACTTTTTTTTTGCCAAACAGCTTGGGGCAAAAAGTAATTTTTCACATGGATTTATTCAGCTAAGCATCACACTACTTAAGATAGTGGAATACCTTCTCCCTAGTGGACTTATAGACATTGAAGACAACTTCACACTATTGGAAAGAGGCTGAAGGTTAAAGTTGGGTAATCATGCAGAAAAGCGTTGCATATGTGTAAATTGAACACTATGATGTTATTTCTTGTACCTCTCTAATTGTATTAGAGTAAAATATCACTTTTTTGTAGATTCAGGTAAAAACCAAAAGAAGAAGTTTAAAGGTAATGATCCCACCAAGCTTGTCAGCTCCACAGTACAATCTACGTAGTTGATAATATATTTATATTTCTTTACAGTGGACCTGTAAATACCAAAGTTGCTTCACAACTTTCTTTGTTTCATCTTAATATGAGTGAGAGAAACTTTGTAAGCTTACCATTTATCCAGGAAAATTTTATATTGCTCACAGTTACTCACAGTTTTCAGGGGTACAGCGCTGGAATGATCATTGCCGCTTAAATCCGAGTATAGCGCTCCGTCAGAAACTCCTTTGCTACAGACTTACACATACAACTGCTCGTCACAGCAGAAAACGCTGCCAACAACACAGCCAGAGTTCCTCCATATGTCTAGGAACGCGAGTTAGCAAGCCTCCAAAACACTCCAGCTTGCTCCAGCTCCAGTTCCAACTCGCGGGGCACAGCGCGGCGTCTCTCTCGTGTTAAGAATCTATTATGAGGCTATTAATGCACAGAGCCCACAGGAGCAGGCATTGTTCCCCATCAGCCTAGCGCCCGAATCACGCGGGAAACAACCCATTTCCGGTTACGCCCCTCACAAGTGTCCTCAACCTCTCTTAGCTCTGTAATGACCTTCTTCTCTCCTCCTCTCTCGTCACCTCCTCTCACTCCCGCCTACAAGCCCTTTTCTCGTGCTGCCCCTATAATTTGGAACTCCTTGCCTCGCACCACTAGATTATCCTTTAAAAACGGATCTATTCAAGAAGTCTATCATCTTTAGCCTTTACATGCTCTATAATCTATCACTCTCCTATACCCCACCCACACCCTTTAGATGTATGTTTACGAGTTTTTCAATCTTGATGGGTGCTTTATGGAAAGCACTATGTTTGTCTGATTGAAAGCTCAATAACAGGGCCCTCCATCCTTTGAACTGTTTGAAATTGTTCTTGGACTTGTACTTAACCCCTGTAGAGAGCTACTGAATATGTTGGCGCATATTGAAAAAAGGATAATAATAATAATAATAATAATTTAAAATTATCATTCTGTAAATTAATCCTAATATTCTAAGGAATTCTATGGTGTATCCAGTGGTGGAGAATAGTCACAGTTGGTGGCTATTGTGTTCCTGATATCCTGGTCTGTTGAAGCAAGCTCCTGGGCGTGTGGTACTGGGTTGGGTCCATCTTTTGCTATCAGAGGTGTATAAGCATCACATGATTCTGCTGGATAGGTTTGAACCAGGTTCTTACCAAGTCCAATTGAAGTAGCAGATCATAACAGTTTTACTCTGCTTTCAGGAATGCTGCAGCCATCAGTTTACCCACAAGTAACATATTTAGACATCAGTGGGGACCGGATGAAGTATTACAGTCTTTTTATATATGTTCATTGCTGAATGATTTTTCTCCGACAGTGTTAGAGGTTAGATTAAATTGGAATTGCTCATGGTACTTAGACTACCCTGAGGGAGCAGTGAGAGAGGTGCAAGCTTTATGGGCGCCCAATAGGGCTTACCCGGAGGGATAGCAGGCTCCTATGTAAGCTGCCCCCCCCTCCCCTTTATTTTTTTGTTTGCCCATTTTTAAGTCATTACATTGAGCACCACTGCACAACATAGACTGTTAAATAATAATATACTTTTTTGTCATGCATGTCATCATTTGATCCCCACATACGTTTATTTTATTGCATATTGTTTTTACTTCCCATTTATTTGGTCTGTTTTAGCACTATCATTAAAGGTTATGTTTTAAAGCTGTAAATAGTTTGTGAATAGAGTGCTTTGTGAGGTACTGGGTGATATTCTTTTACTCAGCACCCCATTGTTATTGCATATTTGAAATTATTACTCTATATCTGAGGATTGATTCTCTATATTTACAAGTTTCCAGCAGTCATTTACCTGCACAGATGAATTTGGGAAGGGTTAGCCCTCTTTGCGCATCTGCACTCTGCACGCAGCTCTTGCTGTCAGTCTGCCTGGGGGACTTGCCAAATTCTCATGTAAACAGAACTTAATTTATGTATTATTTCTGTGAAACCTATTTCAAAAAATTCTAAAAAAGTATTTCAACATGTTTTCAGGAGTATGCTCCAAGTTGTGCTAAATTAACTGGTCCTTTAATATATTTTCATATGAATCAAGTTTGCAGTGAGCTTATTCTCACTTGTTTCAAATATATAAAAAAATAACCATTCTGAAGTACTGGGGGCTGGCCCGGATCTTCTATTAGGCAATGTAGGCAACCCTCCCCTGTGTTGCTTCCCTCCTACACTGGCTCTCTTTCCCTTCTCTCCCATGTGTCTCATCCCCCCTCCCTCAACTTTGTCTCTTTTTATCCCCTTCCCTCCGCTGTGTCTCTTTCCCCCACTCCCTTCCCCTCTGTCTTTCCCCCCTCTCCCTCGCTTGTGTCTCCTTCCCCCTCCCTCCTCTGTGTCTCCTTCCCCCCTTCCCTCCCCTGTATCTTCTTCTCCCTACCTCCCCTGTGTCTTTTTTCAGACCTTTCCCTCCCATATCTCTCTTTCCCCCCTCTCCCTCCCCGTGTCTCTTCCCCCTCTCCCCCATGTCTCTTCTGTCTCTTTCCCCCCTCCCCCTGTATCTCTTTCCCCCTCTCTCCCGTGTCTCTTTCCCCCCTCTCCCCATGTCTCTTTCCCCCATCTCCCCCTGTGTCTCTTTCCCCCCTCTCCCCCTGTGTCTCTTTCCCCCCTCTCCCCCCTTCCTGTGTCTCTTTCTCCCCTCTCCCCCCGGCGTTTCTTAACCCCCCTCTTCCTCCCCCTTATCCTCCTTCTCCCTCCGTCCCCCTTATCCTCCTCCCTCCTTCCCATCCTCCTCCTTCCTTCCCCCTTAGCCTCCTCCTCCTTCCTTTCCCATCTCTTACTTTCATGCGATGACCCCTCCTGCTGTTTCTCTCCACAGCAGGGCGGCTTGTGTCTGTGTCCGAATCGGCATATGCTAATGGCGTGACGCGCCTGTGACGTCACTGTGCGCCTCGTGATGAGCACCTATGAAGCTCATTGCAGGCCAGGTTCTGGGGGTGTTGTGAGCCCTGGGGGCATCGCGATGAGTGTCTCCGCCGCTCATCGTGAGCCCTGCAATGAGAGCCTTCAGCACTCATTGCAGCCCCCGTCGGTGTCGGGTGTTGGTAACGTTGGTGACGTAACTGCATTACCAAAGTCGCAAACATTATGAACACTGACAACCATATATGTGATATATACACTTTTACATAAGTGTATATATCACATATATAGATTACATTTCTCTCTTTCACTGTATATGTACATATAAGTGTGTGCATTCAAAAAGAATATTAGTAGGAGTATGCTATAAACCCCCAAATATAGCTGAAAGTGAGGAAATACAATTATTGTTACAGATTGGAAATGCAGCTAAGCATGGGCAAGTTCTAATAATGGGAGATTTTAATTACCCTGAAATAAACTGGATAAATGAGACCAGCAGTTCAGCTAAGGGGAGCAGGTTCTTGAGTACACTCAGGGATCATTATCTGGCCCAGGTTGTACAAGAGCCTACTAGAAATGAAGCTATCTTAGATTTAGTCATCACAAATAATATTGATATAGTATCAAATGTTGGAATAGGGCAACCTTTGGGAAACAGTGATCACAAAACAGTCTCATTTGAGATTGAATTAAAAAAACTAAATTTTAGGGGCCAACAAAAACTCTTAATTTTAAAAGGGCAGATTTTAATGGTCTAAGGGCAGCAATACAAAGTATAGACTGGGACAGAGAACTGATAGGTAAAAACACTGAACATAAATGGACAACATTTAAATCCTTACTAAATATACATACACATCGGCATATGCCATGTGAGAATAAAAGTAAAAGGAGTAAATCCCATCCAATGTGGCTTAACAATGATTTAAAGATCAAGATACAGAGTAAAAAACAGCATTTAAATTATACAAACAAGAGGGGACAGAGACTGCTTTACGGAAGTACAAGGAAATCAACAAGGCTTGCAAAAGGGCGATTAGACTGGCTAAAATAGAAAATGAAAAATGAATTGCAAAAGAGAGTAAGACTAACCTTAAGATATTTTTTAAGTATATTAATGAGAAGAAGGCGAGGAAGGAAGCTATAGGAACAATACAATGTGACACAGGCCGTCTGAAAATTAGTGACCAGGAAAAGGCAGATGAGCTAAATAGGTTCTTTTCTTCGGCATACACTAGGGAGGTACCAGTGGTTGGGACACGGCAACATAATGGGGCTACACTACATTTGCCAAATAATTGGTTAAGGCAGAAATAAATCCAAAAGAGGCTGGAAAAAATAAATGTTAATAAAGCCCGGGTCCTGATGGAATACATCCACGGGTACCGAGGGAACTGGGTTCTGTAAAAGCCAAACCATTATATTTAATTTTTCAACATTCACTCAACACAGATGACTGGAGAAAAGCAGATGTGATACCTATATTTAAAAAGGGAGCAAGAGCAAATCCGGGAAATTATAGACCAGTGAGCCTCACTTCTGTAGTGGGGAAGCTTTTAGAAGGGTTAATAAGGGATAATATAAAAGAATATGTCTATTTGAACAGGATTATAAGTAGGAGTCAAGATGGATTTATGAGGGATAGGTCACGTCAAACAAATCTAATTAGTTTCTATGAGGAGGTTAGTAGGAACCTGGATCAAGGCAACTCAGTGGATGTAGTCTTTTTGGATTTTGCAAAGGCTTTTGATACAGTGCCACATGGGAGATTATTGTGCAAACTAAGAGATACAGGAATTGCAGTAAATATCTGCTCATGGATTGAGAGCTGGCTAAAAGACAGGAAGCAAATGGTTGTTGTAAATGGAACATACTCCGATTGTACTAATGTGGTAAGTGGGGTTCCTCAGAGTTCAGTATTAGGTCCTCTCCTTTTTAACATATTTATTAATGACTTAGAGGTGGGATTGGAGTGTGGTGTCTCTATTTTCGCTGATGACACAAAGTTGTGCAAGGTAATTTAATCAGATAATGATGTGCTTTCCCTCCAAAGGGATTTACATAAAATTGAGGAATGGGCATCTAAATGGCAGATGAGATTTAATATGAATAAATGTTATGCATCTGGGAAGGAAAAATAGCCATGCAATTTATAATCTTAATGGAGCAAATCTAGGTGTATCAGATATTGAAAGGGATTTGGGAGTGCCTGTGGACAACCACCTAGGTAACAGTGCTCAAAGCCAAGCAGCAGCTGGCAAAGGCAAATAAAATATTAGCATGTATTAAGAAGGGTATAGAAGCAAGGGAAGCAAATATAATTCTGCCACTTTATAAATCTCTAGTACACCCTCATTTGGAATATGGAGTACAATGTTGGGCACCACTTCATAAAAAGGACATTTTAGAGCTGGAAAAATTACAGAGGAGGGCAACAAAACTAATAAGGGGAATGGAGGGGCTAAGTTATGAAGAAAGACTAACCAAATTAAACTTATTTTCTCTAAGAAGGCGTCTAAGAGGAGATATGATTACATAATATAAATATATCCAGGGTCAATACAAGGCTTTGTCAATGGAACTTGTTGTGCCAAGATGTTTTCAACTGACAAGGGGACATCCTTTGAAATTAGAAGTAAAAAGATTGCACCTTAAAGAAAGAAAAGGGTTCTTCACAGTAAGGGTGGTTAATCTGTGGAATTCTCTACCAGAGGAGATGGTGACAGTGGATTGGATAGATAACTTTAAAAGGGGACTGGATTTATTTCTAATTAAAAAGGGAATTCAGGGTTATCATGTATAATTAGAGAGACAGTATTGATCCAGAGAGAAATCCGATCTCCAGTATCTGGGGTCAGGAAGGAATTTTTTTTTTTTTTTTCCTTTGAGGTGATTGGCTCACTTGTTTTTTTTTCTGTTTGCCTTCCTCTGGATTAATTATTAAAAATAAAATACTAAATAAATAATTGATTAATATTTAATTAACAACTAATTAATTAATATTTAATTTGCATATTGCAGATCAGAGGAGATCTTAAAAGGTTGAACTTGATGGACTGAAAGTCTTTTTTCAACCTTAATTACTATGTAACTATATACTGTATATATATAAAGAAATGTTAATCCAGCCCCAAGTTCAGGATTATCCTCGATAATTAGAGAGAGAGTAGTGGTCCCATTTTTTTTAGGATTTGTGGGCAACACTATTTGGATGGCATGCTGCTCCAGAGAACTGGGGAGGATGGAAGAGACAAATGCAGGTTTATGAAGCAAGTGCCAACATGGGATTCTGAAATAAGAGACACAGGGAAAGAGGTTTTGGTGGAAGAGGCACAGGAGGTGGGGAAGGAGAAACAAACAGCAGGGAAAGGACACATTAAAGTTTGTGGATAAAGGTAAATAGTGGCTATTAAGGAAGAAGCAAAATACAAGAAGCAAAAGAAACAGGGTGTGGGGAAAGGAGGAACGAACAGCAAGGAAAAGACACACAAACACACAGTTTGTGGATGACGGGTAAATGGTGGTCATAACGGAGAAGCAAAAGGCACAGGGTGGGGGGCTTGTGGATGAAGGTGAATGGTGGTCATAAGGGAGAAGCAAAAGGCACAGGGTGTGGGGAAGGAGGAACAAACAGCAGGGAAAACACATGGGGGCCTGTGGATGAAGGTGAATGTTGGTTATGAAGGAAGAAGCAAGGTGGGTTATAGGGGAACAGACAAAAAACAATCTGGAGGATTATACTAAAACAATGGTTCATTGTGGGGAGAGTAGATGGAGGAAAAGAAATATGAGACAATGAATGTTGTTTTGCATTTTTCAACACAAAGCAAAAGTTCAGGGTTGGGGGTTGTGTTCCTCCTCCAGGACAGATTCGTCACTTGGGCAGTTGCATTACAATGACATTATGCAGGGTCTCACAATATGTCTTTCATAGACAAAAATATATTCTTAAAAGATATGACTTATAACAACACAAACAATCCTCTGATGCAGAATAGTTGAAGTACCTGCTCAGGAGATAACAATCAATAAAGATTTTGTGACAACGTATAGAGTTGATAAGTTCATTATGTGTAATTATTGCAAAATAATAGGGGTAAAACACATGGCATTGGATAGCTATATACAAAGGTTAAAGATTTTAAGGTTACTAAAAATATATACTATAAGACCATAAGAGAAACTTTCTGAGACATGAAGAATTGACAACCCTGCTTCTGAGAATTTACAGTGTAAAGGAGATGGGGAAGTGACACAAGAAGGTGAGAGTGTGGTGGACAAAGAATGGCCCAGTCACCAGGCAATAAACACTGAAAGCGATGGATGTGTGTCCAACACTGTCTTCCAATATTCAATATTGATTTTGCATTTGCCCCATGTTACAGATGAATTTGACTCAGTAAAGAATGACACAGATCTGATCAAATCAAGCAGGAGGTACGTTTATTTTATTGTACAAGGGAGTATGCAGAGAGTCTCATGAGAGGGCTGTGAAGAGTCCTTTTCATAGTGAAACCATGCAACATGAGCTTCCATGAAACCATTCTGACTTTCCCTTCAGCTTTGAAAGAAGTTTAATTGGTGAGGATCACACAGTGAGAGTCCAGTCTGCCTAGGAGATAAAGAAACCGTATTAAGCGACTTCACAAGGACATAATCTCCTAGTTCAATATCATGCACTGGTTTGTAAGACATTTGAGACAGTCTCTTTGCTACCTACTTATGATGCTTAAGGAGATGGGGAGGCTGGTTAAGTTGGTGTTGGCTACACAGGTGAATTGCCACTGTTCCCACACTTCAAATCTGATGACCAAGGGGATAACCACAATGGCAGACAGAGCAAGTATGCACAGAGAGTCTCATGAGAGAGCTGTGAAGAGGTATTATTCCTGGTGAGGAGCTTGAAAACGTGACACACGGGCTTCCATGAAAACATTCTGACTTTCCTTCAGTCTCGACAGAAGTTTAATTTGTGAGGAGCACAAGGTGAAGTTCAGACCACCTAGGAGATAAATAAACCTTATTAAGAGACTTCACAAGGACATATTCATGAATTGGCTTATCAGACATTTGACACAGTCTCTCTACTACCTGCTTACGATGCTTAAATGATGCTTAAGGAGATGGGGAGGCTGGTTAAGTTGGTGTCAGCTACACAGGGGAATTGCCACTGTTCCCACACTTCAAATCTGATGACCAGGATGAAAACCACAATGGCAGACAGAGCGAGTATGCACAGATAGCCTCATGAGAGGTCTGTAAAGAGTCCTTTTTCATGGCGAGGGGCTTGAAACCTTGACACATGACCTTACATGAAAGCATTCTGACTTTCCTGCAACCTTGACAGCAGTTCAATTGGTGAGGAGCACAAGGTAAGTAAGGTCCAGTCCACCTAGGAGATAAAGAAACGTTATTATAGACTTTGCAAGGACATACTCTCCCAGTTCACCACAATGACTTCACCACAATGACATAATATTCCAGTTCAATATCATGCATTGGTTTTTCAGACATGTGTGTCAGTCTCTGCTACCTACTCATGATGCATAGGTTTCCTCAGCTTCAACCTTGACGGCAGTTCCATTGGTGAGAAGCACAAGATGAGTTCCATTCCACCTAGGAGATAAAGAAACTTTATAAAAGACTTGGCAAGGACATACTCTCCCAGTCCAATATCATGCATTAGTTTATCAGACATTTGATGCAGTCTTTCTGCTACCTGCTTTTGATGCTTAAATAATGCTGAAGAGATGGGGAGGCTGGTTAAGTTGGTGTCAGCTACACGGGTGAATTGCCACTGTTCCCACACTTCAAATCTGATGACCAGGGGGATAACCACAATGGCAGTCAGAGCGAGTATGCACAGACACTCTCACGAGATGGCTATAAAGAGTCCTTTTTCATAGCGAGGGGCTTAAAAACCTTGACACAATCTTTTATGAAACCATTCTGGCTTTCCTTAAACCTTGACAGCAGTTCAATTGGTGAAGTAGCACAAGGAAGGTCCGGTCCATCTAGGAGATAAAGAAACTTTATTAATAGAAATTGCAAGGGCATACTCTCCGGTTCAAAATCATGCATTGGGTTTATCAGACATTTGAGGCAGTCTCTCTGCTACCTGCGTATGATGCTTAGGTCTACCTCCCCAGCTTCAACCTTTACAGCAGTTCCATTGGTGAGGAGCACACAGTGAGTATCATTGAACCTAGGAGATAAAGAATCTTTATTAAAAGATTGCTAGGAGGACATACTCTCCCAGTTCAATATCATGCATTGGTTTATCAGACATTTAAGGAAGTCTCTCTGCTACCTGCGTATGATGCTTAGGTCTACCTCCTCAGCTTCAACCTTTACAGCAGTTCCATTGGTGAGGAGCACACAGTGAGTATCATTGAACCTAGGAGATAAAGAAACTTTATTAAAAGATTGTGCTAGGACATACTCTCCCAGTTCAATATCATGCATTGGTTTATCAGACATTTAAGGAAGTCTCTCTGCTACCTGCGTATGATGCTTAGGTCTACCTCCTCAGCTTCAACCTTTACAGCAGTTCCATTGGTGAGGAGCACACAGTGAGTATCATTGAACCTAGGAGATAAAGAAACTTTATTAAAAGATTGTGCTAGGACATACTCTCCCAGTTCAATATCATGCATTGGTTTATCAGACATTTGAGTCTCTCTGCTACCTGCTAGTGCTGCTTAGGTCTATCTCCTCAGCTTCAACCTTGAAAGCACTTCCATTGGTGAGGAGCACAAGGTGAGTAAGTTCCAAGTCCACCTAGGAGATAAAGAAACTTTATTAAAATACTTTGCAAGGTCATACTTTCCCAGTTCAATATCATGCATTGGTTTATCAGACATTTGAAGCAGTCTCTCTGCTAGCACCTGCTTATGATGCTAAGGTTTATGTCATCAGCTTCAAACTCAACAGCAGTTCCATTGGTGAGGAGCACAAGGTGAGTTTCAGTCCACCTGAGAGAAAAAAAAACAACTTAAAGACTTTGCAAGGGCATACTCTCCTAGTTCAATATCATGCATTGGTTTATCAGACATTTGAGGCAGTCTCTCTGCTACCTGCGTATGATGCTTAGGTCTACCTCCTCAGCTTCAACCTTTACAGCAGTTCCATTGGTGAGGAAGCACACAGCGAGTATCATTGAACCTGGGAGATAAAGAAACTTTATTAAAAGATTGTGCTAGGACATACTCTCCCAGTTCAATATCATACATTGGTTTATCAGACATTTGAGGAAGTCTCTCTGCTACCTGCTAGTGCTGCTTAGGTCTATCTCCTCAGCTTCAACCTTGAAAGCACTTCCATTGGTGAGGAGCACAAGATGTGTTCCAAGTCCACCTAGGAGATAAATAAACTTTATTAAAATACTTTGCAAGGTTATACTTTCCCAGTTCAATATCATGCATTGGTTTATCAGACATTTGAAGCAGTCTCTCTGCTAGCACCTGCTTATGATGCTTAGGTTTATGTCATCAGCTTTAATCTCAACAGCAGTTCCATTGGTGAGGAGCACAAGGTGAGTTTCAGTCCACCTAAGAGAAAAAAAAAACTTTATTAAAAGACTTTGCAAGGACTTACTCTCCTAGTTCAATATCATGCATTGGTTTATCAGACATTTGAGGCAGTATCTCTGCTACCTGCTTATGATGCTTATGTTTATCTCCTCAGCTTCAATCTTGACAGCAGTTCCAATGGTGAGGAGCACAAGATGAGTTCCAGTCCACCTAGGAGATAAAGAAAGAGACTTCACAAGGACATTCTCTCCTGAGTTCAATATCATGCATTGGTTTTTCAGTCCATTTGAGGCAGTCTCTCTGCTACCTGCTAGTGAACAGAAGTGAATAGTGAAAAGAAGGGGGTGTCTGTGATGGGTCATGGAAACACCTGAGAACTAGTACTCTTATCTTTTTGTATCCAGCTTATTCTCTGTCTCTTTTTCATATAATTAAAAAGATTTCACTCAATTCTGGAGTTCTTGGTTTTAAATATTAGACACTAAGGCCACTGAAATCCATTATTTTATAGTATACTGTTTTTGAAGAACTAGACTTGATAATGGACAATTTAAATACTATATGTTAATGTACTGTATGTAATTGGAGTCACCACTTTTGCATTCCTGCTACTACAACAGGTGGGGAATGCAGAGAAAGAAGATGCACAAAGAAGACAATGGCCACCCCAGTAAAGCACGGTTGTATATGATAGGTAATACATTATAAAGACTGTATGTTACCCATTTACCCATTGCCTATATCTATTTCTTCAAAAAAGTATAATGGAAGTATAGTATTATTTAATGTTTTTGTACCTCAGACATTATTTTTTTGTACATCAGAGATTAACTTGCAGATTTCAGTCCATATATCTATATATTAATTATGCTTTGTGATGTTATCCGTTGTAATATATGATGCTTTCATATACATATACCAAGGTACTTAATATACTGTAGGTAAATGTTTGAGGGCTGGTGTATTTTTTCTTGGAGAAGATGACAACATAATGCTCTGTGGTACTCACTAAGGCAGCTCTCCTCATATAATTACTCACAGAGGGTTACATACAGAGACAAAATGGCAAAACTCACACATACATTTTATATTAAGGTGATAAAACTTTTACTTTAATGAGAAGAAATATGCATTGCAGAGCTGCTTTAATATAACATAGTGAGGTATAGCCATCTTGCAGTCTATATAGTCTAGAACAGATACACTGAAGATACTTCTTTACTCACCTCTCAGACGTGTCTCCTCACATATGTAACTGTATCTTATATTTATAATGTGCTACAAGGGATATAGTAAATATACAAGACTTGTGACTATACAATCTTAAAAAAATCTTAAAAAATTAGTGTTAACCCAATTGATATACTGTACTCTTTTTGTCTATACAATTTCACCTAATTACCAATAATCAAGCCTTACCTTTATCTATACGATATATCAGTCTTCATATGTGCAAGGTAGAATTGGCTCCTTCAAGGTTTCCTATATTCGTCTTTCAAAGGCCAGTTGCTCATCTGTTGACAATTCTGATTTGAATGGTTTTGCCTCCCAAACCAGCCCCTTATATGGGGCTCTGAGCTCTGTGACATCATCTATTATGACACGTCTCTGATGTAAGAAGTGTTTGTTACCCGGAGGGCCCAGCTCAGCCTTGCAATGGCAGCCATTAGACAACTTATCATATGGCGCTATCGAGGGATATCCATGTCTTCTTCAAAATATAATGTCCAACAGAGGTTCCTTTGTACACATTGATACATACACATAAGGGTGGAAAAAAACATAAAATACAGAAATATTTATGAATCAGATAAAAGGATATGATTCACTTAATATTCAACAATTTACAGAATATAGAAATGATCCCTGGGCATCTAAACTGTTCTATTTTATTTATTTCTATTATCTTCCTATTCACTGCTTCCTGGTATTTACCCTCCACTATATGGATTGCCTCTAATAACTCCACAATAAGACGGAAAGGTGAAGAGGAGAATAGGCTATACAGGAGAAGTTTGCTTGCAAGGAAAGATGTAAAAGAGAGCAGTACTAGGCCGGAAGGGTCACCAGGTGTCTGGTATTTTACTAGATGTCTTGTTCAAAATCTAAGCCGCCACTGTGGTCAGACTTTTTTAATATGGTATTTTCAATAATTAAACTTGATAATGGGCAAAATGTTATTCAATATAAATATAGCCTTTACTTTTGTGGATTTTATACCAAATCATTCTAAACTAATGAGCTTTCCATTACTGCTACCGAAATGCTGATGTTCATAGATGCCACATTCCTGTTGTTTAGATATCAACTTCCTGTGCAATCAGAGTCTCCTGTCACCCAAGGAAGATCACCAGAAATCAGACTGGTAGATCCCACAGAAGCATATTTGTACATAAATGGTAATATATTAGAGGTTGTATTACCTTATCTTCCATTCTAAAAACATGTTGGATATTTTCAAATACTGTATTTTAAATACAGTCACTCCTCACCCTTTTGGGGATGCTGTGTACATTTCTGTCAGTTTCTACCTTTGTGTTATTACGTATAATGTTTTCTGCTGCCCTCAGTGATGTATGGACAACCAATATTATGGTCAAATGTTTCTACCCGGACAAAGTTTTATTATTATTGAAATTGCATTCTATTGTCCTGTATTATGGGGGAGTGGGTGGTATAAAAGATTGCTGCACTCTTGTAATAATGGGGAAATTATGTGGGGACCATGTCATTACAGTACCTTGTGCTCACTGACATCAAACATCAGCTGTCTGAATGCCACCACCTCTGAGGAGCACAGATCTTCTCTGTCTCAGTACTAACTGGTTCCTCTGCAAATTAAAGCATGCTGTCTGACGCTCATCTTTTTATGCTTTTATTATTCCACATATTTGTGAGTGCATCTGGCTTAAGTATAGCAGTTTACATGTACTCACTATTTTGCTCATCTTTTTCCACTTTCTTCTCGTTCTTCTAAACCCACATGAACCTCGTACACACACACACACACACATGGCCGGATTACCCATTAGGCCAACTAGGCAGTCGCTTAAGGGTGGTTCCTGGCGTGTAAAAATAAACATGCTGCAGTTTGGATACTAGGAGGTAACCACCTAGAACAAGATAGTTACAACAGGAAAAAGAAACTTACACACACGTAAAAGGCAAAAATGGATCAGTGCATAGCTTGCATCCTCACTCGCAGGGGCTCCTCCACTTCACTGCCTAGGGGTTCCAAAAAGGTAGATCCGGCCCTGATTGGGGGGGATGTATTAAACTTTTTAAATGTTTATTTCAGTTCATGTGGCATATAAACATTGTTGCAAAATGATAAGTTTGATTTAATTTCAACAAACATGGTAAAAGAAACACATTCAAAGAGTGATGAAAAGGCACTGGTAAAAAGACATACTTTATATATCCTTCACTGTAACTGTAAACAGTTGTGGCTATAAAATGTTTCATGTGATGTGTCAGCATTATCCTAGGTATTAATACATTATTATATAGAACGACTTTGTAGATGAATACTTCATAAGTCAATTAAAACATTATTAATAATACACATGCAAAACATGAAATCTTATTAATAAAGCCTGACAAAAGATATAGCTTTGTTTTTGGTGTCTAAAAAATATATAGTACTATGATAGTAGATCAAGCTCCAACTATGTTATGGTAACCTAAAAAGTTAATTGATTCTATACTATTAAAATAAATTATAATTGTTTTCATGAAAAATTGAAAATGTGCTAATGTCAGCTGGAATAATTGCACATTTCACATATAAAATGTGTCTATTAAATATTAAATTACAATGGTTCTAATATAGAAAAATGTACTGTAATTCTTCAATGCAATTGTGGTCACAATGAATAGGCAACACATTCAGAGAGTTATCTCATATCCCACTATATCGCAATTCAAGTGATTTTTATAACAAAGAGGACATTGTATAGAATGAGTAAACAAAAAACAGGATAGTAATTATTATATATAAATTGTAAATGTTTTTTTCATCCTATAAGCACATACCATCAATAATGCAAACAACATACCATTGAGCACACTTGAGCACGCCATGTGAGACCCGATCCGGAGGGATACTGCGCTACACACCATGACAACACTTGATTGACCAACTCCCAGACCAGATTGTGGATCTGATAATTCCTAATGTGAATGAGGTCTATCAGGGTGAGGGTCTGCTTACTTTATGATGTTCATCTTTATTGATCTAAGTGTCCTGCACCAGGGGTTTGTACGTCCTCTCTGCCCCCTTATTTCTTGTTTATCAAAATTCCATTTTAATGTAGATATTCTTTAACAAAAAGACTCTGCTTCAACTGCTGAGCCTGGTCAGTACTTGGATGGTAGACAACCTAGGAATACCAGGAGCTGTATGCTGTTCTCCCACTGGAGAAGGAACTGGCAACCCACTCCAGTATCTTTGGCCATGAATACCAAGTCCAATCAGCATGTTGTGTGCGGTTCATGACAACACGACTGAGCGACGCAAACACACACACAACTGAAAAACATAGGCTAAACATAAATCTATAGCATTGCAGACATTAGACTGGCTTTTTACCAGCCTTCTGGACTCTGTTCATCTAGTGCATGCCACACAGTGATGTCACAGAGTTACATCATCATGTCACTGTTGACAATAACCCCATACTGCTTGTGACAAGCCATAAAAGAACACTTAAGTTAAGCAGAGAAATAACGGCCACAACAGAAGATACAAAATGAAGCTGCATAAATTGTAACTACAGCACAAATAAAATAATATGTGAGGAAAACACATATGAATGGTACATTTTAATATATGGACCATAGACAAAATAATTGATCATTGTGATGGAGTCGCTTTATTATATTCCTAAACTGTGGAAAATGTAAAGCCAATCACATAATAGAAAAAATAGGTTTTATGTCTATAGAAATAAAGCATCTCTGACTTACAGTAGCATGATAAATGGAACAGCTCTAGTGACCCATCTGTTTTGTTAGTACTCTTGTTCCTACGACAAGTTTGCACAAAACTAGTACTGAAGTGTGTACTGCTAAAACATAACATAACCTGACAATGATCAGCCCATAGGGCTTTTAGAAGAGAAGGCCATATTGTAGTGCTCTGGGAAGTTCTCTGGCACTAGCTGTCCCGAGACATGAGGGAAAGCACGCCATGCGGAAGACTTTCCAGTACATTAGTGCCGTATGAAAGAAGCTGACCACTCTTACATTATTATTTCCATGTTTTAGGAAATTACATATGGGAAAGAGCTGCACAAGGCTCAGAAATTTAGCTTGTCCCATCAACTGTTTTTAAAACCACAGAATTGATGAGAATAAAGGAGACAGTCAACAGTACACTGTAAATGGAAAGAAAAAGATAAATCAAAACACATTATGAATAAGCAATTGGGGACATAAAAAAGTGAATTCAGTTTTACAGAATATATATATAATATGCTTACATTAGCACTCAAAAGGCTGTACATTATTTTAAAAGCTCTTATAGAAAGACTGGGCAGCAGAAGGTTACATTAGCATAGACTTGATCTCCATTTAGTTCTTATTCAGAAACAGGAGATACAATCATTGAGTTTTCTGTATTTATATATCATTTGTTAAAGGACCATTGTGGAACTATTTTCTTATATAATCTTTTGAATAAACATGATAATGGACAAAATGTTTTTAGAAGAAAAATATAACTATAGCATTCAAGTTGTTTATCATTTATCAACACTTATTTCAATTCTGGTTTCCATTTTTTCTGAGCTTCTTTGTTTCTGCTACTTTTCACAAATTTGTGCTGTTATATAACAGTATGAGCCATTTGTCATGCTGAAACCACTGGCAGTTTTAGCGGTCACACTCCCAAATTGTAAATAGAAGTTTACTCTGCATTCAAACTCTCCTCCCAACTGAGATAGTAGATGAGCTGAAAGCAAAATGGCAGTTTCCAATGCAATATAATTGTGCAAAACAGTTAATAAATTAAAGGATTAATATATTTACATTCTAATAAAAAAATGCATATTTTAATGTCTAGTTCTTCAAGAGTATAGGACAAAGGTGGACCTTTAATGAATGAATTAATTGAGTAAATATGTCATATTTAATAAAACAGATGTTAATTTTGAGGCATTGTTGCCTAATGAAATTCATACAGAAATGAGCTCACAAGGTATTATTATCTGTGAAAGAAAATGTTACAATGGCATTATCCCTTTTATAGACCTTTATGTTTAATGATCATCTCTGTATTGAAGACATGATCTCTGGTCCTCTCCAGTGGAGTGCACTTTTGCATACTTTATCTCCATAGTACAGAACCTTCTTACATTTTCTGTTGCTGGACAATAGTAGATAAAATATTTGATATTTACAATGAGGTCAAATGAACATCATGGTCTGTTTTGGTGCTGAATAATATGAATGTTAAGGAGTTGTTTTGTAATATTCTGTCTTAAAAAGCGTGAGACTGAAAATGTAAGTAATTTTAGGAGAAAAAAACTTTTATTGCAAATGAATCAAAAACAAATCAGTTTATAAATTAAATTCAGTAATTAGAATGCTATATTTTACATTGTTTTATCTATATGCAGTATATTTTATTTCACAAGGCCCTGGAGGAAGCTTTTACACAAAATGTATGTTTATTCAGAGCTTTTCACTTGCAATTACGCAACTCACCTGACATCCGTAATTCCTGTATTGTCCGGAAGAGATTTCAGTGTAGAAGTATGTGCTAACTCATAATATTACACGTCAAGGAAACACACACACACATATATATATATATATATATATATGTATACTATATTATATATATATATATATATATATATATATATATATATATATATATGTGTGTGTGTGTTTCCTTGACGTGTAATATTATGAGTTAGCACATACTTCTACACTGAAATCTCTTCCGGACAATACAGGAATTACGGATATAATACAAATATCTATATATACAATGCATTAGAGCATGTCTTCCTAGTACATGTGGTTACCTGATATATTCCTTGAGTACTGGGTTGTGTGTTACCCTGGATGTTGTAAAATGACACAGACATAATAATAAAAATATAATGTGTTTTAATTCCACATATGTGTATATTTGATTAAGTGTGAAATTATGATGAACATCCATGATTTTTTATTGTTTTTTGGTGCTGTACTGTATCTTTTACTTCTTCCCTGGCACTCAGTGATGGTTTTAAAACCATTAGCAAGTGGTGTTTAGTACCCGTAATTGTTCCTTCAGATTTGTTAAAGTCTGGCATTTTGAGAGTGATCCCCAAAGTCTGATTAGAACCAACTATATTAAAGAAAAGGCTTTCATCTCTGACTCCATTGATCGCCCCTCTCTTGGCTGTGAAAAGGTCCCGTCTAAGTGATACCGCAAATGTAGTGACCGAGAAAGTTAGGGATACTGTTGTGGCAAAAACCTCCTTGGTAATCACATAATATGGCACTATCCACACAGTGTCCACCATTGAAGCCATACACCGCAGCAGGTCACGCAAGAGCAGGGCTTTTGCTCTGTCAGAACAAACCTCTGTAGATTAATTAGGCAGAACAAGAATAGGAAGCGAAAGTTTGGTGTAAAAGTGAAACAGAGCAATTGTAATTTTATGGCAGTTAAAAAATCTCTTGAAAAGTTTGTTGTTATTTGCTGGATGTGTGAATAGAATAGCTAGGGGGATTTACTTTGCTCTTAAACATGGTGTAATCTGCGATATAGGGGAATAGAATAGGGCTCCATGTTACTGATTGATTAAAGTGCCAGTAGCTCCAGCCTGAAAATGGTGAGAAAACCAGCTATAATCCATGTAAGGCAGGATAAAGTAAACCGCAGTATCAAACGCGTTGAGTGTTTCTGGTCCTTTCTTCTACCTGTAGCCAAATGAGGTCAGAAGGGCCATCACAGATGCAGCTTTTCTACATACTCTCTGGCAGCTTTGTTGCTTGATAATAGGCTTCTGCTATTTCCATTTAACCAACGGATCTACTTTTACATGTGGTAAGACCATTTTTTCAAAACTGTTTGTATGTGTTATTTTTTTCTTTTGGTCCCAGTGTACAGATCTTTGATATCACTTTGAATAATGTGCCGAGAGATTATGTCACATTTTGAATGTCTGTAGTATTTTTAGTATTACAATTGTATTTACCAATATATCTTTAAATATATTTCACATTCTTTTTTGTATTTATATATACTATTCCAGGTAAATTTACTCTTTAAATGAAAAGTTGTTGATACTGACGATTATTATTTAAAAGTTATGAAAGGTGACCTCTTAAGTGTAGTATTAAATACATATAGAACATGATATTAACTTGTAACATGCAGTATAATAGCATGTGCACCTAGGAAATAATCATTAGATCAGTGCTTTGTTTAACTGTGCAATGATTTGCTGATATCGGATTTATTTTAGTAATGGATAACCTCATAGTCCCACAGCAGAGCTCTTACTTTTGGGAAAAGCTTTGGTGACTACAACAATTCGTGCCAAGTGCAAGCCTTGCACTTTATTGAATGGAAGCCAATATTGTAATTTTAATTAATTTGTAATGAGTTTCTGAAACAGTGTATGGCTGCTTTATGAATGATGGGCTTGATAATCAACAGATGTTATTGATAATTAATAATATGACTGTATAAATTACCAGTGAAGCATCAATGGCCATTTATTATAATACTGACAGTAAACATTGCTTCTCAGATGATATTATGCCTGGTGTATCAACAATAAAATAACCTTTTTTATATAAGAAGAAATTACGGAATTTTGAAAAAATATGAACTGAATAGTTGAATGAATTGAATGAATATGAAAACTTAAAACATTTTCTTAGATTTTAAGCTGTCTATTCTCTTAAACAGAGCAGCACAACTCCTTCTACCTGTGTCTACCAGGGCTGTGGCCAGCGCTTGTGTGCTGGAGTATCCTGGAGCTTGGAAGCTGGCTGGGCTGATATCACTGGTCCTGCCCCTTGATATAATTAGCTCAGGGGAACTCAAGTTTGGTCCTGGAGGGTCAGACACATGCCTGGATTTGATGATATCCCTGCTGCGCACAGGTGAGTCAATCACTTCTTCAGTTATCCAAATTAACTCACATGTGCACAGAAAGGATATCTTCAAATCCAGGCAGGCGTGTGCCCCTCCAGGAGCGAACTTGAGTACTCCTGCATTAGCTCCATAGGCCCCACCCAGTGCATGAGCCACCATAGCTCTGCCCCCTTTACAGGACATGCCCAGTCTGAAACAGAACCTACACTGGTCAAACTTTATTTTTTAGTCCAGCACACAGGAAGAGCTGGCCATGCCCACTGATAGACACAGGTAAGAAGAGATACCGTACACAGTTCTGCTTAAGGAGAAAACAGACAGTTTAAACGCTTAGAAAATATTTTAAGTTTTATTATTCTAAACTGCAAAATGTATTGAATAGTTTATGCACAGCAAACTAACATATGCACTTTATTGGTAAATGCAGTCCAGTGGTCCTTTATTTTTTTAAATTTGGATGGTCACAAAAATTCAGAAGTTTGCTTGTCACAAAGAAAACTGTATTAAGAGGTTAATGATTCATAAATGTTTTCAGACAATGAACAGGAGTACAACTTAATGTCTGAGTATCACTTAGAACATTCCGGCCATACCTTTGAGGCTTGTAATGGAACACCTTATTTCTTGCTAGTTTATCATGTTTTAACTGCAATGACAGGGAATCCATTTTTGGAGCACAGCCTTTTTGTGGTCAAATGTATGTTGTCAGAGACTTCATGAAAAAGTCATTAGTTTTCCTCCCATCCTCTTTCACTGTCAGCCAGAATCATGTCATAAATAGTCGCTTGTCGAGCAAGATATCAATCTATCCAGGTATCACCCACTTCCTGTCTCTGGCCATATGTTTCTGTTATTTATGTCAAGAAAATAGCATTTACACAACCGCTGCTAGTTGTTTACAGAAGTTTAACTCCTCTGATATGGTCCCGCTTGTGTTGCATGCTTTTAACCCATAGATAATACATGAACTTGTACATTTTAAAATATGCTTCCACATGCATGATAGGACAAGCACAGAGCTGAAGTGACAGCACCATCTGCTAAATACAGTGGATGTCAAAGGGAAATGGTCACTGCATAGCGTTCTGTGCAGGACCCCATGATAATAATACATTTTTACTAAAGTGTGACTACTGAATATTGCTAGTTTACTGATCAAATGGATTGTGGAAATCTCAGGAACAAACAGCCAGGATCAGCATTTTATCTGTAGCCCACTACATGTGTTTTTGAAATGTGATATATCTCTAACACTTGTCACTGCTACCTCCCTTTATTATTTTCTGCCTATTTGCACTGGCTGTTGTGAAATATAGAAAGCTACCGAAAATAAGCTTTGCTACTATTTTTTTTTTCAAATTTTTTTTTTTTTACTTAATACTTTAGTAAATTATATTTTAAAAGAAAGATATGTTGTGAAGATTATTACATTTAGAGAATGCTCTCCTCTTGTACACATGCATATTCATTGCTTATTTGCACCAATTCCATCCATGTGCATATTGTACCGCTAGCACTATGGAATCTGCTTATGCCTACAATTAAATTATAATAATAAAAATAATTTAGAAGCAATCTCTATTAGTCAATCACACACACAATTTTATCTTTACTTAAAAACTGCATAGAACAGTAGATAAAGGATATGTGCTGCTGGAAGGCACCCTAGATTGAAACATCTGATGTGCACTTTCCAATAATTTCCCTTACAATCACCTTGTATCTGGCTCCTGTCATCTTG
This sequence comes from Discoglossus pictus, assembly GCA_027410445.1. Lineage (NCBI taxonomy): Eukaryota > Metazoa > Chordata > Amphibia > Anura > Alytidae > Discoglossus > Discoglossus pictus. The sequence continues at coordinate 228,824,876 of CM050166.1, forward strand.
CCCTCAGTTTCCTAGTCCTCAATCCCGACAACTACTATGCTCCACTGTGGGTTAACATAGTGAATAGTGTTGAGTTTACACTACACATGGAGCCCGATTCAATTGAGCTTTCGCATGATAATGGAGCCAGTAAGTGAGGTCGCAAGTTAATTTGCTATTCAATTGGCGTCTTTTTGCAGGCTCCAAACAGGTTACGAGTTACAGCCTTGAAATAATTGCTATGGTTAAACCCGTAATTTACAGCCTCCCGAAGCCTCTGATCTTTCACTTTCACAAGAGTTAGGATGGCTAAAATCACAAAAATCGCTATAAAATTGCTTGATTTCCCCAAGCCCACAAATGTGTTCACACCTGTAAATGGCAAAAGAAGGAGAAAATCCTAAGAGTGCTAGAGAGGACCTGCAAGGGGGTTAAACACCTGTTCGTAGCACTGTAAATGCAAATTAAAAAACAATTCTGCACTGTAAATAACAGGGAAAGTGATAATAGACATTAGAATTAATTACACAACAGTCTCAAAACAGCAGGAAATTAAATTATTTTTTATGTTTCATTTTGGGGATTAAATCGATTTTGGGTATCAATGAGTTAATACATATCAGGCCACCCATATGGACTAGAACAATATTGGCATTCATTTTCATCATTCCTTATTTTGTGGTTTTGCGAGTCTGATCGCATATCGGAACCCCAAATCTAATTAATTGACATGTAACCTCCATGTTTTACTGCCGTAATAATGACTCATTTTCTATTGGCTGATTCGAAATGGGAGGTTTGGGCTTAATTGATCATGTTCCCGCCCTGAACTGCTACAAACCAGTGCATGTTTTACCATTTCGGCTTTGGGACAGTAACTTGCGGGCTTGAGCAATTGAATAGCATCGTAATGGAAGACGAACAGGAGGGCTTGCAATTGAATCTGGCCCATAGTGTTTTGTTCTAAGGCCCAAAGTAAAATTTTGGTCTCATCATATCAGAGAACGTTTTTACATGATTATAATGGAAAATCGATTTGATATGGGTTTTTTCAACAATGGCTTTCTTCTCGCCACTCAGCCAGCTTTGTAGAGGATCTGATTTGTAGATGCCCCATGGACAGTTTCTGCATCTCAGCTGTGGATCTCTCCAGCTCCCACGGAGTTACCATTGGACTCTTGGTTGCTTCCCTGACTAATGCTATACATAACCTGTCAGTGAATTTTGGTGAACGACAGTAAGCAGAGTAACCCCAGAGTCATGGTTGTGCCATACACTTTCCATTTTTTTTAATAAAATGTAACAATGATCCAGTAGAATTATCTATAACCTAACCCTGGCTGGTGCTTCTCTAGAACTTTATAACCAAATTGTTATGATAGCTCCTTTGTCTTCACTATCCTGAAAAAGATATATATTTATCATATCTATCATGTGATATTTTTATTACAGTTACTTCTGAAGTCAGTGGTTACACCACATTTTATTTGGGTGTATATAGAATGTTTTCCACTTTGAGATGATGGATTATTTTGTGTAGATCAGTGACATAAAAGTCCATTAACAAACAATTGTATTTATAAGTTGTATTACTATGATAATGTAGAAAAGTTCAGTGACATTGGTAACACAATAAAAGGTAAGAGAATCTTTTCACAAGTATAGATTTCTGAACCTCTCAAAGTCTAAATAGTGTGAGACTGAAAACTAGTATACCCTAAGAAACCTTAAGAGACCACTTTGTAATCTCACCCTGTGCACTCTCTCTCTCTGTGTGCCCTCTCTCTCTGTTCACCCGATCTCTCTCTGTGCACCCTCACTCGCTCTCTCTGCCCCCTCTCTGTCTGTGTGCCCTTTCTCTGTCTGTGCGCCCTCTCTTTCTGTTTGCGCCCTCTCTCTCTCTGCCCTCTGTCTCTCGCTATGCTCTTTGTCACTCTTGGTGCCCTCTCTCTGCACTCTGTGTCTATCTCCTTCCACCTCTCTCTCCCTCTCTTTCTCTCCCTCCCCCTCTCTCTGCATTCCTCCATCCCTTTCTCTCTCTCCCCCTTTCTCTCTCCCTCCCCCTCTCTCTGTATTCCTCCCTCCCTTTCTCTCACTCTCCCTTTCTCTCTTCCTCCCTCTCTTTCCTCTCTCTGCCTCCATACCTCCTCTCTTTTTCTGCCTCCCTCCCTCTCTGCCTCCCTCCTCTCTCTCTGCCTCTCTCCCTTTCTCTCTCTACCTTCTTTCCTCTCTCCTCTTTCTCCGCCTCCATCCTCTCTCTCTGCCTCCCTCCCTTTCTCTCTCTGACTTTTCCCCTCTCTCCTCTTTCTCTGCCTCCCTCTCTCTCTCTACCTCCTCTCTCTCTCCCTCCATCACTCTCCCTCTCTCTCTCCCCCTCTCTTTATACCTCTCCCTCCCATATCAGCTGCAATTTCCCCCAATGCATTTCTCACATCTCAAAACTATTATAGTGGATATAAAACTTTGGGTTTGACCACAATCATAATTAGAAAGGGTCAATAGCCATATAGCAAGATTTCATAAAAAAATAATCTGAACCCATGGAAGCATCTTGATACTTAAAGCCAAGTTGTGTCTGTGAGAGGCAATGCTTGCATCTATCAATACAAATTGTCAATTTCAGTCAGATCCAATTATTTAACTAATACTGCTGCCCTACCACGCTTTCCTCTTCCACCACCCACTCCACTGATCAAACATTCAGGAAGTGATGCTGCAAAGAAAAGACAGCATTGTCTATTATAAACATAAAAATGTCTTCAAAAAAAATTCTAAAAATGTTGTCAGGAATACCATGATGCAATCAATCAGAAAAAATAAAATAAAAGGAAAATTACAAGAGCAGGTAACTAACCAGACCAGCTATTTTGCCCTGTAGAGTGGAGCTGCTATTGACTATGGCCCTCATTCAATTGCGATTTGGCTAATTCAATAGTGCTCTAAATAAGCACATAAAATATTTTTTTTAAATAAGTTTTTAGTTAGTGAAAACCTTGCTTTTCGATAGATGTTTACTAACTAAAAACTTAAAAAAAAATATATGTTATGTGCTTATTTAGAGCCCTATTCAATTGGCCAAATTGCAATTGAACGAGGGCCTATGCCTACAACAATCATATTCAGATCTTTCACAGTCAAAGTGTTATGACTGCTTTCTACTTTGCTAATAAATGGGCATCCATTCATGTCAGAAAAACTACAATGGCACCAAATAATTAAACAAAAGTTCTCTATCTTTATAGACAAATGTTGATAGGCAGGTATCTTCCCAATCAACGAAGCAGCAATAAGACCTCAATGCCATGTAATAAGCTCTTAAATTAAGAAAATAACAATGTACAGAAATAAAAAAAAAAAAATAAGTTTCACTCTGCAGTACAGATAAATTCCTCAGATTTTCTTTTTTTGCTTTATTTGGATTTGAAATACTTCCTTCTTAATGTTACATACTTTGCAACAAGTTAACTTCCTCAGATTTTCTTTTTTGCTTTATTTGGATTTGGAATACTTCCTTCTTAATGTTACATACTTTGCAACAAGTCCTAGCACCTTTCTTCCTAGTGGAATTAACTATGTGGTTGACCAACTTTACACTAGCCTATCCTTAAATTACCTTTGATTCTCGTTGTTTTTACATGTAATACTGTAGATTAGCATGCATTTTTTCTTTTCGAACTACTTGTCATAACTATTTTGTTCTCACATAGTTGAAGATCCATTATTGATCATGCTATATATTTGTACTTTAAAAAAATATTATGTTTAGTAATATTAAAATAAGTTAGAAAGCTTTTTTTTCTCCTATAATGAAATCTAAAATCTTTTATTTTTATTTTTAGAAGCCGACAAGTATTAACTAGCCTTGCTAGGATTGCCCATCAGTAGTTACAGTACACAGAATACAATCTGGATGTACATCCCAGCAAAATCAGTTATGCATTTTAGTTTCTCAGACTCATTTTTAACTTCTGTCACCACAAGACAAATATGCGATCAGCAAAATTACCACACAACCTTCTAAAAGATATGTGATGATCTAAAAACCCACAGATGTACTTAAGTTGATCAATTCTCTATTCACCTGCATCTCACATTTTGATGGATAAACCAATTCTATAGAGATCAATCTGTCTTCACTTCAATAGAAATATTTCTCTGTTATGAAGCCATACATACTAAACTCATATCACAAGTGTAGTCACCTAGATGAGTGCTTCTGTATGAAAAATCCATTATATGGTAACTTGCTGACCAATTGGAAACTGATGATTTTTAAACGAATCTGCCAAGATAGCCTGCATTTGTGATTACCGCTCCCAGGTGATCTTAATACATTTCAGTAATTGTACAGTTATTAAATTGATAAGGTATTAACGTGTTGATTTAATTTGAATCCCACATAATAAGTTAGTTTATCTCGAAGTGTTGATGGCATTGGATTATCCATACAGCTTGTATGAGATGTAAATACATTTGCTAGCAAAATACTGATGTCGGCACACGAGGGGTGGGGTGTCAGCTTTTAATTGCAACTGTCTTGCAGAGTGGTGTTGTTTTAATATCCTGTATAGATTTTTATGTAATACACTTACTTGTAGGCAGCCTGAAGCAAGAATCAATTCTGTGAAGGGTTCTTCTTTTGTTAAAAGCCAATCTTGTTTTAATGATGCATGAAGAAATATTTGAGCATTGACATTTTTCTGTCAGGTTTCTTTTGAAAAATCAATTAAGATAATACTGCTTTGACCTAGTTATCTAGTTAATGCTTATTAGGAATGTAATATGATTTACTGTGAGCATAATAATTTTTGTATCTTATCCCATTAGCGTGTGCATATTTCAAAGTGTATTACACAATGGTCACTTCTTAAAATGTAATGTAGCTGAATACATTAATTAGATTGGCTGGGATCATTAGACACAAATATCTCATTGGTTCTGTGTCTCAAATTTGTATTTAATGTCTATCAAGACATTGTTTCATTTACATCTGGGAAAGCCATTTAAGAGAGTAATTATGTGCTGACAAACTTTTTCTAGCACTGTGGTATTGCAATTTGTTTTAAATCCATTCACTGACACTAATCTTGTGGTTTTTAATACTGCCAGAGATCATTGTTTAATTCTTATGAGAAATAACTGGAAATAAACCGAACAACATATGCACAATTGTATTCACCATGGAAACAGGATTAAAGATTTTGTTATATTTGAACATTTACAAGTGTAACTGATGAAATTAGAATCAATGGAAAAAGAATGAAAACAGAAAAAAACAATCAGGGTAATCAAGGATATATTATATTCAGTGTTTAATTATCAATATTGGTACATTTTGAAAATGAAACATAACTATCCATTGTACAATAGTCGTCTGAAGTACGTGCAATAGCATCAGTTGATGAAAACAGGTATAATGCCATGATCTCAGTGGGATGCTGTATGAATCCCATGGAGAGTGTAATAATACTTCAATATGACACATTGAAATGCAAGTATAGATTAGGCAGGCATGTCTGTCAACTTAACCAAACAAGATTATTTATAAAAAAATAATGTTAAAAGGATAATGAAAGGGTACATTAAAATCTGCAGAAATATAATTAATTGTGTTTTATATATATATATATATATTTACATTACTCCTTATGAGAACTTTGGTCCCCGTTCTATCTTCTGGAACAATTAACGACCAGTGCCAACATACTGTACATATACAGTTGGCTCTTGGTGTTCGTCCTTAATTGGTTCCAGAAGGCACCACAAGTGGCCGTTATCTAGGGTATTAACTGCAGTCAAAGTGGTTTTGTAAATGTAGCATTGTGTTATATATAAACAGGGCCATATTCATTCATTCATAATTAACAGAAGCAGCACGGGTTTTCTATGTTAGAATAACTGTTTCCCTAGAACACAATCATCACAGAGTTAAAGAATTCTTTCACAGTCTCTAAGAGCCTCATTCAATTCCGAGTTGCCCAATTGAATAGGGCTCTATATAAGCACATACAAAAAATGTTGACAGAACTTTTTTGTTACTGAACTTCTATCCAAAAGCAAGGTTTTCACTAACTAAAAACTTCTGTCAAAAAAATATGTTATGTGCTTATATAGAGCCCTATTCAATTGCCAAAATTTAAATTGATTGAGGACCTAAGAATCTTAGTAAATTTTACCCAAGAGGTGATCTTCTAATATAATTTGTTAAAAGACTGAAGCAGTTCGTGGCCTAGCCCAAAAAAATGTAACTGTGGGAAATAATGGATGAGACACAAGCTAATTCTAACTTTCCTGCTACACATTTGAAAAGTTGTTTCTGATAAATCAATTATGGTTTTAATAAAATATCAAATGTTTTCAAAATATTTCCTTATCAATAATGGTACGATATTTGTAACTGTTTTTATCAAGTTTCAGATATACTGCATATATTTTGTTGTAAATAATACCAAACGTTTAGTACTTTTGTTGTAAATAATACCACCTTTAAATATCTCCATATCACCATTTACTTATAACAAAAAGTTTCATCGTTTGTATATCTGTATAATGGACATCTCCATCAACAATATTTTCATTTTGTCAAATAGTAGATCCTGTCCTATAACCCATAAACACAGTAAACATACAGTATGCATAATAATATGGTATGTTGTCTTAGTTTACTAAAGTATGTTATGAATAATGTATATTAAGTGTTTTATAAATCATTAATATGTATTTTTTAAAATATAAATTATGTTATAAAGTGGTCTATTTTGCATATAATTTGTGTTGAAAAAAATGAAATTAACCAAGAAAATACTTAACATTTCAAAAAGCTGATATTTGTGACAGCTATTTTATCAACTAATTTTGATTGTGTTTTTATTAAAAGAAAACTTAACTCTAGTAATTAAAATCAAAGTTAGACATATAAACAGCCCATGGATTGTGTAGAGGATTAGAGTCAATATGCTTCAAGTTGAAAATTTGGGTGGTTTAAAGGCAAAATATCAGTAAAGTTAATTGTTGATTTTGTGCAACTTAATTTTTTGAGAAATTGGCTTTAGAGATATAGTTTGAAAATGTCTTCATCCTTATGTCTTCAGTACATTTGGTGCTGGAGAGCACACTATTTATCTCTGGGGAGGCTTTGGCTACTGAAATATCTACCTTTTTACACGCTGTGTTTCTGCCTGTTTTGGGACAGTTGTAGTAGCTGATATCCAAGGCTAACTCCCACAGGGCAAGAGATTTCATCAGAGCATAACATGGCAGCTTTCTGGTTTGAAGACCCTGGAGGTAAACATTGATTTTATATTCATTTTAACAGCACATAAATTTAAATATTTTCTGAAAATGAGATTCCCCAAATCTCTCATATCCTACTTCTGTAATTCTAGCTCTAAAAATGTTTATAAAGTTGATATAGTTTATAAATTGAAAATGTAATGGATATTTAAAATATTCAATGGGTGTAATGTGAAAATGTAACCGTTAGTTATCTTCCAGTTATGTATTTTTACTTTTCCTTATAATTAACAGTCAACTTAAACGCATTATAGTAGTAATTGAACTGATACATCCTTCTTTAGTGACTGACAACTTAATTGTTGGTAGGTGCAACTATATGGTGACAGCAGACATTTATAGTATGAGGCTATCCTCAAAACAATGTTATGATAATTGGAGGCAAGGTGCAAAAAGTAATAACTTGTTGTCATGATGCATAATAGATAGATGGTTAGATGGGCCCAGAAAATGTTCAATTTGTTCAAATACAAGTCTAAATCAGTAGGTATGTATTTTATCGATATTGGTATTAATTATACCAGAAATCTTACTTTGCAAAATGTATATTTTCTTATCTGTAATACAACCACTGGATTTTCAATCCTTGGGCAGTGTTACATGGAAAATTGCATTTCCTTGCTCAGCTACACCTGGGGATATCAACTATACCTCATTGTTGAGGCCCAAAAAGGCTGAAATGTATTTCAGGCAGAGGCGGCTAGTGCATTAGGGCAGATGGGCAAGCGCCCTCCCAAAATTATGCAAAAAATGATGTTTCTATCACTGTCAGTTTTTATGGTCCACACCACTTTCTCTAATATCCTACACATGCCTTTCATAATTTCATTATAAAACTTTTAAAACATTTTTTTCTTTCTGTTCCATATGTCATGCCCCCCTCCCAACCATCCATTCAGGAAATAAATACATTAATACTTTCACACTGTTACTATTTAATAAATAGTACAACTCTAGGCGGCAGGTGCACAGCTCAGCAATCAGTTACTGGCATGCATGTCTCTAGTAGGGGCGTTTCTGGGTTTCATTTACTTGCTGAGTCAGAAGCACTGACATGCGCACTGAGAGTTGATTGATTCATAAATGAGACTCCTAGGATTTTTCCCTTGGGACGTTTAGAGCTGCAGACCCATGCAGTATATAGCAAATGAAAACATCTCTGGAGCTTTAATTGAAGCCACTCCTCCCCTGTGACATCACAGCAATGCGCATCAGATTGGCCCTCCCGCTTTAGGAGGGTGTGCCTGCAGCTGCTGCTGCATGTGTTACCCGCTCCCAGTGTAGAAGAAGCAGAAAAAGGTGATGGCACCACGAGGGGTGTTGGCAGCATAAGGGCGGATGGCAACAGGAGAGGTAATGGCACCATGAAGGGGTGATGGTAGTAGGAGGGGTAATGACAGCAGAAGGGGTGATGGCAGCAGGAGTGGTGATGGCAGCAGAAGGGGTGATGGCAGCAGGAGGGGTGATGGCAGCAGAAGGGGTGATGGCAGCAGGAGGGGTGATGGCAGCAGAAGGGGTGATGGTAGTAGGAGGGGTAATGACAGCAGAAGGGGTGATGGCAGCAGGAGTGGTGATGGCAGCAGAAGGGGTGATGGCAGCAGGAGTGGTGATGGCAGCAGAAGGGGTGATGGCAGCAGGAGGGGTGATGGCAGCAGAAGGGGTGGTGGCAGCAGAAGGCTTGATGGCAGCGGAAGGGGTGATGGTAGTAGGAGGGGTGATGGCAGGTGGAGTTGTAATGGCGGCAGAAGGGGTGATGGCAGCAGAAGTGGTGATAGCAGCAGAAGGGGTGATGGCAGCAGGAGGGGTGATGACAGCAGGAGGGGTGATGGCAGCAGTAGGGGTGATAGCAGCAACAGGGGTGATGGCAGCAGGAGAGTTGATGGCAGCAGAAGGGGTGATGGCCACAGGATGGGTGTTGGCAGTAGAAGGGGTGATGGCAGCAGAAGGGGTGATGGCCACAGGATGGGTGTTGGCAGTAGAAGGGGTGATGGCAGCAGGAGGGGTAATGACAGCAAAAAGGGTAATGGCAGCAGGAGAAGGGGTGATGGCAGCAGGAGGGGTGATGGCAGCAGGAGGGGTGATGGCAGCAAAAAGGGTAATGGCAGCAGGAGGGTAATGTTAGCAGAAGTGGTGATGGCAGCAGGAGGCGTGATGGCAGCAGAAGGGGTGATGGCAGCAGGAGGGGTAATGGCAGAGATCTATCTATCTATACCCTTGGCCCGATTACCCATTAGGCCAAGTAGGCAGCCGTCTAAGGGCTCTTCCCTGTGAGGGGCACCATTTTAAAAAAAAATGGTTCCTGGCTTTAAAAAATGATATGCTGCTGTTCATAGACTGGCTACTATGGGTAACAACCTAGAACAAGAAGGAACTTACAGGAAAAGGAACTTAAATGCACAAAAAATGCAAAAATCGGTCAGTGCATAAACTGTGTACTCACTTGCAGGGGCTTCTCACTTCACTGCCTTGTGGCTCCAAAAAGGTGGGTACGGTCCAGTCTATATCACAACATAATTTAACTTATGCTGGTCAACAAAGTAATATAAGCTATATATAAGCATTTGTGGGCACATTTGCATGTCCCAGCTCAGCTTCCCAGAATGCAGTGTAATAACTGTTTTTCTCAGAATTCTGAGCAAGAAGCCGTTTTTTTAACTTGTTTTAAACATTCAAATTTGAACACAGATGTACTATGTATTGACTGAACTACTGTACGGTGGAGGGCTTTTATCGCTCTTTTGCTCACCATATATTAAATGATTGTTGTGGTGAACTACCTATTCATAAGATCCACAACACAAGCTGAGATCCCGCTCCATGCTGATGATAGCCAGTAAGCTTGAAACAGCTGTACATGGATAGGATTCTCAGCTTGTGTTTAATCCAACCTTGGCTTTGCATTAAAGCTGTGTAATACAGCAGGCATAAGCTTAAAGGAAGCCTTGTTTGAAAATGGCTACGGAATGAAGAGCGAGGCATTTGTGGGCACATTTGCATGTCCCAGCTCAGCTTCCCTGAATGCAGTGTAATAACTGTTTTTCTTGGAATTCTGAGCTGGAAGCAGGTTTTTTTAACTTGTTTAGACATTCAAATGTGAACACAGATGTACTATTTATTAACTATATATATATTGCGAGGCTCTTGGTTGTTTGTGTGCTATGAGCAGCGTTGGTCTTTTTTTTCGGTATGGCAATGAATAATTAATAAAATAAGAAATTAATATACTTTACCTATTGTGAACTAATATATGCAGGAAGCATTGTGTTGAAGAGCTGGCAATCTGTTTTCATGTTGCTGCAGCATCAGTGCTGTGGAGCTGCTGTGTAAGCGTCATGAATGTGTGCAGTGTGTAGTGTAAATACTGTGTGTGCGCGAGGCAAATCCGTTGGGTAGCTGTGTACTTCCGTATTGTATAAGTTAGTGTTCTAAAACACGCCTAATGTGTGGTATGCGGCTGTGGCTGATTTAGCGTTCTTGTTTTTGGATGTCGTCCGACTTTTTGGGAAAATCCGTAGGTGTTTGGTGGTGTTTTGCATGTTTAGGTTCCTTTAGCCTCGTTTTTGTTTTGTTTGGCGGCCATTTTTTTCTCTCACTTAGGTGATTTTCGGGTGTCTAAACTCCGAAATTTGGACTTAAATCGAGGTGTAAGTTCACTTGCAGAGGTCCTGGGTGCCCCCTCTTGCTGTGTGTAACCTTTTTATCTGTTTGTTGTGTGTATTTATTGTGTTTCTAATGTTTTTCGGGTTGCGCGGGTTGCGTCCTTGTTTTCGGATCTCGTAAGTCTTTTTCGAAACAACCGTAGGTGTTTGGTGGTGTTTTGCGTCTTTAGAGTGCTGTAGCCTCGTTTTTGTTTTTTGTCGGCGGCCATTTTTTCTCTCGCTTAGGGGATTTTCAGGTGTCTAAACTCTTTTATTTGGAGTTAAATTGAGGTGTAACTTCAGTTTTCGAGGTCCTGGGTGCCCCCCCTTGCTGTAGGTAAGCTTTTTATGTATTTGCTGTGTGTATTTATTGTGTTTTGCATGTTTTCATGTGCGCGGGTTTCAGGGCGTTTTTTGCAAGGTCGTAATGGGTCGTAACGCGTCTCGTATTTTTGTTTCGTAACTCTGTAAATTTTGCAAGGTCTGCAGTTGCTGGCAAGGGGCGCCTTTGGCTCTCCATGCCAGCAACTGCGGCCCTCGCAAGGCGAGGGACGCAGGCTCGCTGTGCGAGCCCGCAGCATTGGCAACAGCTATATATGCGATCTGTCTTGCAGCTTCTGCATATTGAGAGAGAGAGAGAGAGAGAGAGAGACTACGAGTATGGCAGTTTTGCAATGTATGTGCAGTAGTATGTCTATATAGATATGTGTGCAGACAGATGCTATGAGTGTGCCAGTCTTGCACAGTGTGTTTTTTTCTCTGCATGCACTTATATATATCATACCTCCCAACTTTTGAAATAGCCGAAGAGGGACACTTTAGAGGGCATGGCTAGGTATGGATAGATTATTAGCTTTTATTATGTTTAATGGACCACAGCCACATTAAATTTGAAGCTTGTATCTGCAATGTGAGACCTGCAACGGCTGCAAGCTTGAAGAGTTGCGGATTTACAATGCTATTAAATTAGAAAAGGCTGCAAGTTACGGGATTGAGAGGCAAACCTGTAAACCATACTTTGCTCATTGGATGCTCGGCCGTGATCAATTAGTCTAACTCATAGTTACGAGTTTAGATGGAGCCAATGGCAAAAGAGATCGTCAGAGTTACGTCATTGAAGTGGGATTTCCAAAGTCTTACGGGGTTCAATTACGAGTTACGATTGGACCCACATTCCAGATGTAATTCAATATTGATAAAGCTGTAAATATGATATTCTATCACATCCGAGTTACAGAATATGTATTAAGACATTGATTGCCGGGATCGATATAACACAAAAATTATACATGAAATAAAGTATTTTTTGGGGGCGATTTGCGGGCTTAAGAATGAAGACTGAACATCACTTTCCCTGTTCATAAAAGTTCAGTAGTGTGTGTATATGTACATGTATTTTCAAAGTGCTACGGATTGGACTTTACCCCCCTTGCGGGTCCTCTCTAGAACTCATTGGGATTAGCCCCCTATGCTGGGGGTCTTTATTGGGACCCCCGCAGTGTCCCTATACTACTCCTTGCATTGGGGGTCCCCCGCAGCATTCCAGAATTCGAATTCTCCGCCATAAAGGTCCTTAAAGGACCCGCATTAACTAAAACATTAACCCCTGCTATGGGGGTACTATAAGTACCCCCCCGGCACCTAAAATTAACGTCATCACTCATGTGGGTCTATCTAGACCCTCATGAGCCTCTAATTAACCATATCAGTCCCATAAGGGTCTATACAGACCCTTATGGGACAAGACTTAACCCTCCCAATTAATACTATAAGTTCCATGAGGCTCACGCAGCAAACGTAAGGGATTTTAAAGCAATTTATAGCAATTTAATAGCAAAATGGGAACATAGCGGGTACGGGCTTGGCAGGTCAAAGGGTTGAGTGCTGTGATGCTCCACGTTCCACAAAACATAGCCATTTTTCGGCCGTCCTACGTTCTAACACGCAAGTGGGCAATGTAGAGGTTTACAAGGCTAATTTAATAGCCTTCAGCCTTACTTTTTTCACTACGGGCTACTTTTTGAAACATAGCCTCAATTTAATGAGGCTAAATACTAGTCTTTTAATGTGTATATGAAAAAAAAACCTTGAACAGACAATACCACTCAAATATATGTAGGGTTAAAGCTGCAGTGCTTGATTTCCATTAGCAAAGCTCAACCCCTTCTCACACTGCATGCTCAGTTGTATGTAAACTTGTAAGTGAATCCTATATCCACTTGATATAACTGAGATTGCTACTCTATGTTAACTGATAGTTTAATTATGATATAATCAGGAGTGGAGTTACTGCAGGTGCAGGAGGTGCAAAGCATCAGGGCCCACTACAAGGTAAGGGCCCACTGATAATGGAAGCAGCCTGGGGTAAAGTAGAGTCATTAATTTATTAGAGGAGGAAAGAGAGGAAGAAAAGAAGCTCTTTTTTTTACTGAACCCATAGGCACCTACTATGTACAGTTGGCTTCTTTTTTTTATACATTTATTTGCAAATGCACCAGGCCCTCCATTCACTGCTTCTTCCACTGATATAATCTAGGGCATAATAAGTAAATTAGAAAAAAACAAGCTATTCATATAATACAAAATAATCATAACTGATTTTCAGCATCTTTTTGAGATTTTTTGTAATTTATTAGTACATACTAAGCAAATGCCAACAAGCAAAGTCTTAGATAATGCAAAAAAAAACCTCAAAACCAGAGTAAAACATAAGACATCATCCAATTTTATTTTTAACGCCCTCCTGTTCCCTTTTTAAAAAGGTTCCTTACGTTTTATTAGAAAACATTATTTTGACAAGTATTTAAAATTACCATATGTGTCTCGTTTACATATATTGGAGGAATGAAAATTCATAGAAAAAGAAATGATATAGGAAGCCATTCTGTGAAAGCTTGAAGATGTCAGTGCTTAGTAAATGCAGGGTGGCTTATACATGAAATAGCCTGCAAGTAGAGGAGGCAGAAAGTAATACTGTAAAACTATTTAAAAAAATGCTTAAGGATGATAGAGGAGGATCTAGTTTGACAATTTTCTCGAAACATCAAGGAACAATTTGTTTTTAGTGTTTCGAATCAATAGTAAAAAAGTGGCTGTTTATATACCATCAAGTTCTTTACTTCTGTACTGATTTTGAAACAAGAAGAACCCTCATGTTCTGAATTCAAAAAACATTTATATTTGAAACTCAATATCATGATATAGACTGTAAGTGGGCAATAGTGTGTCCATCATAATATTTTCACCTGGAGGAATACATCTTTAATAAAGGAAATGTACTGCATAGCATTGTAAATAATAAAATATCATCATCATCATTATTATTAATATTATTATTATTATAAATAATAATAATAGTGATGGTAATAGTAATAAGGCAGATTTTGAGAATACGAATCTTTGGCTTAGTGATAAGAGTAATTTGCTTAACATATTTAAACAAATTGGTCATTTTAAATGTTATTTTTGGAATAAATGATGGAATGGATCGTATTTTTAACTCCCAAATATATAATGTAATGTACTAATTGTTTATGATAGAAAATATGAATAACTACTGTTGATATTTTTTATATAAAATGATATTTTAATATATATATATATATATATATATATTTATATATATATATATATATATATATATACATATATATATATATATATATATATATATATATACATTTCATTTATTATATTATTGAGTAGCTGTGTAATATATATTTTGTAAGCCTATCAGTGTATTTAATCAAATGAGCTTTCAAGGGGTCCTCCCTTTATCAAGTCCCAATACCAATTTCTGAATATTTAAATCTAAATATTCATTTTTGAGGGATTAATGAATGTGTATAAAATACAGTTACATCTCAAATATGGATATATATATATGTAAGCTTCATTATTACAGTCATTTTCTTATTCAAGCCGCTGTATAGTATACTTTCTGCAGAGGACTATGAATAAGAGCATGAATATGTGCAGACAAGTCTATTTATATTTTAAAGTGTGTATACTAAATAATAAAATAAAGTTATTCTGTATATAAAAGCTGCTGCTGTTTTGTTGAAAGTTGTGTCTAATATTGTGAACAGTTTTAATATTTTGGTACTAAAGGATTGGTCTGTTTGCTTAAAAATTCTGCAAGAATATCACAGTCATACTTGGAAGATTTGCCGTTTCTTAGTTACAGCTTATAAATCCTTTTATCAATACAATGCACATTTTTACATAAGTATATATTCAATATGTAAGAAAATCTTTTTTTTTTAAATGGGTAAAACTTGTAAATGTTTGAGTTTTTACGGAGCTGATTAAAATACTCTAAGGCATCAATGCTAAGTTGCTGTACAGATATTCTAGATTTTCTTTTCGTCCGTGAGCCAGTGAAGTTTAACTTTTCTTTGTCGTACTTTACATAGCTGTCAGAAATCTGATTGAAATTCACTACTGTAACATTTGAGATTAACCAATGCAACATCTAGCTTCACCAAACAAAGTGATGAATTGATACCACTATCTTATAGGAACAGTAGATTCGCCTCCAAGTAACCTTTTAATTAACTGCAATAGCAAATCAATGAGCAAAGGCTACATATGGATTTTCAAATAGCCTGAATTTTCCTCCTACTTAGTTGAAAAGGAAAAAAAAAAAAGATTTACCAGATACTGACAGGTTTCGAACTGTTCATAATGCAGAGATGATGAGTTACTGTATTAAATTTCTCCAAACCTTATCATTTCTTCTCAAGAAAGTCATGACAGATATATGACTGACAATGTGAAACAATAGATGGCACTCAAACTGGATACAGATCTAATGATGTGTTCTGAAGTTTGAGAGCAATATTTAGGATCCATGGAAAGGATCAAGGCGTAGCACAAAAGGTGAGCGGTAATAGCATATTCCATTTTGCGACTTGTCTTGTTTATATGTTATCTCATCACAATAAGGTAAGAAAGAAATATTCATTTGTGGGAAATGTCAGGTGTTCGGATTTTTTTTTTCCCAAGGTAAACATTTTAAATACAATTTCACAATGTTATCTGAATATTTCCAAATTATATTAATAGAACATTTTTAATTGGATATTCTAACTACCCTTGTTATACAATTTAATTTAAATGAAGGTTGCAGGATCATCGCAATAGGGATATTACATTATGAATCTTCTGCCTAACTAGGCATTTTTCCTGAGTATGTGAATTATTTTGTCTATTAACTCTGCTTGCTGTTGCTATAGTGATGGCATAATTTTGCAATGGTCCAAAAATGACATTGGCATATATACTGACAGATAGGAATTAATTCACTAACAAGTAATTATGTAGCAAAATGTTGACTGCCATGCAGAAGGTACACTATGACACATTTACTGTTTTTCAGAGATGGCAGTAATATTAGCGTTGGTCATTAGTGGTAGACATCTCAGTACAGTGTTGGATACAGACTTATATGCAGACCTATTTAGTTACCTGTGTGACAGCCTTGTTCAGGACACCAGAAACAGCTGTCCTAGCCTGTATGAGCCAAAATAATTAGGCCTGTCATCTTCTCTCTCTGATTTCCCCTTCAACCTGCTCCACAAAATGCAAATATTTTGCTTTCATTGTCACATTCACCTTGACATGGATATTGCTTAGGCGTATAACTGGATGAGATGACTCAGAATTTGCATTGTTCATTCTAATAAATTTGCTTCTCCTCTACCTCGTGGCAGGACCCATCAGATAAAGTCTCCCAGAGTGTCATCAATCACCATTGCTGACAGACGGCTTTTGCCTTCATTTGTTACATACGAGAACATGCTTAATTATTTGTCCTGTAATTAGTTGGGAAAATGTCAGGAAATGTCAACTCTCTGTTCACTGTGGAAGGGCTCTGCTTGAAAGCCACAATGACTGAAGTGTCATTAATGCTGCCTAACAAGACGAGGATCAGCTGGCGGAAAAAAAAGAACGCTTCTAAAAAGTAATCATGGCGAGTTAAGGAAAACTGCAAATCAGCACCAATAATAAGATGTGAATTCTATTACCAATTGTATTTTTCATCAGGTGCTCTTTACAGTGAAATACAATGCAAAGCAGAGGAACTCTCTCAAGAAGAGGCAAGTGCCTGAGCTTCTTTGCATATTCCGTGGCCTTTCTGAGCACTTAGCATAAATTATTTTAAAAACACAGTATAATTATGAAATATATAAAACTATCTAAAAAAAAAATTTCTTTTTTTTTTTTAATTCCGCACATGCTGTAACCATTCATCATACGAACAAAAAAAATATTTAATGGGTATATTTTGGTTTTGGAAAAGGCCTGCAACCATTCGAGGCATCATACAAATAGATAGGGCCTCATTCAATTGCAAGTTGGCCAATTGAATAGAGCTCTAAATAAGCACATAACATCTTTTTTTTAAATAAGTTTTAAGTTAGTGAGCATCTATCCAAAAGCAAGGTTCTCACTAACTAACAAAATTATTTGAAAAAAATATGTTATGTGCTTATTTAGAGCTCTATTCAATTGGCCAAATCGCAATTAAATGAGGGGCATAGAATATAGCATTTAGTGAAGCCCTTTACAGCCCTGCAAAGCTTAGTGAATCTGTCAGACTGTCATTACAATATTAGAAATGTTTTTAATTAATTTTCATAATTTGGTTAACACAAACATACATTTTAAAGAATGAACACTTATTTTGTGCAATGTTTACCATATTAAACTTTGCATAAATATTATTTAGACCTGAATCACAAGCTGTAGCGTACAAAATATATAATAATAAAACATTTTAAATCTTAATTACAAAAAGGTTGTGTAGACTATTCCTAACATAGCCTTAGAGAACGTATAGTTTGGATTTTGCTTTATAATGCAAGACCCCGGTTGATATACATATTCATCTGTAATTTCTCTGATTGAAAATTCATGTATACACAGGATATTCATTAAATGGATCAAGAATTTGTATTCCATACTCAGTAAAACATCTGGCCTCTGGAATCGGTGATAAATTGCAAACCATTACTGAAGAATAAATGTCTGCCTCTCATTGGGAAATCACATCAGCTTTTTTAAAAATGGTCAACTCCATCACCTAGCATTTACCAATTGATTTATATAGGGATATTACAAAACTTGCATAAAGCATTGATGTATTTACTCCTTGTACTAATTAAATTATAAATCAGCTGCAGGCTGAGTGCATTGTGGAGCTTTAGTTAAATTAACAAAGTGTAGACTGAGAGAATGTTAAACCTCAAGTGTAATTATAATTCTTTGTGATCCTAAACCTAATGCACAGAAGGGGAATCATGTGAGGTCTGAAATCTTACATACTGTAAAGCTCTCGATTCTGCATTAAATACTGTTTAATAAAAAAAAAATGCATATTTTCAGGAAAGAAAAACAAAGACACAAATTTACATTTCCACAATACGAAAAATTAATAAAATCTGTTTTTCAAAAAACGTTTCACATAAGGATATTAATGTGCGTGCTTTATATTATCGAGGTTGGGGGAAAAAAGCAGTTTTTTTGAAGGTGTTGGAATGTATCACCTTTCAGAACATCGCTAGCAAGCTGTTCAGAGGGCAGCCATAGGTCTCATTAACCAGCCACATTAAATACTAATACATGAGTGACAACAGTTATTAACAATGAAAAAATGCTTTAAAATGGACCAACATGCTGTTGGCTCATGTCATGTAGTACTGCTTTTAATTATAATGTAGAAAAAAAGGCTGCCACTATCCAAATCTTAAACACTGATAGGCAGTAGCAGGAGCTGTATAGTGATCTCAGATTCCAGGTTCCATATGGCAGGAGTCCTATTTTTTATGTTCATTAACATATACATGAATGTGGTTTTTCTTTACATTTTTGGATATTTTTGTGAAAATATTACATTGTACAACATCTATATTAGTAAAAATTCACCAAGCCTAAGAGATTGTAGTAAATAAATGAACTGACATAGCTGTTATCATTACACAAATCAGTATGGATGTGCATCTAAGTGATACATAGGCAGATATTCACTAAGCTTCACAGGGACTGCTAAGTATGGGAAAGTTATGGGAAAGTTAGTACTAAATACATATATATATATCTATATATATATATATATACTGTATGTGTGTGTGTGTGTACATATACTGTATATATATATATATATATATATATATATATATTTACAGCCTTATTACATTGCGATTCTGTAAATTTAAAAAATCTCTATTTAAGCACATAGCATATTTTATTTACAGAAGTTTTTAGTTAGTGAAGACCTTGCTTTTGGATAGAAGTTCACTAACTAAAAACTTCTGTAAAAAAAATGCTCTGTGCTTATATAGAGCCCTTTACAATTGGCCGAATCACAATTTAATAAGGCTGTTAGTTTGTAAGTCTGCGAGTTTTCACTCTGCCTATGTGCTTTAGTGAAGACAGGGCCATTCTTTTTTTCTTTATTATGTAAATAGTGTTATGACTTCAACTTACCCCTGTATAGTGCTACGGAATATGTTGGCGCATTACAAATAAAGGAATAATAATATATATGTATATATATATATATATATATATATATATATATATATATATATATATATATATAGATATATATATAGATATAGATAGATAGATAAATATTGTGTGCAGTATATAAGATCTTATTTCTTTGCACTATACCCGTTAAAATAAATATGGTGTCAATATTTTTGTTTTGATTCTTAATGCTGATGAAAAAGAGGAATAATTATGTTTTTGTCAAATGGATGTTAACAATGTTCAACATTGAAGCATTTTCAGAGCAAAAAATCAATTGTGAGTTAACAATTAAAATTAATAAATATTTTTAAATTAAAATGGCAGTTAAGAGTTGGTGCCTTCTCTGGCATAGTGATTGGTATTGACATAAAGGAATAGAATCACTTAGGCCCTCATTCAATTGCAATTTGGCCAATTGAATAGGGCTCAAAATAAGCACATAACATATATTTTTTAAAGAAGTGTTTAGTTAGTCAGCATCTATCCAAAAGCAAGGTCTTCACTAACTAAGAACTTCTTTAAAAAATATATGCTATGTGCTTATTTAGAGCCCCATTCAATTGGCTGAATCGCAATTGAATGAGGCCCTAAGACTCTCAGGGGCTGGAAGGGGAGTCTCACAGAAAACACCCTCATAAAACTCTTAGGGCCTCATTCAATTGCGATATGGCCAATTGAATAGGGCTCTAAATAAGCACATAGCATATTTTTTAAAGAAGATTTTAGTTAGTGAGCATCTATCCAAAAGCAAGGTCTTCACTAACTAAGAACTTCTTTAAAAAAAATATATGTGCTTATATAAAGCCCTATTCAATTGGCCAAATTGCAATTGAATTAGGCCCTTAGTAATCAGTGAAGATCTTAGTGAATCTGACCAGTGCCAAATACTTCTACATGTCCACTAAATATAGAAAGAATGCAAAGAAGGGAAGTTGGTCAAAAATATGTTATAATATAAAACTATAGGAAATACTAATGGACATACTATTGGAAGTACTTTATCAATTGAATGGTATTTCAATTATGTTCTCCCACAGTAATATAAAATTTAAGCATGTATTTTTTAGCTGTTAACCATTTTAATCCACCCACAAACACATTTTCTATTCTCTTATTAAAGATAATTGCCAATAATTACTAATTATCCTCTCTGTCTTCGGGTTCATTGTTTTCAGTGCAAGTCATATGCAGAAAAAAAGGTTGGGCATGCTCCCTGAGTCTGAATACAGTTAACTTGCACTAAAGACAGTAGACGAAAAGTAGTAGTTGGTAATGCTCTTTAATTAACAAGATCTTAGATCTTTGTGGGTGGATGACACCCTGTCACACACCCTATAATTTGGAATTATAGCATGTTTGGAACCTCCACTGAGTCACTTTAACATGATAAATAAAAATATATATTAAAAATCCACTGCATCAGTAAAATATACTTTCACACCTTTTCAAGCCATTATTGAGTGTATGTACTGTGTTACCTCCGCTTCTGGATCGCTACCTTGTTGTGGTGAAGGGGCTTGTGTACTTAATAAAGCAACGAGCTATACCTTGTAGGGTCACCAAAGATGGGCAGGTCATAGGAGAGAGGTCAGACAAATTGTGGTCCACTGGAGAAGGAACTGGCAACCCACTACAGTATATTTGCCATGGCAACCTTAAGGATTGGCACAACCAGACACAAGATTTGCCTGGGGTGCTGAGGTCCATAGGGTCATGGAGTGTCGGACTTGACTGTACAACTTAACAGCAACTGAGTTACCTACATCTGGTGTGCTAAACTCTGACCCTCAAATGAAAGCAGAAGACTACATTTTAAATGAATATGGAACATAACTGTTTTGTTCAAGCATTTACAAGAACATGGTGTAAATATTACACATATTGAAACAAATGTGTTTAAACTTTATTGAAACTAACAGTAAATACAGAGAGCATACTTTAGTCTGTAGATCTGATTTGCTGGCAGAAGGCAAGCCCCCAAGAGCAGTTAAACTTCTGAATACATTTTTGTGCTGTGAGACCTTATTTGAAAAATAAAACACACTGTGCCACATTATCAAATACACACTTTTGGTTGCAGCAAAGAAAAAAAATCAATTTCCCTTTAAGGATATATCTGTTCGAGTATACATACATAGCATTTTGTTAAATAAAGGACACAGATCAGTCGAGGCACTGATTAACTCACGGCAGATCATGCTGAAACAACCTGTCCTGTTAGAGACTTATGACAACTGGCATTTAATACCACTAGCATGCACTGTGAATTGATGCTTAATTGAAACACAACCATCTAAAACGAACAGGTATCAGTTTATCTGCTACTTGAAATGCTATGATGGCATCTCTTCACGCAGGAAAATATTTTAATCCCAGTCATTTGAATAGAGCT